>VWZK01003765.1:410241-510840 GCA_013396935.1 Baryphthengus martii | reverse complement strand
TGGGGGGGGTGTGTGTGCGGCGGCGGAGTGGGCGCCCGCGGGGGAGAGCGGGGGTCACCGCGGGACGCTGCCCTACCCGGGCCTCTTCGTGTCCGTGGATGGGGCTTGTGCGGGGAGACAGGGGAGAGGGACCCCCGCTCCTCCTTCCCCGCGGGCAACCCCGGGGGTGGCATTACCGCCGTGGGCTGTCTCCTGCCCCTCTGCCCTTTTGCCTCTGACTGGCCCCCGCTGTCTTCCCCGCAGCAAGGAGAGCTCAACTCCTTCCTCTGGACCATCCGTCGCGACCCCCCCGCCTATCTCTTCGGCACCATCCACGTGCCCTACACGCGAGTGTGGGACTTCATCCCCGACAACTCCAAGGCCGCCTTCCACGCCAGCTCCAGCGTCTACTTTGAGCTGGACCTCACTGACCCCTACACTATCTCGGGGCTGGCCAGCTGCCAGATGCTGCCCCACGGGGAGAACCTGCAGGACGTGCTGCCCCGGGAGCTGTACCGTCGCCTCAAACGCCACCTGGACTACATCAAGCTGATGCTGCCCCACTGGATGACCCCGGACCAGCGAGGCAAGGGGCTCTATGCAGACTACCTCTTCAACGCCATTGCCGGCAACTGGGAGCGCAAGAGGCCCGTCTGGGTTATGCTCATGGTGAACTCCTTGACAGAGACGGACATCCGCTCCAGAGGGGTGCCGGTGCTCGATCTCTACCTCGCCCAGGAGGCTGAGAGGATGAAGAAGACAACGGGTGCAGTGGAGAGGGTGGAGGAGCAGTGCCACCCGCTGAACGGGCTCAACTTCTCCCAGGTAAGGAGGCTCCTGGGCCTCGCGGCTTATCCTATGATGTGGGGGCCGTTCTCCTCGTGTTTCGGTCAGTTTGTGGGGGGCAAACCCCAAGCCTGTTGCCATGGGGTGGATCACTCACGGGCCTTAGCAGTCTTTGCATTTCTCTGGCCACTCTCCGTCGCGCCGATCCATGCTGTCTGCAAAAAACCTGTGATGTGCACAGCGAGTGCTGCGTGTTTATCGTGTATTATTTATTCGGGAGGCAAATGTTCAGGGTGTGAATGTGTGTGTCTGCTGGCTTGCCACTTGTGAGGGAAACTTCCACGCCTCCCATCCTGTCGCAGAGCTAGGTAAAAAGTACTTTTTTTTTGTTTGTTTGTTTTTAAATAAAGCAGCTCAGTGGTACTTGTCAGGAAGAGGATGAAGCGTGAACAATGAAAAAAGAAATTTTGACATTGTTCAAATAGATTTAAGTACTTGCAAACTGTCAATCGTCTTTTTAGTAGTCACTGCAGGTCAAAACAAACTGACTCATGTTGCTCTCATGTACTGGGAGAAATTAAGTGTGCAGTCTGCGTGGATTCTTTTCATTTTGGAACAGGTAAAGTTCAGCAGAAAGAAAAGGATGTAGATTAAGAAACAAAAGTTATTGGTGTAACTGGACTCCAGAATTCTTTCAGTGGATTTAGCTTTAAACAACCAAATACTAAGCCGTGCGATCTATTTCATTTCAGTGGATTAATCAGGAGCACAGTCACAGCTATTGACTTTGCTTTGTGAAACTGTTTATATGAAATCAGATTTACTAGAAATTCAGGAAATGAATGTGTGTGGAAGAAAACAAATAATCCAGGGGAAATGTAAGATGGTGTCAGTTACTGCTCTGATATTTTGGTTTTAACCTGCTTTTCGTCATTAGTTTTGGATCAGCCTGTTTCCAGCTTTATCTTACTGTCCTAGTTTGAATTTTGTTGATGTGGGAATAAGGATTAAAGGCGTGATCTTTGGTGTGATTAAAATGTCCTTAGAGTGCCATCACCCACTTCTCCCCTGAAATCCAGTGGGAACTGTTTCAGAGGGGCAAAAGTCTGGCTTTCGCTAACATTTGGTTCATCTGATATTTCAACTAGAACTCTAACTCTGCATAGAGCCTTCAGAGGAGAAGATTGGTTGCATATGCTTTTGGAGGGATTTTCTTGTTTATCAACAAAAATAATTAAAAGAACCCCCCTCGGGACCTTTGCATTAATTAACACACGCGAAAAGCAAGGAATTCGTTTTACTCTGTTCTGTTTGAAAAGTTTAAGTGCCTGTCCTCTCTATTGAACCCCTTCTTTAAGGTGAGATGAAATCATTAACCGTTCCAGACATCCAAAAGCATTTGGTTGTATTAGGTCAAAAATGGCAGTTACAATCAAGCACATGAAAGCACTTGGTTAAAAATGTACCACTTGGAAGCCTTTTAAACGTGAATCATATTACAGTTTTTTCTTTTTAGAGAGAGCGAGCGACAGAGAAAGGAAAAGGGACAGAGTACAAAACTCACTGCTGCACTTAACCATAATTCTGTTTTTCTCTCATTCTCTAAAATTTAAATAGAAACAAAAATTTCCCCTTCCTTTAGCTAAAAATAATCTAAATAAAGAACAGCAAAGGTATTACAGCTGTTGCCAAGTAAAGGACAATCATTTATGCAAAACATTTGTAGCGATTAAAAGAATACGTTACATTTTAACTATTACAGAGAATCTGCATTGCTGCTAAAATATGTCAATGTTCAGGAGGATTTTTCCTCAATTGAAGCTATTTTCTGGGAACAAGGCCACCAGAACAACATGAGACAAAATTAAACAAAACAAACCAGATATTTATTTTCTTGCTTCCTCTAGATTCCATGCATCCTGACACCTGGCTAAGTTGTTTAACAATAGTAATTTGTAATGTTATCACACCGTCTGGCAGTCCTACTGCTCGGTGGATTACTGTGCTAATTTAGTGGATTACTATTGCTAGGTTTTGCCTCCCAATTTCAGGTCTTGGAGCCTTCCTTAAGCAACACGTAATTAAAACCCACTAAAATGGAAATCAGAAATTGAGCAGCTTTTGTCTCGTAGGGTGTTTGCACAGTTTGATGAGAACATCTGTGATAAATTACCGGTCCAAATCTGCTAAGGGCATCAGCAGTTTTTACCTGTTTTCAGCATTACTGTTACAGGACTATAGCATTTAATTGCTGCATTCAGAACGCAGGTTTTAAAACTGTGCCTTGCTGAATCATGTCAATGCTTTTGTTTCCCACGTCCCCAAAGTCCACCCTAAGCAAATTAAAAAAAAGAAAAAAAGCTTTTTTTTGCCTTTTTTTTTTTTTTGCTTCTTCCCCTCAAAGGCAGCTTTGTGCTACTGCAAATATTTAATCTGACTACATGCACCAAATCTGTTAATCTGATACCATGAAGAGGAGGAAATCTAGGAGTGGTCCCGGTGTGGTACTTGGTTTTGATCTGCTCTGAAAGAAAGCGGATACACTTGCATTTTTGACCAGGAACGATCTTTGAAATGTTCTGTGCGTGGCTTTGAAATGTTGATTGTTTTAGCCGGATGAAAAGATTAAGGTGGCTCATATAATTAGCTGCTTCCTGGAGAGCCAGCTCTTGCAGGTAGAGCAGGGTGCATTGTTTTCTATTCCAAACCCAGAAACTTTCTAGTTTGATGCTCCGTTCTGCCTGAAATCTCTGCGCGGTGTTTTGTGCTGCTCTCCCAGTCCAGCAACACTCAGATCAACTTGCTTTCCCACTGATCAGCTGCTTTCCTGCAGGAGGGAGCATCCTCGCTTCCCCTGGAGATGCAAAATGCAGGCCCCTGGTATTGTATAGCTGGTGGTGAGGTGGCTGAGTCACAGCAAAAGGCTGGTTTAGGAGCCTGTCAACGCGGGAATTCAGGTTTGGGTTAGGCTGAAATTTCAGTGCTCCTTGGTAGATGAAGTTTCAGGGTTTTCACTGAAGGTGGGACAGAAAGAGCTGAGAGGCACGCAAAGCAGAGGAAGCGGGCAACTTTTCTGTCTGACAGCATAGATGTTTATGGACAGAGTGGCTAGAAAAGTGCAAAATCAAGTGGACCAGGGGTAAGAAGAGCTGGTGAGGGGTGGATGACATTCAGGGCCTTCTCCTGTTGGGATCCTGGCAGAGGCACTGCAGCTGACACCATGACAGGCCATTAGAATTTGTCCACGCATCCTTTGAGGGCCAACTTGGGAGAGGGTTACGTTTTTCCCTCCATTTTGGGACCCTCCTGTGAGTCTGTGGTGGAAAGATCTCCCAGGGCTGACATATACTGTCACAGAAGCAAGGAGGACAAGGTCAGTGACTCCTGCAGCTGCTCGGGTCTGTCTGTGTGTGCCCTGATCACCCAGGGTTGTGGTGGGAACCCTGCTCAGCCCCAGGGGTAAGCACCCTTTGGATGGGCAGCATCATGTCCCTATTAAAAGCCTGTATGGTCAGCAAGGGGAAGGTTCTACTCTTCTACCCAAACCACTGTGCCCTAGGGAGGTGGATCTCACTTGTGTTTGATCCTGTTTCTCAGCAGGATTAGAAAGTGTCGATGTCCTTTCCTCCTCCAAGTCAGAAATAAAATCCCTCTCTCATCCCATCCCAAGTTTGCTCTCGTCAGGGAGAATCTGGATTCAGCATGTGCCAGATGCCCTGAATCCCAAGGTTTATGATGGGAATTTTGCATCAGGGCCTGACTTCATCCTGACCTGTCTGTGGGGAAAGCCATCAGGCCGGAGGGGAGCTGCCAGTACCCGCTTTTCTCTCCCTCGGCTGGTTGGGGCTTGCGAAGCCCTGACTCTGGTCTTCTCCGGCCTGTATCATTTCCAACTGCAGGGGGAGATGTTAAATATCAAACCAGTGTTGATTGGATCAGAGACAGCCTCAAAGAAAGAAACCTTAGACCGTGCCAGATTAAACTTCACACTTCACCATTCTTCCTCTTTCATTTCTTTGCCGCCTCATTCTCTGTACAAATAAACCTCGTCTCCCCGCTTTCTACCGATGAGACAGGATTCAAGGGGCAGGAATGACTTTGTTAACAAAATCAGTCTTCATTTCCCAGGTCCTGCTGTTCCATCAGACCCTGGGACATGGCAGCTTTGATTACTCTAGTGATAGGATTAGAGGGGGAACAAGTGCTGGTTAATAAAAGGCCAATGGGTGGTCCATAATGTTCGGTCCCTGACAGATCTGCAGTCTTGAAGCTGGACCTTCAGTGGCAAAACAGCACGACACAGTAATGTATAGACAGGGCCATGGCCTGGACTTGCTATTCCATCTCCCCTGTTCCCTGGAAAAATTAAACGTTTCTGTCATCACAAAGCTGGGATTCTTGGAGCTGACAGGGACCAGGATAACTGACTGAAGTCATTTATATATATTTTTATGTTTTTTGTATTTCTGAAGGGAAATTTGCCTGCTAATACTAATAATCCAGGTTCACATTTTCTAAACCAGATTAAAGGGCTCTGTTTCAGCATTAGCTGACTTTTGACAGTCCTTGTAGTTTGAGAGAATATTGATTTACTTTTACAGTTTTTTAAACTTTTTTAAAGTAAAGTGGGTTTTGCCTAATAGAAATAGCGCCTTTTTGCTTTTAAAAAACTTCAGGCTTCAAGAGAAAGGCAAGAGTTATGAAAAATGGCTTAGTATCATTTACTTTGGTTGCTGAATGTTGTTGAAAGAAATGTTAAAAGGTTTGATTATCCATAGTTACACATAGTGCACATAGTTTTCAGCTTGCTGGCTTTAATTAAACTATCGCCACCTTCACCCTCTTCATCTCAGCATAAAAAAATTCCCCCAGCAAAATTAACCTTGAGGTGGAAATTCACACAGGAGAAATAGAAATATTTCCATTTAACTCCCTGTGAGTACTGCTGGAGCTGCTTTACATCGTTACCAGAGGAACTATTGAGGGTGAAACTGTGCAGGTACTAAAACTACAGTAGTCACAGTAACACCTGAAAGGATCAGCAGCTGACGTTTTATAGCTGTAACTAACTGTAGGTGTTGCTCTTTACAGCCAGTTACTGTGTGCTTCTTCACCACAGTCCCCTCGAAAGGCCCACCCCGGTGTTTGATGCCTATTAAGAAAAAAGCCAGTCAGTTAATGATGGCTCGAGGGGCAGCTGGCAATTCATCTAGTGTATTTATTGTGTATGGAACTGCAAGAAGTGTTTGTAGAACAGGTTAGCTATGAGCCCTTCCTTTCCCTCTGATCCTTCACAGCTCCCTTGGTAAGATCCAAGCCCAGGACAGGTGGACCTGCCTCCTGTGAGCAGATCTGCAGGTGAATCTGCTGGTCGATTTGTTTGCAAAATTGCAGGTTTGCAAAATACACAAAAAATTGCGGTTGGTTTTAGGCAGGAATTGCATCTTTGTAGTGTGGGCTTTGAAAGGCACAAATCCCCAGAAAACAGTGGCAAACAAGCCTGGCACTCAGGGGAGTCCCTCCTGTGTTTGGGGCAGTCGAATGTTATCCATGTGTAGAAGTCGAATTGCAGAATTGTGACATTTTATTTTTTTCTGTGTGTGTGGTGGGAGGTGAGTTGAGGTCCGTGTGTGGTCTCTTTGGCTCTGGCGATTCCTGGTGCCAGCGGCTGGGAACCCTGGTGTCTCTGCAGCGTGCGGGGAGCACGCAGGCACGCGCTTTGCTCCCTGGAGGAAATTCACTCCCCAAACGCTGCTTCGGGACAGACAGATAACCCAAATCCATCCCTGTACTTAGGCACTAATGCTGCTTTCAAATCCCTGTGGGACTTCCCCTGGAGCAGTTTACCACCTCTGAGCTGCTCACCCAATAAGTGCAAAATACCCCGCTCTTCAGTTACTGGTATTTCCACAGTGATGGTTTTCTCTCTGTTGTCTGCCATCAGTTTCTGATGCTGTTGCAACAGCAGTCAGGATCCCGCCCCGGGCCCAGAGTGCTTTGCTTATAAACAGAACGAACCATTGACCTTAAAAACCTCAACTTCAAGTATAGTGCAACCTACAGTCCTCAGAAAGTCTTTAACAGCCTCCCCTCAGCTCCCTAGTGAGTAGCAATCCACATTATAAAGCCAGCCCACATCATTCAGGCCAGTCAGAGGTTCCTGTATTGAAAAGGCCAGAAACGATCTTAAGCAAGGGCACTCATTCACCTTGCACTCCTGCGGAGCCGGAGATCGGTGGCAGGGCTCCTGGCAAAGCATATTTAGGAACTTCAGAGGGACGTACTGTAAAAAAATAACAGGTTTCTCCTGTGCTAGGCTCTACGCTGCAAACCCTTATTCATCTTGCCACTGTCATTAGGAGTTGATGAGACAGGTAAAAGGCAGAAGAAATCAGAGAGTTGCTACTTGAGCCATGTGAAATTGGTATGATTTCTTTCATCTTTTGGTCCTATTAGAGGGGTTCCCAGCATGCTTGGATGAGGGACTGAAAAGTGACTTCCCCAGAGCATAGTGTTTAGGACAGCTCAAAAATGGAGATTTTCAGCAGTGACTAGTGTTTTGAGAACTTCATTTTTTTAACTTTCAAGAATCAATGTTAGAAGAGCCCTGTGTTCCGGAGAAACATCTGCCTTCTGTCTGCGTATTTCCCAAAATCCCTCTTTCAAGCTGACAAGCAATTCGGATCCTAGATGCTGCTAAACTTAAAGTCCACAGAAAGTACTGTTGATTGATCACAAAACTTCAATATCTTTTTGAACCTCAAATTATTTATACATTGCAATCACTAAGACTGTTTTCTGAACATTGCAACAATTTGTGAACCAATTACTGGTTTTGTAACCCATAAAGCATTATGGTTTCTAGCTCACTTGAGACACTAGAAATTAAATTGGTGCCTGCAGAAATTAAAACTGCAGGTATCAGTGTTTGAGCTTAATATCTGAGTTCTTGGACTGGAATTGGAACAAGGCTATGCCCTTGTATAACCCAGAGGGCTGCAGAGTGGGAACAGACATGCAACTGAAATGCAGCAGGTGTGGTGTCTCACTCATCTCTGTAGGTTTACTTTTCCTGATGTTCAAGAGGAGAATATAGCTTCCTTGTGTTGTTGTTTTTGTTTATTGGATCTAGTTGTCATTTAAATGCACAGAGAATTAGGAGTGACATGGTTAATACCCGTGTCAGAAGCTCAAGAGGGAATTAGCCCAGATGACCGCTGCTTTTATGACCGCTTATCCAACAGCAGTCCTTACCGTTTGGATATCCAATTTTTAGAGCTTCTGCTGCAAGTCATTTCAGGACTTCTAGCACAATATAAATGAAAGTTGCTAAAAACTGTAAATTAAAACCATGTGTTCAGCATTTTGGGATGGATGTCATAGGACTTGAGGAGGCTCATTAGCAGAAGTATTTTTAGTTTGAATGAGATCAAAGACCCTAGATTTTCCACTCTGAGGGTCATTTAACATAGGCCTAGACACCCCATTTCTCATTGTACATAGACTCCCATAGGCCACTTACGCCTGAAGAAATCATCATCCCTGAAATATTGCAATTAGATTTATTATCAGTGGACCACTGCTGATCACCTCTGTCCAGGCACTGCAACAACACTGAGGATTGAAGAGTCTTGCAGATGTCAAAGGGGAGTTTTGTTACTGACTTCCTCAAAATCAGGATTGCAACCCATGCCAGTGGGTTGTGGTGTGAAATGTGAGAGACCGTTGATATGAATCAAATCCTATATGTTGCACTCATTCCAGAGTGTCCCTTGAAGCCAGGGATAACACTGGCATTAACCATTCCCAGAAACCCCTACTGGTAAATAGATAAAAGATTTCTAAAAAAGTAAAAAGAAGGTGTTCTGATTTTTTTCTTTTCCTAGTCTAGGCTAACGTGGAAATTACAAAACTTTTCGAATGAATTCTAGTCCAGAGATTGTTCATGCTTGGATATCTCTGCAAAATCACCAAGTTTGCTGAGATGGGCATGGAGAAAATCTAGCAATTCAGTCCCAGCCCACATGTTAGATTAACAACATTAAGCTAAATGCTTTATGTTTTCCTGAGATTGCAACAAACTTCCTTCTCCTACCCTAACTCTTATATTGGGGCACCCGTTGGGAGACACAGATACCACCAGTACATAAACCAGTGAGGAATCGGCCTTCGTAGAGCAAAGCGATATTCATCAGGCTCCTTTCGTGAGCCAAGGAATGAGAAAAAGGAAACAAATCTTCAAGTTATTTTCAAACCTCTTTCCATTTTAATAAAAGTCAACTTATGAGGAACACAGGGAAAATATTTCTTTAAAGTAGGAGATTCTATGTCGTGAAAGTATCCCTTCAATGTTTAGAGACTGTATTAAATCCAAGGTCTCCATTAGGCTCCCTCACTTTTGTTAACAATCACAATGAAGACTGATTATTCTCTGTACGCTTTCTGCCACCGCACAAATTTTGCTTTCCTTTGATTTCTTGCAGGCTTTTCCTATTACAGGTGACAGCATAATAGTGATGGGGAATATTTATTTAAATGTGAGACAAAATGCTCACAGTATAGAAGTCTGCAGAGTCAGCAGAGGGGGAGAGGGCAAAAGAGTGATTTGAGAAACATGCCCAACTTTTTGAAGGTCTTTGTATTTCTGGCATGTGATTGATTTACAGTTTTAGAAATAATCATTGAGATTAATGTTATCCCAGCAGTGAAGTGTGATGGGACACGTCCCAATGTGTCCCACTGTTTCTAAAACACTGGTAAAATCATCATAGCACTATTAATTGCAAAAGAGCTAAGCCTTACACCGTGTGAAGAGCTGGTCCTGACACACTGGGAGCCAACTGGGATGTTAACTTGTAGTTTGCTTTCAAGCTAAGGTAATCTTTTATTTCTGGATATCCCAGGAGCAAGGGAGGCACAACTATGCTAACGGGTCTCAAATTGATTGTTTTTATAAGAGTTAACTATGCAGAAAGCCCTTCTTTTTCATAATGACTTTCTTTCCTGAGTAATACAGGGAAAAGGTAGAAGAACATTCTCAAAAAAGCTCATTATTTGCTTGCTGAAGAAGGTAACTCACTAGACATAGAACTACAAAAAGTCAAATTGCTGGTACAAAGTTATAGCTAATATAACCTGACCTTCAAACAACTGCCATCCTCTATTAGTAGGCAGAAGAAAACTGAAGCTCCGTTCCTTCAGCTTTTCTCTTTTTCGTTTGCAGAATAGAAGGGAGATATTTTCTCCCTGGCGTGAGCATCAGGCCGTGAGACCAGGTGATACTGTCCTGGAATAACCCAGGTCCTTTGGTGGCGAGATGGAGTTTAGAGGGTGCAGGCAGCAGGCGTTCGCAGGCATGAAGCACTGTCTGACGTTACGGATTGGCTTGTCGCTCTGCGCAGACTTGCACTGATCAGCTTTTTTTACCCAGCTAATTGTGTGAGGCCGGGGAGGATTTTCTTTATTAACTCAAGTGGCTTGGCTGTGAAATGAGACATGCGGTACAGTATATAATTCAAGCTCACTTTCAAAGGCATTTTTGTTGAAGCTGGGTATCCAGAGAGACCCGAGACTTTAACACGCAGGCGTCTGAAACACACTCTAGAAACTTGGTACTTTAAGGCCAGCATTTATACTGGTTCAGGTTCCAGTAATGGAATAGTGCTTACTTTAAAAAAGTACTCTATTTATATCTCAATGTATAAAGGTGTGTTTTTTTTTCTGAGAAAGAAACTGACTGCTTTGAGCACTTGCTGTGTGTTAACTCTGACTGAGTAAGTTTGTAAGGGGTGTACCATGTAGAGACTTCAGCAAATTATGGCTCTGAAGCTGAAAGAAAACATAGTTGGGTGCGCATTGGGTGTACATTCTCAAACCTGAATGTGTTAGTTGTTGAGAATCACTTGTAGTAGCACCCTTTCTTGGGAAGCAGAGAGAGCTATAATCTCCCCAAAGGTGCCATATTTTGGCATACTTTGGATGGATTTTGTCATTACTGACAAAGAGATCCCAGTGGAAGATACGCCTAGGAATGCAAAACACAATCGCTGAAAGCCACACCAGATCCCTTATCACGCTCTCTCTAAAGCTATTGCAGATTCATTTGAATTACACTGGAAAGATTTATCTCTTATTAATGGAGTGCTCTTCATTTTTAAAAATTGAGTTGTTGTGCAACACATCAAGTAACAATGTCATAACACATCGTAAATCAGTTTGTTCACTGAAGTATTGTAGATGAGTTAATCTAACATGCTGGACGCAGTTCATGAGCAGTTAATTTTAGCAGTTCTCTTTGATATGTATCAGTTAAGGCAAAGCAACTCCAGCCATTATGGAGTAGAGTCAAAACTGGTTAACGGCAAAGCAAGTACAGACAAAGATTGTTCAGATATAAAGCCTTTGGCAGATCATTGAAGGGATCTTTGCTTTATATAGAACAATTGCAGCTCTAATAGTCGCAGTGCAGACACTCTGGGACGAAGAGAAAGCGCACACACACACCAAACCACAGAAGAAAACCACACACACCACTTCGTACTTGCATCTAACAAGAAAGTCAAGCTAAAGTTCACCAACCCTGACGTAGTTACCGAAGAACTCCCAGGCAGGCAATGAGATGGGAAGAAATACCCCCAAAAAGGCATTCAGGAATTATGCCTATTGTTAGTGGGAGAATGTGAGAACGGTTGATTTGAAACACAGAGTCATCCGTTAGCCTGCCAAATGCCATTTATCTCAAGGTCATGCAACATAAATAACCCCGAGGGTTAGCTTTAAAGCAGAAGAGCAGGAGGTAGCTAAACAAAAATAGGGGAGAGGATTTCTCTCTCTTCCCTGTGGATGTTCAGCATGTGACTGACAAGTTTTCAAGGCCTGTCAGTCCTAATGGGTCTGGTATATTAAGGGTAGGAAACCACACCAAGAGCAGGGAGTACAGCTTGAACATCATGGAAGGGACCGTGGTTTGAGACCAAGCCACTAAGCTGTCATGCATTTTCTGCAGGAAGTAGTCAGGGAGACTAATTAAAAAGGAAAAGTCAGCCAGAAAAAAATTTCCTCTTGGAAGTTTAAGTCTGAAAAGATTGATCCCTGTCATACAAAGGGGGCGACCAACATCTGTTTGCTGTTTGATTGAGTGGTCACATGCATTTTCCCATTCTTCCAACGCACCCAAAGTATCGGAGCCTTCTTACAGTTTTTAAGAGAATAACAAGTTGAGCAACTGTCACATCTAGTAATCCATCATCTCTGTCAGTCAGGGAAGGAGTGGGTGTGCTTTGCTGGGATCACTTAGACCTGGGAGTATGGCTCTGAAGATAACAATGGGAGAATCCCAAAAGACTTGGCACTTGTTCTTCTGTCCTCTGGAGTATGCCTCAGTGTAGTTCCTGTTAATACAAATTAAACAAGTATATAGTCCTTGAACCCAGAACCCAAAACTGTATCTCTGTGGTCCTTGAAACTGGACAAAGTATTTTCCCCACTAGTTTATGTAGAGAGAAGTTTTGTCTATCCAAATAATTCATAAAGAGAATCAGGAAGAAAAAAAAAATAGTCAATATTCTTCTAGTTTATTTGTGATTTTGATAAATTTACAAAACCAGACTGAGTGTAGTTACTAGTGTTTTCATGTTGAATTCTTGATGCCGTGAAAAAAGTGGACTAAACTCGCAAAGTCAGAAGGAGAGTTTCAAACTGGAAGTATTTTGATTCAGCTTTCCCTTTCCTGATTGTGCCCGCACTGCCAGAGATCACTGTACAAAGCCCTGCACATCTGTATGGTCTGAGCACTGTTCCTTCTGAATAGAAAGGAAGCTGGGCATCTGAATAAGGAACTCTGAGTAGGACAATTTTATGTCTGTAGGCCTTCCATAACATGTTGGACACTGAGGCATGAGTTCAGAAGCTGAAATACCTAAACATATTATTACATCTGAGGCTAAGACGGTGATTTATCCATCCGTAAATTTCTTTTATCCCTTTCAACGTATTTAATTCTCCTAGAAAAAGAAATACTTGTATGTGGAAGGACTAGAGGCAGTAAGACAGTGATGTGAAGGGGCCATCTACGGAAGTCTAGCCTGACTGCAAACTCCAGAACCTACTGTTCTTCAAGCAAGTGATTATGGGACACATCTGTGTCCCTTGGTGAATAGAGCAGCTCCACCTGTCATTTTAGTCCTTAATGAAACAGATTTTCTCAAACTCAAATGATCTTTAAAAATGACATAGAGCATAAACTTGCATCATTAGCAATGAACCAAAGGCTTTTGTGTTGCAACAGCTTTAGTTGAGGGATTATTGTGTTGAAAATCCACTGATTTTGGCACAGGCTGGAGAAGTGAGCAGTTCCACTTTGCATGTCCTGCCATCATTCAACAGGCAGACCCTGTCGCTAGACATCGCAGTAGGGCAGCCAGTTGGCTTCTCCCAACTCCTTACGTTTCCAGATGTCATAACAAAACGAGAGAGAGAGACTTAGCCATCTTCCATTTGTTTACGCTGGAGCTGCTAGGCAGAGACCAAGCCACAACACTGCACAGCTTTTCAAAAAGGACTTAATAGGCTTCTCTGTAAACAGATCTAAATATTTGCTCCAGTGACATTTATCGCATCACACGTCTGGCGGGAGTGTTTCGTCCTTGTTTTGCTTGCGTGTTTGGATTCTCTTATAAACATTAATGAAGTGCTTGAATACAAATGAATAATCCTCCCCCCTTCTTCCCACTCTGGAGGGGAGGGGAACGGGAGGGCATGAAGTAATAAGAGTTCAACCTTCAACCCATAATTGCTCAGTGCATTTTGATGACAGCTTTCATTCTCACATGCTTTAAAAGACTTTATTCGGTGGGCACATCCATGCCGAAGGCATTGTACTTTTCTTCAAAGGCAGCTGCAGCTGGGCTTGGGGTAGGGGCAGTTAGCGCACAGCAGCATGGCATCTGATGGTCCTAGCCACTTGACCTGTTGCTGGGTTCCCAACATGACGGCAGATTGTGCCCAGTCTATAAGGCTTTAACTAAGGGATGTATTCAATGTGTTCTTCCTTAAGCATCTACTCTTGGCTGGAGAGAAGAATGGGCCTGAAACAGCTCAGGTGTTAATATGGCTCTTCACCGATCTCTTGCTGGAGAACCGAGGTCATTTAATTGGCAGTTACCTACAGCTTGAATATGACTGGAGTCAACATGCTTCCATATAGCCCCTTCTGTTCTCTCAAAGCCTTTATGGAGGACATGGACCCTATAAAGGGAGTGGCTTGATCTGGCTTTTGCTTTTCTCACTGAAGGAGAGGCAGAGTATAGGTAAGAAAAGACTAACCCAAGCTTGTTTCCACAGGTGGTTACCATGGCGGCAACCTTTAGAATATTTTTATATTGTCTAGGGCATGAGGCCATAAAAGTGTTAGGTATCTGTTTCCTGATAATAAGTGGGATGAAGTTATGAAGGATATGAAGTATATCAAGTCTTCATCTCTCAACCTGCTCCAGACTGAGAAAACACCAAGTATCTCGATGCTGTGTGGGAGCAGTTACAACACTACTCCTTTCTCCCGGTGCAGTTCAGAATGTCCCAATGTCTTCCATGCACGATGAATTATCACCAGCTCCTGCCAGGTGTGACAGTGCTTTGCTCAAGGCCTTACCAAGAGTCGTTAGATTCTGCAGCTGGGCTTGTAGGAGCAGTGGTTTGGCTCGCTTGGAAGCCAGTAAGAAAAGAAACTCCATATTAGCCAAGAGGGTCTCTTTAGAAATTCCCCAAACTCATGCAACTCAGTTCTTTGTTAAGAGCAAAACTGCTGTGTTTAAGCTGTAGGACATAAAAGAAGTAAGCAATGCCTAGAAGTAATCAAATGTTCATTTTTCAGACAGTCTTTAAGAAAACTATCATCCTGTACAAGACATCTGTGGGTTTGTTGTCTGCAATAGTAGGAATTGCAAAGGATTTATTTCCCAATAATGGGGCTTTGGGAGGTCAAGATTAATACCCAAGAGGAAAAAAAATGCATATGTTTCCTTCATTTGAGTGATGAGGTATAAAATGGGTTAAAAATTAATACTGTCTTTGGTTCAGCATGTATATGAAATCATTCAGTCGGCACATACTTGTGTACTATTAGAAAGTGCCTGTCAACTCCATTAATTATCAAATTGCTTATTCAGTCTATACATTCCTTGCATAAATCCATATCAACTTTGCCTCTTGTAACAGTATTTGTTTATATGAGCCGGAACTCTCAATCCTGAGCGGTCTAAAACTCCTCTCGAAAGAATTTCTTCATCTATGCGGACCCAGACTAATTGCTATCGAGAGAATATTCTGTGGGGTGCTTTTTTGGTAGGGAGTTGGGTATAACAAAATTGTCTTGAAGGGTGTTCTCTTCTCACATTCTGTGTGTCCATGTTGATAGTTAAAATAGAAGAGACTAAAATTGTTACTGTGAAGTGCACACTGGAAAAGGGAAAAGCTGGGAGAAAGGGACAAAAAAGGAATTTGCTGATATTTTTGTCATCCTCTGCCTGATGTGCCAACACTAATTTTTTTACTTCTTTTGCTAATTTATTGTCCAGTTCATTCCAGGGTCCCCGTCGCTCAAGCATTCTGCCTTTTGCTCGTTTGCTGGAACACAGACATGGAAGTGTCTTTGGAACTCGATGGAACCTTAAAAAAAGAAAATAAAGGCAAGCTGCCAGATCAGAATCTAATACACAACATATGTTTACAGGGTTATAGTCTCTTGCCATGCTGCCTTTAGCAGCACTCCAGTGTGAGGTAGTGTAAATGCCTTCCAAGACCTTTTATCATCCATCGTGCTTATCAGAACAGTAAAAATACTGTTTTTATTTCAGCAAATGTGCCTTTCCTCTTGGCTAAAGCCCCTTGAATTTCCTGCCATATTTGGGATCAGTGGAAGAGTATGTGCTTGGTTTTGTTTGTCTAGTTCTCCTCCTCTCCGTGAGAGCTCATCTACCTGAGTGTTGATTGGGTTTGTCCACCAGTTTGGCAAGCATCCTTGAACAGGACCCCGACTTTGTAAGGAGTGAGTAATGTCGCCCCTCATCTGCCTTGTGCGCTTGTAGTGTAAGTCATGGCACGTTATGAGGAGTCTGTAAAGAGGAAAGGGTTGTCCACGCGTGAGACACAGTGAATAAGGTGTTTTAAGCTAACCTGGGTTACCTCAGCTTGTCCAAATGCAAGAAATGCCATTGATTTACTCTCAGTTCAGGCCAAAGACTGTAAAGAATTAGCTAGCAATTATTGAGTTTACCTGTTGTCACTTTTTAATATCCTGAGTTGGCCATTATCAGATTTCAACCCCGATTTAAAGGTAGTGAGAGTTCCTGATAAACATATATAAGTCATTTCCAACCCTGGGAAATGAGACCAGGCTAGTTCTAGATAACGTAAAGCCAAACCAGTCCTTTAGTCCTATAAAGAAAAGTTGTTTCTATCAAACTTCAGCCCTCTCTTGGGAGTCATCAGCACTTCAGGGAGGTTGGTACGGCCAATGAGTCCCACCAAGGCTCTGTTACCTATGCCTTACACAATGCTAGTGTCAACTCATCCATTGGTGCCTCCACTCTGTCTACAGCAGGATGAGACCATTGATACTGGAGTCTGCTGCAGTGGAGAGCTGCAAGCTCAGGGCAAGGACTCAAGATCTAGGAGTGGGATGCAATGGACAATGCTGCAAGGCAGAGGGAATGGAAAAAAGGGGCAGTTACGTCAGACTCCTGTCACCTCCTGTGGCTGCTCTGCCCAGCATGTGGTAGACTGACTGCAAAGCTGCTCCAGCAGCAGCTGGATGTGGCCTGCAGAATGGGTAATCAGTAACAGTATGCAGAGTCCAGGAAGATGAAGCTTGGAGAGTCTAAAAATGTTGTGGGATGAGTCAAAGACTTGGTAGGTATCTGAGGCTCTGAAAGAGCAGAGCAGCAACACCACTTTTTCTTCTCCTGCCCACTCTCCATGTGTAGGATATACCTAGTACGATCCATGAAGGCCACCTGGATCCCGTGAGCTCTACACTCACTACTCCAGGCTTATCAAGGGCTGTGCTTGAGGAGAACTGTATTAGAAAGAGGCAAGACTTGTCTGGGGCCTCAGAAACAATCCTGACGCGGCCCTTTGTGTTTCAGTTCTCAGCATGAAAGATGGGCAAGATACTAGTTTTTGGAAATATTTATTTTTGGAAAGCGCTCCTTTTTTTTTTTTTTCTAAGCAGAAACAGTACTCATGTAATTATCTGTATTTGAGGGAAAAAAAAAAGTTCCTTGAAATGTCTCAATTTGAAATTTAAAGTGAATTTAGAAAAACCCAGGAGTCTCATCAGCAAAACAACAGTCTCGTGACTGACCCAAATGGACATTTTTGTGCTGTTAGTTCATAACAACTTCTTAAAGATAGAAAAGACTGGATTCTTCAGGTTTTTTTTTCATGAGATACAATTGTTCTTTTCTGAACTGTGGAAAGCAACAGGGTTGGAAGCCTCTGAGCAGCTGTGGATGAAGATGTTAACGGAGGAGAAAGTCCTTAGGTGCTTCCTTAATGGGAGCTCCCTAAGAGCCTGACTAGCAGGTTGTTTGAAATAGGGTGACTTTACCTCTGTAGAATATGTTCTTTACAGACATCAGGGAAGTTACAGTGCTTTACAGCTTACGAGTTGTTCTTGCCCTTGGGAGACATAATATGTATTTTCATCTGATTTCCAGCAGGTCAGATCTCTTTGACATTTAGTAGTGTCATGCTGTGAGCAGTGGTTGTTCTTGAAGTAGTTTTGGATCAAAATGGGAGGCAGGACATGGCAGTTTCACCTCAACATTTCATCAAGGAGGTCTCTTAGATTATTTTAGCTTGAAGTTCATTTCAGAAATAAAAATCACATACATGAAAGTCACATAGGCTGTAAGATAAATACAGATCTTGCACCGCTTGCAGCTCCAGGACTTCATTCTTTGTAGCTCAAACGACCTACATCTCTTGCCTTTACAGTTTTATCACAGACAACCAACTTAGCATTTCACTTGAAGAGACAGATTGAAGAGGTGGTCATAGTTTGGCTTTTCAGCCCCTTGCCGTTTTATTTGCTCCCGAGAAGTGTTGGTCTTTTTATCACTAAGGAGATCAGCTGCTTAGTTCAGCTGTTGAGTCAGAAGTTTAGCCTTCTGCTTGGAAGGCTTGTTTTTGCTGCTTGGTTTTAAAGTAATTTCTCTATCTGTTCTCCATTCTGTTTCAGGTATGCATAACTATTTGACTGGTAAGTGCAGAGTAAGGTTTAAAAGAGTCAATCAGGAGAAGTCCACGTTGGCTAATTCCTTGGACACACTGACTATTGGGACAGTGACATCTCCCTGACATAGGCTCTGTTTCCTGTATTCCAACACCATTCTAGGTCTTAAACACTTGCTCTATGCAGAAAGCACTTACTATATGCTTTGCTGCTGCCCAAATGCAGATACAGGTTTTGGATTATGAGATTTCAGGTTCTGAGAATCAACATGGGCTTTAATGCTCTTGATGACACAGCCAAATAGTGTTGCTATGATAAAATTCAAAATTCATCTCTGAAGCACCTCTTTCTAGCGTTGCTTCATGCATTCTCAACGAGCAACGTATTCCTTTGTCTAAGTGACTTCCACTGTTGGAACTTTTTCCTAACATATTTAAGGTTTTCCTTTACTACTTCCAGATGTAGTCCCTTGTTTTACCATTCTTTGACTCTGTAAATAGATTTTCTCTGGTATTAGTACTGCTCAGATATTTGGATAGAGCTGTCATGATACACAAGATCACGTTCTCTCTTTTTGGAATCATTTATTTTAAAAAATTTTTACAACCGCAGACAAACAAACAGGCTTCTTCAGAGGCTGAATTCCAGTTTTGTCTTGTTTGTTAACCAAAACTCACACCCTTTCTAGGACAGTTCGTAGAGATACCTCGTGGTTGCCAGGAGCTCTACAGAGCGCATTGCAATCAGGTCAGATTGATTTATACGAAGCCTTAAAATCCGGAGTCATTTGTGGAAGAGTCACTAAAGGATACTGCCAACCTGCTAATAAAAAGCAAGAAAAAACTTTTAAGTTCTGCTCTGATGGAAACAAGTAATCAAATCTGCTCTAAAGTGGAATTAACACCCTCCCAAAAAAACCCCAACCAACCAAAACAGCAGCAGCATGTTGTCTACCTGTGTAATTCAAACTATCAAAAGACATTTTCTATTTAAAGATTAAAAAAAGGGTAGTTCCTAGATTTCCATGCTCCTGTTTACACTCCGACTCCTCCCATTCTGTAGAACTAATGTAGAAGTAGCACAGGCAGCTCAGACAGCACAAATGCGGTTTGTTGGTGTCATTCTTACCTTCTCAGTCAAAAGCCACACTAGTTTGTGTCAGAAAAACAAAAACTCAAGTCCCATTCCCTTCAACCACACAAGTCAGGAGTGAATTAGACAGTAAGCTTTAGGCAAGAGAGAGCCAGACTGACTTCTTTAGGCTTCAGGTCACCCGTTAATGTAGATAATTTAAACGAGTGAGTCCTGGGAAGATTGTTCACCAGGCAATAAATCTTTCAAATGATAAGTGAGCAAGACCTTGAATCCAGTATCTCCCTGAATTGGCAGTGTGTAGCTTTTCTTGTGTTTGAAAGAAACTCTTCCATGAAAGTAGTATTTTCAAGAACAGAAGCCCTTAGAGAAATAAAGTATATAACCAAGCAGTTTTACTGGATATAATTGCTCTAGGCCCAGCTGGGTAGAGGCCTTGTGATTTCATTAGTCTTATATGTTTAGATCCACTGATTCATAGTCAAATTACAGTTTATATATATATATTGATATAAATCAGATGGACAGGTAGGGAAGTGGAAATAGTCACAAACTGTTTGTCATTTATGTTACCTCTTCTCAGTGAAAACGGAATTGTACAAAATACTGGAAACCATCTGTCCATAATAAAGAAGAATAAAGTGCTTCGTGTGCTTTGCACACCACTGGAAGAGGCTTTTCTTGAAGAAATTATTCAAAAGGTCCAGAGTCCCTCAAAATCAGGGGTTAGTTCCTGCTTACAGCTGGAGTAAGAAGGCAAAACAGTAGCAAGGACACAGTTATGGAAAGTATGAATTCAGGGTATTTTGCTCTTAACGGTCAATCACCGTCTTCATCAACATATAAACATGAGAGCAATAAAAACTTGTTTGTCTGCCTTTCTGATTTCTAGAGCATTTTGGGAGTGTAGGAGAGAGTCATTACAGAGGATGACAGCTCCAAGTCAGTAGCAGGACTTCATAAGGATTTTTTTTTTGCCTTCATTGGAACCTAAGACTGCCTAAAAAAGGTTAGAGCTGGGTGTGTGTGTTGAGTGCCATGCTTGAGCTGAGACCATATCTAGGGGTACTTCCTCACATTTTCCTCAAATGCCTGTGCAGTCTCCTGGCACTGGGCTAGTGTCCAGCTAATGCTTCGTTCCAGTCTGTGAAAGGCATACGCTGTGTAGGGTAACATTCAGGTCTTCCAAGCGTTAAGGCTTAAAAAAAAAGTCACCATGTTTACTTCAACTTTCCCTTTCTAAATTGCTTTGACAGCCCTGTGCTTTTCTAACTCGTTTCAGGGAATATTCAGTCTGCCATTGAAATTATTTGAATTGTACAGAAAGAAAGGAGGGCCTGTTTCCCTCCAAATTCTATATATTGTGTCGCTGGAGCTTTTCATGTTCCATAAACAATGCTCTCTTTTTCTAACCCTCTCCCCCTCCTGCCCATAGCCTGACTTTATATAATTTTCTTGACATGGACAACTCAGCATTTTTGTGAAAAGCTATGACTGATTTTCTGCAGCTTTACAAACAGGAGCTTGCTGGTGATTTCAAGAGGATCCGGTAGTTTGATGCAGGCGAGGTTGGGTAGGGTCTCTGGGACTTCAAACACGTCTCAGCAGTGCATCTGGTTGTGAATGATTGTTTTCCCTTAAAGCATTTGTGATCTCCCATTGGCAAGGCTCCTCTCATAACTAAAGAGACATTTGGAAAAAGGTTGGTATTTTTAAACGTCTGTCTTAATTCCTGTGGATCCCTAGCCACATACAGGCTAGTGGCTTCACACACCACTCTTTTTTTTTTAGTTAATAATTCAGTTATTATGTGAGTGAAAGCTCAGGAGGTACTCTGAGTTACAGGCGCTCTGGAGTTTAAATTCATTTCAAGCTTCCTCTGAGTCTCTTAATATTTGAATGGTGTTTCATGGTCTGTGGTGACTCATGAAGTTGGATCCCAGGAGAAAAATCACAGGCTAGATAAGTAGCCTCGGTAGATATTGCAAAAGCAGTGGTGCTTCTGTAGGTCTTCAGTGGCTTGATGCCTCAGTGGTTTTTTTTCTCAACCAGGAAGAGGAATAATTTCCAGTGTTAATGACCATGTATGGGAAAGATGAATAAGCAGTATTTGGGAAGGGTTCTGATTGGTCACACCCTTGTCTGGCTGTGCTTGCTGGTGTGTTTTGCATAGCATTTCTGGAATACTTTTGCAGTAGTGAAAGGGTTATTGCAGCATTTGATTTCAACCCTTTAAAGCCTTTAAAAGAAGTGCCAAGCCCCTGTAGTCTGGAAACAGCAACGCTGCTCGTGTGCCATGTCACGAAGAGGAAAAAAAAAATCCCTTTCGGTGTTTGCACCGAACATGCGTGTCACTTAAAAGCTCTAGGTTGCTTCTAAAACTGCTTTGCAACCTGACAGCTTTGCGGTGGACTTGAGAGGTCTTGGGTTAATGTCATCTAATGCATCCTAATGGGTAGTCTAATTGTAACTGCCATTCCAGCTGTCCCTTGTGTGTTTAACTCATGTAAATGAAAAACACAGCTTTCTGATTTAATCTTCAGCTTGAAATATTAGCTTCTTTTTAAGTACTGTGTTTTAATTGCAGAAGCAAGATATAATGTATATATGTAAAGAGTGAGTGAGAGCATGAAGATTGTATATAAGTACCAGGGCTTCTTAGCTGTTTCTTTAGTTCACCATTGACCTGTCCTCTCTCAGCTGAGTGCTGACTTCACAGATGCCGAACAGGCCCCAGCTGATCCAGAGAGGGGTAAGATGTGTGGTCGCCTATCCCAACTCCCATCTGCCGCAGGATGTCCAGGTAGTTAGCTAGCAGCACACTAGAGCATGCACATGCCCACTTGATGTCAGTCTGGAGCGACCCTCCTGATTTACACTAGCTGAGCAGATCAAAACCTGACTTAAAAATGAGGTGGCTGAGACAAAAAAAGAAAAAAAAAAAAAAGAAAAAAAAGAGAAGTCAGCAGACATTTGGAGACCAGGAAAGGCTGCCAAACAAGCATTCCTACCCTTGCTTACGGTTCTCCCCCACATACAACTGGCTGTGTACGTCTGGGAGCAGCCAGCATAGTGATCTATTCATAAAGGGCCAAACTCAGGAACTGACCTGCAAGGCTTTGGTACACTGATTACACATGGGGAAGGTGGAGCGAGGGCTCAGAGGAGCTTCTTGGAGCTGTACAGGACAAAAATTCCCTTCTCTCTAGCTAGCTGAAAAGTAGGCACACCAGAGGGGAAAGAGTGGTGTAGTGGTTAGGGCTTTAACCTGGGACTTGGGACAGCAAGGACCAGTTCCCTAATCCACCAGAAACTAGCTCCAATTTATCTTCTGGGTTATTTTCTTTCTCTCTCAGAACAAGGGAAATACAACTCAGCTCTCTTGGCTTGACTTTGGTAGCGTTAGGAGAAAAGTTAGGATGTGTTGGGATCACAAAAAGTCGCTGCATAGATAAGCACCCTCACGCTCTCTCAGGGCTCCTGCACCCTGGCAGTGCTGTGCACACCAGCTGGAGGTTTGGCTTTTCCCAGACATCGGGAGAGGAGACATGAGGGGTGGAGGTTGAGCTTGTTGTGTCCCTGCGTAGCCATTTGAGAACGGCAGTTTTCTTGAAGCATCTTGGTTTATAGTTTGCAGTCAGCAGGTAAAGATAAATGCGCTCCTGGCTCTCCTATCACCCAGCCACTGCTCTCAAAATTGAGGCAGGATTGTTCCATTTAGTCATTCAGGAAGAGACACCTAGGCTTGGAAAGCTAAACAAAACCTAAACTCTACTGGCATTTCACTAAGTGCACCTGGGCTGAACTTTTCAAGCCACTTAGCCTTCCAAAATCCAGAAGGTACCAACACCTCTAAAAAAGACAAACCTGAAAATAACTTTAAAATCTGTCGGTGTTTGTGTGTCCTTTGACAGGAGCTGGAGGTAGCCAACAGGCAGACCACTGGATGGTCCTAAAATAGTGGCTGTGAACACAACAGAACTGGCAAGGGAGATATAAGTAGTGTAAGACAGTGACCTGAGATGCTTCTTGATTGCCCATGTCTACTGAGAGGATAGAGAGCATCCTGTCTTCCCACAGGGGTAGGGAGAAATACGGAGATGAACTATAGAAGAATTCATCCACACCCTTCCATTTTATAAATATGAAAGGAAGTTGAAAGGAGAAGCATATCAAAACATGAATAATTTCAGGAGGTTTTGAATATACTGCTCTGGCTGAGATTGATTTAGTGATAAAGACAAACTGCTGGGTTTGCATGGATGCTTCATTTGAGGTAAAGAAGAGAGATGCTGGTTCCCCCTGATTTATATGAGGTGGGAACCACCATCCCTGGCAGCTGCCAAAGTGCTCCATATCTGCACGGAGAACAGAAGGCGCTTACTGACAATTGCCTGCTTGTGTGGACACAGAGACAGCTTGTGCTGCCCACAGCTAGAGAGAGGAAAGGGGTGAACTCATTTCATTTCTAGGTTAATTGAGTAAAAGGGAGCAATATTTTCATTTTCCTGTAATCTACAGTTGCTTGAGTTCTTGTGAGGGACTCGTCATTGCTTAGAGCTGCTGCTCTGTCCCATGCTTACTACAGGCCTGAAGCAGAGAATAACCAACACTGCAGAGCTATGATTCAGGCTTCCCTGCACTTGACTGGTTGACCTGTGATAAAGACTGCTTTGAGACCCAGTCTGCTTGATGCAGAGTCCCTGAATTGAACAGGACAGAAGTTGTGAAGGAGGGAGGATACTTCTCAAAATAGGCCGCCAACTGATCTAGCTCTTTTCAGGACTTGGGTTTGTGTGTTCTTGTTATGGGTTGTGTGCTCTTTAGCCTCACTTCGTCCATCTCACACCATGAAGATGGAGCTCACAATGCCACATACTTCTGTCTCTTCTCAAGTCCTGGTATAAACTCCCATGTGTGATTCACAGCATTGGGTTACCCAAATAAAAATCCAAGGCAGAAGGTTATTACAGGGAGAGAAGGCAATTTGGGTTAAACTTCATATATGCTAGAATTATATTTGGGTTTTTAAGCTCCTGCTTTAGGTGTGAAATATAGGTAATACCATGTAAAGTGTAGGTAATACCATTGCACTAATAGTTGGAGACAAGGGAGAATTTGTGAATAGTTCGTTAACTTGAATAAACTGTGAATATGCATGTGTAGGCCAGAGAGATACTTCCCTGCTTGTTTGTTTCTTTAGAAGCAAGTTTCTCTCAGCCTTTTTTTTTTTTCTTAATCCGTATTGTTAAATAAGCGATCAGCAGAGACAGATAACAGTGCTGTGCATCCCCCCTACAAATCAGTGTGGTTAGGAAAAAACAGGCAAAGCCTAAAAACACTCCAGAAGTTGTACACCAACAGTGTATAGCTGGGAAACTGGTTCTATTTGGAGTTGTACCCTCCCAAATTCCTGTCCTCTGCACCCTCCCAGGATGCTCTCCTGGGATTTTGGGCTCAGGTGTGCCTGAGGAGGAGGAAAACACACCATGTCTGGACATGTAAACTGGTTAAACTAATGGATTTTAGTGGCAACTGTAACGGCAGAAATACAGAGGGGTTTCACACCCATGAGAATTTTATAGCTACGTGTGTGAGATTTGAGATCAAGCCTCTGACCATGCACTGTCCTTCTCAGGACCAGAGAAACCCCTTGGGAAGAACTGCACAAGCTCGGATCAGGGCTTAGCCTGAACCAAGACACTGCCAAGCTCAAAAGAGCTAAGAAAACATACCCTTGGTCTACAGCAGGTCTATAGCAGTCAGATACAGACCGTTGCTGTCTGTATCTGACAAGGGGAATTAAGTTGATTTCTGCCCTCTTTCAGCACTTTAAGCACAAACTGAGGTGATTTTGTATATGATCTGAACTGGCCTGCCATTATCCAGTATTTAGATATCCCTGGTAGGGTCTTCTGCATCAACTGCTGGTTGAAAAGAATGTTGATGGGGAACTTCAGCCCTGTTTTCTTGCCCTGCCCCAAGACCTGAAAAAGAAAAGAAATCTGATTTCTGTGACTTGTGAGCTATGTTTAAATACAACATTTTTTGCATTTGGAGCTCATTCGGGAAACGTTTCATTTCTCCCGTTATTAGCGTTGTGTAATTAGTAACCAGTCACAGTGGGGACACCTCTAACCTGACTAGTGAGCCATTCCTAAAAAGGGATAGAAAGACCAGCTGAGAATGACAGATATTTTTTGCATGTGCTTGAATAGTGCTTCTGCTCTCTTATATAGGCTGGGGAATATTGCTGCTCCTGGGTCTCTTCTCACTAGTACCGTTTTAACCTCTGAGGTAACCTTAGATCAGCATCTGAAAATGAAAATGCAGTTACAGTTACTTCAGGTATTTCCGTGGAAAACCTGCTTGCTTTAGCTCAATATTGGCTTTTCCTCTACTTTTTTTTTTTTTTTTTTTTTTCCCCATGAATTTTGACATAACTTCCCTTTGGGAAACAAAACTGGTTGTGGCACTGAGCAGATGCATCTCTGTATTTCAGCTACTGGCTCTCCCCATCCTACATGTGCACAGGAGTTCTCATGATGTTTAAATGACATCCGCTTAGACCAGAGGAAGCTGCCCATGTTTCCCAAGTGCTGTCAGTGCTTGGCCAGGGCGTTGCAAAATTAATAAAGGAAACTAATTACAAGGCACAGATGCTTCAGAAAGGAATTTCTTTGCTGTGGGATCCTGTGCCTGTGTGCCTGGGGAAACTGGTTTCTCCATATGCTCTGTGCAGAAATACCTTTCCTTTCACTCATAGCTCTGTGAACCCATCTGCCCAGCGCGGAGCTCCAGAGGCTTTTAGACAACCTGGACAATTAGAGTTCTCTCATATGGTACAGCATTTCCTAGTACTTATCATTTTGCCCTGGTATTTAGACTAAGAGCTGTTTGTGGGAGCAGATTTATCCCTAGATGGCAGTTGCTGTGTAAAACTAGAGAGTAACTGGACTCGGTGACACGGGCAGCTCACAGTTTGGCTTTGAGGAGGTTAGGTCATCACAGGTACTTTGGTAAAAGTAGAACCGTGACCTGGGATTTGCACATGATGTATTTAAGCAATGGCCTACAAAGTAGGCAATTGCCTACAAAGTAGGTTGCTTCAGATCTGCAGTTTCTTGATACATTCAATATTTCATATCCCTAAAGTATGTCAGGCTCTGCCAGGTTGTAGCTTTGGATGCTGTGAAATTCAGAAGTCAGTTACTAAGAGCTCTGTTGCGTGTGTACACACAGGAACACACATGCTGAGGGAACTAGAAAAACAGATCTACAAAAGAAGCTATTTATCTCCTCCTTTGTTTTTCTCCTTCTGTGTGTGAGTGCAGCTGGGAATCTTGCTCTGCTGGGTGTTTGCAAGGGGGCAGACGGTTCATGGAAAGAGTTCGGATCATGACTCCTCCGCAGAGGTAACTCAGTGTGAGGAGCAGAGCTGGACTGACCTCACAACATGAGAAAATGAGGCTCAGTCAGCGATTTGGCTAAGAAAAAAATCAGAAAGCTAAAACTAAAGAAACTAAAGAAAGCCTCTTCTGAGAGGTGGGGATTTCAATGGCCTATTTTCTACTGATCATTAGAAGATTAACTGCCAGTCATGTTCCCAGTTAGGCACTCTGAGAGCTTATTTGATCCTGGGCCACAGGTTTATTTGCATAATTTATTGTTGCTCTTAGACTTTTAAGCTCAAATATAAATTCAAGGCTTTTGTTCTGTACAATTTAAAAGCATGTCTGGGTTGAGGAACCCAGTATTTGGCTTGGCTTCATGTTCTGAGATGTATTTCAAGAGCTCCTGGGCATTATCAGGATGAGTTTGGGACTGATGTTTGTTTTCTGAAGTATGTTCGTGCTTAATGAATTAAGAAAGGTGACTGCCAGCTGTTAAGCACTGAGGAAGAGTAATTGTAAGGAGCCTGTTAGGCAAGCCGGTTGTTGGAAGGTAACTTCTAAAAGAGGACAAAGTTAGAAGTTGTTTTGTTATCACAAGAAAATTTCTGTAAGCATTTAGGAATACTACTCTGCTTTGGAAAGAAACACTTCCTAAGAGGTGATGAGTATACAAAACCTAATGAGTTGCAGTTAAAACATCTGCTGGTTATCCTCTAAGATGACTCAGAATGTATCTACAACTAAGAAACTCTGAATCCTTCAGTAAGCTTAATAAATGTATGGGAGATGTGAACAGGCTGGCCCTCAGAACGAGCTAAGATAAAAACATCTCCAGCCTGAAAAAAAACCCCAACAGGGTGAGTGCAATCCAATGTGACGGAAGAGAAACAAGAATAAAAACTGTTTCTCAAACCTTACAAAGATTAGTTTCTGCTGATTCAAGGTTCAGTGCAAAATGGAAGTTAGATCCATTAAGAAAGTTAGATTTTAGTGACAGAACCTTAGGGTTTTTTTTCAGAGATTCCAACATGGAAACAAAGTACCTTAATTTGTATGTAGTACTGTCTTGGATAAAGGTATTGGGAGGCTTGAAACTTCACCATTTCAACAGTGGTTCATCATTGTCCTTGGTGTTCTGACCCTGGGCAAGTCATTTTAACTCTTCCAAATTTTGTTTGCTTGCTGCGGAATACTCTGGCTTGTGATGGATGGTAGTTAAACGATGTGGGGAGATTGTGGGCAAGGAGATCATATATTCAAATCACTTCCATCCAAGTGCCTCTGCAGTGCAATGCCTGCCAGATTTGCTAAGCTCTTCAGGGTGCCCAGCCTCTTCTCTCTTTGAAGCTAGTTGGGGGATCCTGTCCCTCAGAGCAGAGACATTTGGGATGCCAGGAATTGGAATATATTGTTCTTGGCCCACAGGGAGTCTGACACAGCGGCTCTCCCTGAAACACAGCGATCAGCGTGCAAAAGCCAACAAAATCTCACAGGCCAAGTGATAACAACTGTTTCACTTTCTTAAATCTCCCAGTAATCTGAGGGATGAATGAGCTTCATAGCTGAGAATTGCTCTTAAGTACAATATACTGGGGTTTGTTTTTTAATACTTGCATTTATTACAACTTTATTTATTTATTTATTTATTAAGAAAGTCTTTTCACAAGATTTGCCAAAGAACATAAAGGTTCATCGTAACGGATCAAATCACTTATCCTTGTAAATCCAGTACCCTGTATCTGCCAGTGATGACTTGGCTCAGCTTGAGAATCAGCTTGTATCGTACAGCTGGGTGCAGGCTTGGCTTTACTAGAGGGCTAAAAGCCTCCATCCTTCCATCTTCCATTACCCTGACCACAGTGGCCTGTTAGCATCCCCTTTTGATACTGTTGAGGCTGCACTGCCTCTGCTTGGGAAAGGCTCAGGGGAATTAAGTAGTCTCCACAAAATCACCGAGGCAGCTTTGTACTGAAAAGCTGTCTTCTGGCCAGGTAAGCAGGACTGGTCCTTCCTTTTCTTTCATAGTGCTCAAAACTTCAAGGGAATTTGATGTAGGGGTTTCTGTACCTTGGGTCAACTTGTTTTGGAGGTTGGAGTAGTGGGAAAGAGAAAACCAAAATCTGAAATGATGTGTGTGGATCACAACCATACGAAGCAGTTGCCAAAAAATAATAGGATAGATCGTCTTCTTTCCGTAATCTACAGTAAAAACAGAGATTGACTAAGAACTTCATCAGTAGTCAGCGGCTTTGAGAATATTTCTCTTGTGCGTTGGTGTCACAGGTGCTTCCTGTTCTTTCCCGAGATGAAGCTGCAGCAACTAAAAGTTGGTGCTACACATAAGCAGAAGGAACAACCTCATGCCGCTGTTCCTAAGGTTGCAGAAAACCTGAAAGGCATTGATCTGCACTAGGATTATTTAGACATTTGGGGTTTTTGCCTTGCATGGTACAGAGCTATACCATTATGGGAAACCAAGATTGCTGTTGCAGTAAGGGACTGTCTAAATCCATCTGTCCTGGGGCAGGCAACGTTGTGTAAACTAGTGGGTAAAATATTCTTCCGAGAGAAGAAATCCAGCTGCTCTCTGCCATGTAACCTTGGGCCAGTTGTGCTTCGTTTCCCTTTTCACCTTGTCTGGCTTTCACCATGTGCCACAGGACAGTTGCCTGTTGAAGGAAGGGTCTCAGCCTGACATCATGGGGAGATGTGGGGGAAAAGAAAAAATTGAAAGCTCTCGTGTTTTGGATAGGAAAAAATATCCCGGTTGCAATCTAGTGTTGCGTGCACAGGTCGGGGAAGGATTGCCCTGTGGTTAAGGAAGGGGATTGTATCAAGGGACAAGTTCTGTTCCCAGCTCAGCCACAGACTTCCTTTCGGACCTTAACACTTAATTCTTTGTGACTTTGTTTACTCACCTGTCTGATGGGAATAATACTGCCTACATCAGAGGCGAGTTGTGCTACTCTCTGTTGATGCACGTGGTGTTAGTTAGGAACATTAAAATGCTTTGTGATCCACGGATTTTTTAAAAAAAGTGCAGTGTAGATGGTCAGGGCTGTTACTTGAGATTTTAGTTCCAGACACTGTGTCACAAATCAAAATACCTCCTTTTATTTCTCACTGTAGAGGGTTATAAAGCATCCAGTGGTCATAAGGTTGCACTTCAGAAAGCAAGTGCAAGTTTTGGACAGACCAACTAAAATCTAGTTTCATTTTTAAGCTTTACGTATGTTCTAGTTTCCATAGCTGTTTTTCATGTTACTTTTACTGGTAAAATGCTCCTCTGAGTTTGTTAGTGTTACAGTTTGTTAATGTGAGATATCCATTGTCCAGTACTGTTTGCTTCCAGGTTCGGTATTTCAAGTTTTACGTTACATCTCCCTTGGCTTTAGAGGACTAAGTTATTCCTGTGCTCATTACTGAGCTAAAATTTGGAAGGAGCTTCGGATCTTTTATTTTCCTTTAAAGTCTGCTTTTGTTACAGGCTTCACTAGCTTGCTGAAAAATCCTTTAAGGAAGACACCAAACAAGAAGGTGCAAGCCTCAATTTACTAATCTTCTCTGATTTCAAGCTGCCTGACACTTGAAGTCAGGTACAGAATGTGATTTTATTCAGGAGACTTCCTATTGTATAAAAGGTATAAGGTCTATACATTGTGTGAAGATAAGTAAAAAGCCCTTTAGAAAAGGCTGTCTGAGGTCATTAGGAAGGCTGTAGCTTCCAGAAGGGCCACCAGTTTAAGAAGGTTTATAGCAGAGAACAAGCTCCTTGGCCCCCGTAGCAGGAGAGTATGAACTTGCAGCTTCATCAGCGAAGCTCTGCATCCAGCCGTGCCTGAAGAGTAGCAAGTGCTTTATTTTGTGTGATGAGACCACTGAGCTACCCACAGGGCCACCACAAGGTAACCTCTCGTGAACCTGTAGTGGTTAGAGAAGCCCAGAGCTAGGGAGAAAGAACCATGGTCCAGCTGAGGTGACCAGCTTAAGCCATGGTGAGTCCTGCAGCCCAGACGAGGTGAGGTTGAAGCAAGTCATAGGATGCCTCACTAGTGTGGGGGAGAGGAGTTAAATGGGGAATTACTAGTGGGGAAGCCAACGATCTCCCTCTCTCCTGGGATGTGGCCAGAGCACCAGGCATCCCCTCTTCACCACTCCACTGCTGGCACTCTCAGTTCATACCTTGTAAGCCTAGGGGGTAACATTTAGGCAAGAAGAGAAGAGACCTGAATATACTGAACATATTGGGGAAAAGAAAGATCTCTACCAGTTTGCATAAAGAAACTCAAGACCAAGGATCAAGTCCCTTTTTCATCCCATTTTCTCCCTTCCAGAAGAAAGCTTATGAAGAGTGCTGCAGAGGAAGGATGTGCTGCTCAGTGTTAAGAGGCAGCCTTGTACTGCAAGAGTAGGAAAAGTATAGCAACTGTGTCACTTGGACAGGGAAAGCCTTGAACATCACTGTTGATTGCACATTATGACAAGCTGCTTGTTTGCTACAAAAAAAGTAAAATAGCCCAGTTCCATTAGATTTGAGATCAAGACAAGCAGGAGTCCTGACAAGCTTCATCTGCTATGGGTTTCCCACCACCCTTCATCCAAGAAGCTTAATTTTAAAGCCCAGTAGGAAGGGAGCTTTGTCTCTTCCTTTCAAGTCAGATATGATTAAGTGTAGGATGAGGAAGAAGGAGCCAAAGAGGCAGCTCCACAAACAGTCTCTTCTCACAGCTGCTTCCTCCATGTCCGTGAGAACATGAGAAGTTTAGAGCTCATAAGAAAAGGATCGTGGTTCTTGCCCTAGTTTTTTTGCTCTGGTTCTATAGAGTCTTGTTGGCTCATTTATACACCTAGTCCAATTTAGGAGCCAAGAAAGCCTTTTTCCCTCTCAGTTCTATCTTAGGAGCCCTATCTTAGGGTTCCTATCATCAGATTCCATCTCATTAGCCCTCCACACCTTCCCGCTGTCATTTTTCAGGTGTATAGATACATACCCGAGGCAGAGAGCTAGCTAAGAAATCTCAGTGCAACAAGTAGAATAAAACATGCAAGAGAGAATAACTAGAGACTAAAGGTAAACAAAGGGGGGAAAAAATGCCATCTAATTAGAGAAGCTAACAACGAGGCAAATCCCAAAGCCTGTCCCCAGCCAGTGCTCACACGGAGCCATCTCAAGCACCTCCCAAGAGTGAACACTGACTTCTTTATTCTCCAGCCGAGTGTGATCCTCAAAACCCAAGCAAGCCACAGCCGTTCATTTTTATGCTTCCTCTGGACAAGTCATTCACCCCAGGCAAGGGCTTAAGCGCACCTTCCACACAGGCAGGCTGCTGGTTTGCATCTTCACTAGAGATCAGAACCTGTACGGGGCTTAATTGCTGTTAGTTGTAGTTACTCTTTCTGTGTTAACCATCAGAGGGCTAAGGAAGAGAGGTGTTTTACTTCCTTTCTCCAAAAATGACTTCCTAATACTTGGCCTTCTGTCACAGAGAGAGTCCCTGCGATTACTGCTGTGCTGGGTAAAAAGTAGAACAGAGTGGTAGCAGGGGATAGGTTGAAAAATGATACTTTAGAAAGAGAAGCAGGAATATGTGCTTGGACTGTGTAGGCTGTAGGGCATGAGTTGATTTATGTAAAGAGGATGTTAGCGATAAAAGCTGTGGCAAAAATTTGGTTTGAGACTGACGTCTTTTTCACATCGTGCTCTAAACTCTAGACCTCTTTTTAATACTTTACTCCAAGACTGAAGATGTTTCATTTGCAACCTTTGTTTTATTTTTATCAAATGTTTTCCTGGATGTTAAGTCAATATTTCTGGGTTAATGTGTTGTCCCTTCCCTATTTCTGTAGTTAGCTTTGGGCTCTGTAAGCAGAGCTCACAGAACATCTTCCACTTCAGCAGTCACTGGGGGTCTTTTCTGGCCCTTTGCAGGATAGTGCTGGAATTTCATACTACTCGTCTCTGTTGCCCCTTCAAAATTAGTCAAAGCTACTTGGGTATTGACCTGGTATATAAGAGACACTTCCTCAGGAGTGGAGACAGGAAAGTGGGGGAGGGACAGGAGTTGGTAAGAGGGAGCAGGGGTCCATCCCTGTGGCGCGCGTCTGGATGCGGAGGAAAGAGATGAGGGAAGGGGGGAGGCATAGTTTATTGTGCTAAAGGGAAACAGAGAGGACATTCTGCCAGTGCTTATTGACACAAGGCTCGGCAGTGACTTCGGGCTTCCCCGCCGGCTGTGAGTGACGGGCAGAACAGGCTGCTGCCTTGTTCGCTGGGATCCTGTGCAGACAGACTTCTTGTGGAGGGATGGATCCTCCTTGGGGAGCTGGCAAGGGGACAGAAATACAGGACCCTTTGGCTGACAAGTGTGCCTGCAGGGCACAGATATTTTAGAAAGGCTACAACCGTTAAATTAGGGGCATCTTCCCCAAGGAGCCACTTCCGACTTCTCCTGAAAGCCAGCTGGTCTAGTGCTAAAAAGTAAGTTACTTCTGTCTCGAATGACCATACGAGACACATCCAGCTTCAAGCTCACATCCATGACCAGAGTCTCCAGTGTCCAGGCTGCCTCCTCTTGGCTGCTGCTGTTCCTGGTCAGGAGTGACAGGAGTGGATTTCCACGCAGAGCAGCTCAGGCAGAAGGCAGAAAGTAGCTCATCCACAATGTGCCATTTTGACCTGTGAGCAGCTCCTGTGCGGGCTGCCATGGAGAGCTGAGCCTGCTCAGAGGACCTGAACCTGAGCCATGGATGCAGCACATCCTTGGTGCGTGCTGTGCCCTGGAAATACAGCCAGAGAGTGCTGTTGTTCATTTAATTGTAATTTAGGTAAGGGTTTGTATTTTTATTCTCAGACAAGCCCCCAGAAGAACCCTGTGTGCCCTGGCGATTTATCTTTCCCATCGTGAACAGTAAACATGCCGTTAGAGATTGAAGAGGGAGTATGAAAATACTACTGCGGTTCACTAAGGCAGAGAAACCAAAGCACTACAGGAATTGTCTCTTGCATTATTGTAGGAGTTTCCCTTGAGTAAATGGCTTCTGCTGAACAGTTGGAAGACCAAACTGGACTGGTTTGGCTCTAGATGTACATATATCTTGAGAGGAAGAAGGGAAAGGAGGGAACATTTACATATGGATGAGAAGGCATAAAATATCTAGTGAGATAAAGAAGGATGGGGAGTTAAGGAAATCAAGATAAAAAGCAAAAAATGTAGGAGAAAGCCCTTGCTGTGGCACTGACCGGTGTTTGGGACTGTGTTAATTAGCTAGTGCTAAAAGAAAGTGGTGGAGATGCAGGTGAATGAGGTGTAGATCAGCTGGAACTTGCAGGAAAGGTTTTGTCATTAAAAGTGGTACTATTCTGGCTGGGCAGGGTTATTTGGAGGTGTGAGGAGCTCTGGTTACAGGTCTTTGTGTGTGGAAAGGTTTCTACATTCAGCTCAAAGGACCATTAATCAACAAGTTTAATCCCTTGTTTATCATGGGCCATTAAAAATGGCACCTCCTTGTTTGAGTGGAGAAACAAGTAGTGGTTGGGTGGCCAACGCCTATTTTTCAGAGAGTTGGGCAGCCTTCATTTGGAAGAGATGAAAAGATGATCTGCGTTTTCTCTTAGGAATTGAATGGTTAATCACACTCTCTTTTTCCAATTTGTACCTAGGATGCTTGTCCAGAATTTGCAGGCATTAGAAGTTATGAGGTGGTTTCTTGTGGGGACCTCAGGCAGGCAGAAGCAGGATGAGAGCGGCTGATAGCATGGAGAATTTCCTTGAAGGTGGAAAAATACAGGCAGCTGACTCTCAAGGAGAAATGTTCCATTACTAGAGGTAAACTCAGGTGCTGCCATCCCTGTGAACTTCAGCTGTGTGAATTAGGACCAGTAAATATGTTGCCCTGCCAAGGTCTGGGCTAATTGAGGGAATGCCCAATGTCATTAGCTGACCTTGAGGGAACACAGGTCCCTTTAGAGCAGCGGAGTGCTATAGGTATTTGAGAGCTGGGGTAGCTGAGGTTTTGCTGTAACCAACTTGAAGCTCATGAATGTGCTAAAACGCCTCCCTGAAGCCACAGACATGTGCAGAAAACCCCATTGTATCAAAACTGTGGTCAGACAGGACAGTCAGCGAAGGTCAGTGGAATACAAGGCAAATACTGTGTACCGGAGAAAAAACCTCATGTTTTCTGGCAGTATGAAAGTGAGACCAGGGTGTTTGTTTATGGAGAGAGCCGTTTGCAAACAGGGAAAGGCTTGCCAGCGATACGAGAAGCTTTTCTGATGCATAGCAGGTGCTCCTCAGACCTGAGCGAAGAGAGCAGCAACTGGGAGGACTTTTTTTTTTTTTTTTCCTCCCTGAACTTTGTAAGCTAACGGAAGACAAACAAGTTTCTAGGTCTGTAGGAAGTAGCAGGAAAATAGATTACTGCACTGGAAGAAGCCAAAGGTTTGAGCCACGTGATGTGGCGTATCCAGGGGTCGTGGAGTGGGAACACATGTGTGCAGGGAGTTGTGTAAATGGACCCAGGCCTGATCTGGAGCTGAGAAAAAAGCTGCAGAGCAAGGATGTTTAGAAGGGCTTTTTTGGGTGTGACCATCAGGGTCGTGACTCTTCCAGTGCGCTGCGTCCTACCCACCAAACAACTTTTATCTACTTACGGTTACTTTACGCTGTCCTGCTTCACAACTGGACTTTTTTCTTGCACAGGGGATATCAGGATTTCTAAATAACATTCCTAGTGAGAGCAGGAAATCAAAATGCTTGCCAAGGAGGTGAGAGATGCAGTGAAATGAAAATTTCAGGAGATTTTTTGAGTTAGAAAAGTTGTGCTCAGTATATTCAGCCTAAGTTAAGCACTTTGATTTGACAGGATAACATTATTCTTATACGAACAGCAATTCCTAATGAAAGATGCCAGTCTGCTGGGACTAGCAGATTTGGAACGATTTTAGCTTCATGGCTGTGGATGGGACAAATAAATTTTAAAAAAAACACAATCTGAAAATTTATGTTTTTCCTGCTTGCTTACACTAGGTGAGAATTTGGCTCAGACGGCAGGTCACCGTCTGGACTTATGGGGGATTTAGGACTGAGAGTCTCGGAGCATTGGACATATTTGAATCGAGGCCACTTGTGGCCTAAACCTCGAATCCAGTAGTGCTTTGCAGCTGCAGATAAGGATGAGGTCATAGCCAGATTGTGGTCCCCACAATACATCATTACCAGGATAATCACATCTGTGAGAAGGACTGTTAGCGTCATGCATTATTGAATGAGATCAGGTACTTGGATTTCTGAAATAAGTCCAAGATGGTGTAATTTGCCTGCTTATTAGTTTCCAGAGTGAAGCTGCCAAGAGACCATTACCAGGAGTTATGTGAATTGACAGGGAAGGCTCAGAGGACAGTTTGAACCCTGTGATGGACAGGCATAGATTTGAGAGTCAGTGGGCTATCAGTCTAGTTAAAAAATGACGGTCTACAGGCATCTCATTTCTGCTGTATTTGCTCTATCTTTTTCTTTCCTTAATTGCCAGATTTCCAAATGCAGTTATCTCTGATACTGACTTCAAGGATCAAATCCAGCTGGTTTAATTGGCTGTTCATTTAAGACTAACAATTTTGATCCTGACAGAATTTCACATTTTAAAATTTCCGCTCGCATATCGGGGTAAGTCTAGATGCAGGCAAACTCACTTTGTCGTGGTGCTCGACAGATGCAGGCTCTTCTGCCCGTGTTGGTGCAGAACAGACGTTGTGTAGGCACATTCACTCCACTGCGAGCTTCAGACAATGTGTGGTGGCTTTCAGTGTGGTCCGCCCAGCTATACACTCACAGCCAGCATTTGTTTTGGACCTGACTCATTTCTAGCCAATTTGGAGCATGAAGGGAAGTGCAAGATCACATCTGCTGGCCGATTCCATCTAGATATACCCAGAGACACCTGTATTTCGTAGACTGTGACACCACGGTCTGAAAAGTAGAGTTTGGGATTTATTCTTTATACAAAGGATCACAGACCAGAGCTGAAAATTGGATGCCCAAGCATAGGCAGTTAAGCAAGACCTGCCAGAAATGGCCACTTGTACTGATTGTTTCAGCTGTAATGGACAACTTAAATCCTTTCTACAGAAATCCTGATTTATTTTTTTTTCAGTCTGATTCCTGGGAGTTCTTTCAAATGACAACTTATAAGGCATCCTAAAGGGAGCACTTGAAAATGACTAGGCTCTTTTCAGGAACGTAGTCCTAAAAATCCATCCTGTGGATCCTAAATGAGCTGCACAATTTAATAAGTTTTGTAATCCATAAAGAGTTTTCTGGTCCAGACTTTGTAACTGGTGAGCCTTACTCAGGAATTAAACCCATTGCCTCTTTTCAAGCTATAGCAGAGTATTTGGAAAGACTGAACTTTTTATTTGGAAGACCTTGCTAGAAGGAGGATGTACCCTGGTTCCAGGAACAGCAGTGACATCTTTGATCTCCTCTGCTTCTTTCTGCTGGCAAGTTCAGTTGTGACATTTGGTGTCTCACCAGCGTCTCAAACGATAGGTTTTTTGGGAGCTGTTTTGTGGCCGGGGAGGGGGGGGGGATATGGAACAAATGTTCTGCATTCAGTTGCTCTCCTGGGCTTGAATGCAGGCTCAGCACACTAGCAGATCTAGACAAAGGAACGTGGTATTTCTAAATTTTGGGATTTGAAAAACTATTAAAGTCATTTTTTCCCACTGTAACATACAAGAATTCTTGAAACAAAAATAAGTTCCTGTCTCTGCCACTCACCCAGAGCTTTAGAGATGTAATCAACCCAGCAGTCATCCCCTCGCCAGAAATAAAAATATCCATGGTGGGGTTTTATTTCCTTCTTCAGGAGACCTGGGATAAGCAACACATGATTTGGTGCTGCTGACATCTGGCAGCATCGTTCCTATTTACTGTAAACACGAGTCATCGCCCATGGAGTATTTTATTGCTTGTGGTTTCCATCTTGTTGCATGCGGCAATTATGCGCATGGCGCAATCTTTCCATGTCAATAAAAATGTTTCATTCTCAGCAAGGAACATAAGAATAAACCCAGCAATTCTTATGGGCTACTGTGCTGAGTTACGTAGGATGTGATGGGGAGGAGCGCCGCGGGAGGCTTGGCAGGGTGACTTTCTCCTCAGGTCACTGGGTTGGGACTCATGAACTCAAGGGCAGTGGACAGAATGTTGGTGTGAGCGATGGCTTCTTCAGCATACAGCTGAGAAAAGGACTCACAGCTTTTGTTTGCTTAGTTGGCTAAATGTTGTGCAGCGGGATGCCTTGTGAGTGCTGCTTGGAGACTTTCCTTCATGCTCATTTCTGTTTCTGTCTTTGTATTTTTTTCCCCCGGTTATCCAGAAGTTTAGAGATGTTTTCAGTAAAGGATTCACGAGAGAATCTTCAAAGGGGACCACAGCCAGGGGAAAATCATGAGCATGAGTGGAAAAGTAGCGTTTTAAATTAGTGTGAAAGCTTGGAGGATGTTGCTTAGGCCTGAATCCACAAGGTGATTTAAGCCTCTTACTCCTGCTTAGATGCCCTGCTTTCCCTTTCGAGTTAGATATCTAAAGGGCTTTATGAGAAAGCATTTCCCACTTCATTCTTCCCTTGACTTATTGGGAAACGGAGTACAATGTTTGCCTCCTTTGGTGGGAGCACAAGGGCATTTGTCTGGGGCTCCAGACGGTGGGACTAGTTTTAGCAAGTCATCCAGCCTCTCTGTAAAGTCACTGGGGAGAGACAGGCCCTTTTGGTGGGTGATTCATCTCCACAGAAGATAGATGCCTGAGATACAGGGGATGAGTCCCTCCTTGGAGGTGCCAGCCTCCCTCCACTGGCTGTGAATGGAGCCTCGCCAAAGAGTTTAGACCGGGCGCCTAAGTTTTAGGCAGCGAGGAGGCGAATTTCACCCCCAGGAACTGTGAGTGGAATTTAAGCTGTCTGAAAATGACAGTTGTGCAAGCAGTAATAAACACTCTGTAGTTCCATGTCTGGGATCTCCTTATAAACGGGCATGCAAATCAATTAGATAAAAATCTGAACATTTCTGAATCTCCTGCCCAAACTTGAAGTGAATCTTCTCTTGGATTTGATGAAAATCCCCTTCACTTTCCAAACTATATGTATCTCTTGTTCAGCCACACAAGCAACCTTCTCCTTGTTCGGATGAGAATGCAGGAGCCTTGGTTTGCTCTCAGAGCGTCTCGGCTTTGGACATCCCTGACTTGGCGAGGATGGGGAGAGTTGTTGCTGGGAACCTTCTGGGAAGAGCCCAAGGATCACACTGTGGTGTGATTCCTGGCTCAGTGCTGCTGATCGAAGTATTCCAGATAAGCTGAGGTGTAGATAAGCACCCCAACTCCTGAGTGCTTATCCAAATCAAACCTTTCAACATTTATCTACCTTGACTGTACATGACTTTGCCCTTAGCAATGGAGATTACACCCATTTTTTTCTTCTCCACTTCCAGCACAAGAGCAAGAATCTACTTGAAGACAAGTAAAACACCTTAGGCTTTTAGGTTCCCACACCTTTCTTCTTGCTTTTTCACAAACTATTCTGATTATGTATTCATTTCTCACTGTAGTCACTGCCTAAGAAGCTGCAAGTTGGTGTAGGGGTGCTAGTTGGCTTGTTGTGAAGGCAAGTGCTCCTCAGCTCTCCTAGAGTGCATAGGTAGGGCCAGGGCGTGTGGGTCTCACTTTCATCAGCATCAGTTAGCAGTTGCTCTTGGGGACGGGACCGTCGGCTCGTGGTACCTGCCCTTGTCTGATGTGCCTTGATTCTACCAGCTGCCTACAAAGGGGAGGATTTTATTTATTTGTTATTTTTCACCTTCCCTTCTAACTTTGAATGTTTTGTTGGAGTGAGTTTTTTCCCTCTTTCTCTTGAATCCCTGAAGATAAAAGAATGGAAGTGACCAGAGGTAAAAGAATAGGAGTGACCCCATCCATTGCTCCCTTTGGTGTCCTAAAAATGTTTAGATGCCTTGTGGCTGTGTCTCACTCATGCACTCAGGGTAAAAACAGTGCTTGACTTAAGGTCAGGAAGAATTTTTCTGTAAGTTAGACTGACAGAAGCCATTCTTTTCCTTCTTTTTTTTCGTATGTTCCCTAAGTAGTGTGGGTTATGGGCCACTTTCTCTGACCAGTAGGCATTATCGCCTAACAAATTACCTGTTCTTCCAGGGACTTGGGGTTTCTTCTTTCTGCCTGTAGCGCATTGTATTTTTTTGTGGCTTTTGGTTTTTCAAATTAAAGTTTTTAAGTTGTTATAGATTACGTGGAAGTGTTTTGTGGCTTGTGGTGCGTAGAGTTATGCGGAGTCAAGTTTGGTGGACCTTTCTGAATAAATGTTGTTATACATTGCCTGCGAGAGGCTGCAGGGGATGAACCAGGAGATTTCTGTGTTTGAGTCCAGAGGCTCTTTGGCTTCCCTATTCATTTGAGCACATACCATTTTTTTTTTCTTTAAAAACTGCCGTAATATTTATATTTATGGGGAATTCAAACTGTCCGAAGGTGCTAACTTGCCAGACAGCCTTAGACATTCGTGTTCTCTCATTCGTTATTCATAGATCAAGTAACTCATTGGCAGCGGTATAAGAAGCTTCAGTTCTTACCTGGAAGGTCACCTCTGAAAAGAGACCTTTCTTTTCCTGTGTATCTCTCCACTCAGCCTTTNAAAAAAAAAAAAAAAAAAAAGTTTTATTTATTAAAAAGTAAAAAATATGTTGGATGTGTTCTGTGTATAGATACTGTATGGTGAACACTAGAAAGCTTCCATTCTACATACTCCCCCCTCCTTTTCCTTTGCAATAACCATACTGATTTCAGCCCCTTTTTTGATGGATTGGGCAATTCTGATGCAAACATTTTATTTTAATCCCATGAAGTGTTAATTTTTGACACCCCCCCTGCTTTTCATCAAATGTATTTTGATTAAAAACATTTCAGCTATCCCTACTGTCAAGACTCCAGGCACAGATGCTAATTGGTATAAATTGTGGCATGAATGTGTATGCACAGCAGCTTATTTCCTGGAATCCTTTGAAATGGCATCAGATGGAAAAATGTTCGAGCAGGAGTGATGTGACCTGCATTTGACCACGGTATCTAGAACCAGTGAGTCGATATCCTGCGAGTTATTCAAGTTTAGCTCTATTTACTTTTAAAATATTGAAACAGTGTTCTGAGTAAAGGAAAACTCTCACTGTCAGAATGTGCTGAAATACACATGAATCTTAGAATCTTGGACATACACCTTAAAAATAATAATTTAATATGCAGTTGCGTGTTTTGTTTTCTTTCCCTCAGAAATAAGACCAGACACACCCAGAGAGGTTAAAGAGGGAAGGTGTAAAGAATGTATACAATGACAGTATAATGAGTTTTCTCTGGGATCTTGGATTAGGTTGGAGGAACACGCAGAAGGTCTCTAATCCAACTTTGTGCTCAAAGCAGGGCTAACTTCAGAGTCAGGTCCGGTTACTCCAAGCCTGGTCCAGTTGAGGTTTGGAAATCTGCAAGGAGAGATTTCACAAGGATTCTCTGGACCCTTGTTCCACTGCTGGACCACTTACCATGTGAACATTTTTGTTTTCTGATACCCAGTTGCATCCTACCTTGTGTTAATTGTATCTGTAGCCTTTTGTCATTTTTTTCAGGCAGCTCTGAAAAGAGCTCCATTCCATCTTCTCTATAACCCTTTTCTAGGCAGTGGTTAGCTCGCTCTCTTTGCCTTTCCTTCTGGGTACTCGACTAAGAAATATTTATTTAAAATCTCACTGAAGTACCTTGTATTGGTTTAAAAAAAAAAAAAAGTAAAAACCAGACACAACTTACTAAACAGCGCTTGGCAGTTTTATCAGTAATTTCCAAGAGAGCAGAGTTAGCCCAATAATAAATCCTTTCATGAGTCCATTCCTTCATGTTTTTAATCTACTTTCCAAACCAAAAAAAAAGGTTAAATGCTCCCAAATACTCATCCTAACCAAACAGAAAATCTGACCTCTCTAAGCTGTGACCTCTAAGAGTAATATTTGCAAAACAAAACTGTCTGATCAGAGATGCTGGGTGTTGGTAAACATTAGTGGTCTGTTGGCTGTGCAGACGTTGGTTTCAGGAAGTTTACTTGAGTTACTGTCTTACGAATGACAACAAAATGAGAGCTTTTGGAAGTCAGGCTTTCCCTTCTGAGGGCAAACTTGCAGAAACCAAACACGCACTTGGGACTGTGCATGGACAATATGTATGGCCCTCATGCACTTGTGAGCTTGCTTCAACAAGGGGAACCTAACCAGCCCAGCCAGACGTTTGCACAGATGTGGGATGTTGGTGGGGGTGGATGTTTACCCCCCTGCTGTGTGGTACTGCAGTATGTCTTCATTTTTATGTGTATATCTTCTTCATGCAGAATTCACCCTTCTGCCCTGAATGCTCAGGAGCAGTTCCTGTGCTGGTGTATGTTCCTGCAAGCCCCGAAGGAACCAGCTGGGAATTCACCCTAATATTTTCCATTGTCTTTCCCTGGAGTAAGAGCAACACTTTCCTAGGTATAAAATTATGCGCATTGAGGAGTGCTTAGGCACTCAGAGAAGCTAAAAATGGCCTCCTCAAGTGCAGCTGGATGGCGGTCAGAAGATCTATTTTGACTTGACTTGCGTTTGCGCAGAGGCATCCACGCATGACTTTCTGTTGTTCCTGGAGTCTTTCAAGCATATGGTAAATAGAGTTTCAATGGGTTGGAACTTACTGCTTCAGGAAATGTTGTTACAAATTGTTTTTCCACTGCAGTGCATTGAGGGTTTTTCATGCCACCCCCAACATATGCTCTGAAATCCAAGTGGTCTCCAGAAGGGAGACCAAGGCCAAGAGGTTTTGAGGCGATGTGCAACTCATTAGCCTTGCAGAGAAAGTGGTAAAAGCATCACAAAAACATATCAGAGTGTAGAAAAGTAGGAGCTATTACTCAATGCAATGAAAGCATGTTTCTTTAACTAGATTAGTTTACATCTTGTGGTGTATAAAGAAATAAAAATTACTTAGATTGCAATAAAACATGTTTTTCTAACTAAATAGATTGGCTTACATTTTGTGGCAGGGGGGAAAAATGTTGATTAAGAGACTGTTGTGGTTTTTTTCAGTCCCACTTGCCAGACTGGATTTCTGATACCTGTGTTATTAACTGATAATCTTTGGTTATAGCTGTCTTTGGGACACCTTTCTTTTTGGCTAGCTCTTCTCCTTAGACGTTTATGAATAGAAATTGCCCATAAACACCTATGGGCAAAGCATATTTTTCTTCAGCGATCACTTTCCATCCATTACAGCTGTTCTCCATCTCTCTTGAACCATGGCCTCAGAGGAACATTTCTATTATGTAGGGCATCTCTTGACCATGAGGTCCTTTTTCCTCTGCATCAATTGTTCTCATTTATTTTTCCTGGAAGAACTTTGTTTCAAGAATCTCTTTCACACAGCAAACCCTTTATGATGTCAAGGTCTCATCCAGTTTTCCTCCCAAATTCAAAAAAAGCCCAACTAATGTGTATAGGCAGAGATCCAAGGATTCCAGTGTGTTTTCCATTTAGACCAGCTGGCAGATCTCATTGAGTGAGTTGAAAACACGAGAAATGGAGCTGAATGCCCAGCACAGCAAACTGTCATAGGTAGGACTAACATGATAGAAAAGAGGGGTGGGTTTGTTGCATATGAGAGATGTGCTTAGAGCTTGAAGAAAAATAGTGTCTTCATGGAAATCTTTTAAACCCACGGTGCTGGGATAGGGTGTGAGGGATGAGATCAAGGCAGCAAACTTTGATTTGTATTTTTTTTTGAAAAAAGTTGACTCCGCCTTGTGCTAGACTGAAGCGTCCATTGGCTTTTGTGGCATCATGCTTGTGGTCTGGGTTTGGAGGAAGGCGGTCAGTGGACTGTGGGAAAGTGACAATATTGATTCAGATCATGCTCTGTTAACTTGAGTACGAGAGAAATCCTTGCTTCTTCCTCTGAAGCAGCTGATACCTCCTGTGACAAGACACTGGATTTAGAGGCACCACTGTTGTAATATTATCTGTCAGTTCCTGAGTTTCCACAGGTTAGAAAAAAACCACAGCCCTCGCCTAAGGTGTATCCAGATTCAGATAGAATTACCTCTTGGCAAATTGTGGTGCCTCCAAATTCATTTTTGTAGCTTGCTGAAATGCCATCTTCTGGCAGTTAGCTTCGTATAGGCAAGGTGTGCACTGCGCATGAGCATCTGTTGAACACGGTAGGATCGGTAGAGACCAGACAAATGCGTGAAACTCAGAAAAGCAGATACTTGGCTTGTACTAGGCAGAGTAAACCTGTCACAGCAAGGTATCTCTGTGTGGATGAAATAATTAAACAAAGCAGGAGAATATATCTACCTTGAAAGCCTGCTAAGAGTCAAATTAAAAGCAGATGGAAGGCATTTAGAAGAAATTCAGGCTGGCTGAATTGCATTTAGACAGATAAAAGACTTTGCTAAAGACTGTATCTTCCACTTAATGCAGAGAGAAAGTCCTAAAATTCATGTAGGCTTCAAGTGATGACATATGGTTCAAGTATCATGGTCCTCTTCTGAGAAAACAGCACAAAGGCTTGTCACCACCCCCGTGAAACATTCAGAGGGCTGTGACAGGGCTGAGTCTGTTCTCTTGAAGCAGAAAGTAGAGCCAAGCACTCTGATGACAACAGATAAACAGAACTGATTTTTTCAAAAAAATTTTTTTTTTTAGGAAAACAGCTCATAATTAGAGGCCTTGAACCCCTCACTGTAAAGGATTTGTCCTTATAGCGCACGGATATGGAAGCCAGGTATTTCAACTTACTGAGATCTATCTGTCATCTCTGAGTTTCCTGAAGGAAGAATTGACCGTGGATGTCTTCAGAGGCCTGTTTCTTAGAGTGAAACTGCCTCCTTCATAAACACACACAACGAAATAAACCACATCTATGAGGATTTTTTTTTTCTTTTATGCATCGCTTTTGTGAGACTGTAAAAAGTGTCTTCGTGTTACAGTTGTAGATTAACTCTTCTGAATGTGTGAACCACTTTTGGGTTCACTTGATTACCAGCAAGTCTCTCTGTTAAAATAGCGAAGTTTTGTGACAGTTGCAAGATGCTGGTCGATAACCCCTTCCAGATTTGAATGCCACCCGTTGGTGTTGAAATTTGAACCAAAATGTGACAATCATCTCATCCCAATTGCAGTTTGTCAGTCACAATATTACCCCTTGAAAAATTTCAACTTTCAAAGATAAAAGGAACCCCAAAACTGCCTGTAGTAAAGCCTCTCCTCCCATTATTCCTGGCCCAAATTACTAAGGAAGAAATTTTACATACATGTAAAGGCAGTTGAGGGGGTGTGTTGGTCACCCAAAGAATAAACAGGGAAATTAATTAAAATAAAATGATTCATTATAATTTATTCTCCCAGCTACATTCATAACGATGTGAGAAATATTCCAAATACTATTAGAAAAGCACTCCCTCCGCCCCTAGTATTTCTGGCACCTCTAGAAACAGCAAGTGCTGAAACTCCCACGTGAGGGATGTTTCCTGTGAGCTGTACTGCCAGATTGTACCTGTATTTTTGGATAAGTATTTGAACATTTGCCTACTTATGGAAAAAGAGCCTGAAGCCTGAACTTTTCTGAGGGTAGCTGTTACCAGGTGGATCCCCACATTTCTGTGCTGGGGCCAACCACGAGTAGTTAATAGGAAGAAATGCGAAGCGATGCCTAGAAAAGGCGAAACGTGAGCTAAGGCAGTTGCTCAGGATGGGGCCCTGGAGACCGCGATGGGATGGTTGCAACCCTGCTGAACTCCTGGAGATCAGAAGAGTCCTTGCATTGATTTGACCTCTGGCTTTTTTAAAGGACAGTGATTTTTTCCTTTCCCGTTGGACTTTCAGCTACACAGCACAGTCTATTGTATCAAGTCCTTCTACTTGCTCATCATAAAAACCAAAACATGCCTCCCCCCCTGCAAAAGACAACCAATCCTGTCCCTCCCCCCAGCAACTGTCAGGGTCTCCTAAGGTGCTCTGAGTGAGTGTGTGTGTGTCTGTCTGTCTGTTACACATGTGTTTAATTCACATATTTTCTACTGGAAGGGATGTGAAAGTGTGAGTTTAGAATTTGAAACAGAACGTTTGGGGTTATAAAAATTTAGCTTGGCTCAGAAAGGCTGTGTGTAAGCAGAGACTTAATTGACTTCTGCTGCCTCCGATGGGTCTCTGCCAGTCATTCAGGCTAGATCGACGGGCTGTCACGTAATCTCTGCATTGGGGGACTTGGACCAACAGTTCCACAAGCTGGGCATTTATTTTAGGCATCCCAAGGGGATCCTGGAAGAGCAGCCCCCAGATCTGTAGCCTCTCTTGGGACATTCTTTGTGAGAAAGACATTCACCTGCTCTGCCTTCATGACTTTGTTGCCACTAATTTGCAGCAGTTGCTTTGCCTTGCCCCTTGCAGTTTTGTCTTGCAATCTCCTTTCTCAGACTGCTAAACAAATGCTCTGCGGCAGTGGTAGAAGTTCCTGAAGAGTGAACCTACCAAGGGCTATAGAAGGAGAGATTTGCAGTGCTGCTGGAGGTGGAAAATAGTGCCTGGTAACTTTACATCCACTTGAGCAACAAAAAGGAATTCAGAAGAGAAGCCTGATGAGTAATCTCTGTTGAATTCATATGGGAAGTTTTATAATACCCCTGTTTAGAACTGTGTAGCAATACCTTTCCAGAGTTCTTTTCTGCTTAAGGTGGTCTTCATGTCCTTGAGCTCCTCGGACTTTCTGGTCCTGCATTAGTATTTTCAAACTCCTAAATCCCTCCCTGCAGGAAAAGTATAAGAAGTAGTTTCAAGCCAAGCTTGAGATTTCGGCTGGGCTGTGTATCTGGAGAGGAACCCCTCCAAGTTTACTGAAGCAGTTTTGCCATTTGCCGAAACACAGCATTCATTGAAAAACAATGTTCCACCAAAACACTGAAAGGAAGTTTTATTCTCTTTCATTTGTTTAAGGCCGGGGATTTGGCCTGGGAATTTTGTTTATTGAAATATCGAAGGAAAGTCTGTCTGGCCCCATCTTTGTAATATCTGAACTCTTTCCAAGTTTTTGAGGGTGGGGTTGCAAACTCAGGCTTCTCAGGCCCTTTCTAATTTCTCACCCTAGAAGTGGTATGACAGTATTTTTTTGCTGTGTCTTCACTGGCATAATAGGGTGTGTTTCTACCCAGTGGTAACTCACACATTGTAGTTATGTGCAATAAAAATACAGCTGTGCTCCGCAGCAGCGTAACTCCGCAAGATCAGCCCGGGACACCCAGAGCACAGAACTCGTCTCGTAGGGGACAATGGCAAACAGCCTGGTCTTAGCTGAGGGTTTTTCAGAGATACCTATTATCTATTAAAAGTCTCAAAGAGCCTCGATAAAGTATCACAATCTGTTGAAGGGTAAAATTTTTATCACTGTGCTCTACAGCACTTGAAAATTGCGTAGGAAAATTGTATCGCGTACGCGTGAAGAAGTGATCAGGGAGAAGCAGAAGGGAGAACTTCGCTACTTAATCTTGAAAGTGGCAAAAGTTGATGTCATCTTTGCTGGGAGTACAGATGAGCAAAAAATGCTTATTTACTTATTGTGGAAGATACTGCATCGGTTTTATTTACTCTAAAATGTTGCTATTTAAATTGAGGAACGGTTTTAATTTTCAGTTTATCTTTTCAGTTAAAAGGAGGCCTTCTACTTTCTTTTCCTTTAAAATAATTTTATTTCTAAAGATGAAAACTTGAACCTTTTTTTCAGAAAATTTGTTTTTCACTACTGATTGTAATTGTCACAGTAACTGTTTGACAGCACATGAGTTTTTGGTGAGAAATACCCCTTTTCACTGAAAAACTTCACTGAAAATATGTTGCCAAGCTCCTTCTTGGCTCATCTGTGTTTGTGCCAGGTGTAATTTAATGATTGCAAGATTGCTAGATAGCTAAGATAAGTGGGATGTGATTTTTTTTTTTTTTTTTTTTGAAACTACTAGGGGAGTTTGTTACTCAAGTTCTGTGAAATTAATGGGAAAAATGTGGACTTTGAAAAAAAGAACACACATGAGATTCCCTGCACTTTATTTTGACACTTGATGGAAGGATGTAGCCTTGATTTACTTCTACTGGAAAGGTGCTTGTGTTGCACAAAGAGAGCTTCCCAATCCAAAATTAGACAAGAATAGACAAAACAACTGTAGGAAAAGAAAATTCTGCTTGGTCAGGAAATGAGGAGACATTCGCTTCTCATTTCACTACTTAATAAGGATATTTTAGGTGCATTCTAGCAGGGAAATCCTGTCTGACAAACATGAATCTCAGGTGGGGTTCCTAAGGGTCCTATGAAGCTCTCAGCAAACCTGAGTCCATTTGGACTCATGAATGCTGGAATGAGCCTGACCTGCAGTTGGCCTGGACTGAGCTATGCCTCCAGCTGGAAACCATGCGAAGTGTGATGGTTTCATATGGCTAGATACAACCCTACTCCCAGAAGGACTGCGTTGGCTGAAATCAGCAGATGAAGATGTGAATGTTTCTTCCAAACCACCTTCCAGTGCTTCCTGAAGCTCATCCGTCACTGTTTAGGCAGAACAGCTCTTAATGCGGTAAATTAGTCACCTTAATGAAGAATAGAGATTCAGTTTGATATCGTTGCATACAATTTCATCTGGTACAAGTCAGTTTGATTAATTTGACTGAATTTACCCAGACTTAGCCTCCCTTGGAGGTTGCAGTGATAAATCAGAAGAGTAGATGATCCCATGTGTAGAGTTCCCCGGCTCAAGAAGGAGAAAGTGGATAAACTGGAGTTGCCCATGGTGGAAGTCAGCAAGTGTGCATTTATACTGCCTTGCATCACGCGATTCCTTCTGGCCCTGTCGATATTATTCATATGAGAGTCTGCACTGCCTGTGAGTGGAAGAAAAGCCCATCTGCAGCTTCAAGTGGAGACAGCGAATAGTAAGTGTGACCATGTTTAAAGTGTCACAGATCACTGAGATAAGTGAAGCTGCAGGTGGAAAACATACAGTGTAGTGGTGGTAGGGCTGAAGTGACCTGGGAGCCAGCATAGGAAATGTGGACTAAAAGCAACCGTCATCAGGAAGTAAATCTGGAAGTTATTCATGAAATAGCCCAGGGCAGAGCTGCAGAACAGAAATGGCTGCTGACCTCCTAGGGTAAGTTGTAAGAGATAGAATGGGTAGGCAGAAGAAAATATGTCATTTGGAGATCAGAAACTTGTATTTACTCTGCCTCATAATGCAAGTAGAAGGGGACGTTTGATTAAAATAGAAAGGTGATGAAAGAAATGCTAGTAAAAGTACTTCTTCACAAAGTATGTAATTAAAAAGGGGAGCTCATTGCTTCAAGGTGCCTTTGAGATCAAGAACTTAGCCAGAATTAAAAACAAACAAACACAAAACCCCCAAACCTGTGATTCTTCCACAGATAACAAGAATATCCAGTTTATTCAGCAGACCTGCTTCACTGCGTAAATTCACCTCTGACTCGTCAGGGTTAATACTCTGTTTCTCCGAGAAGGATACTCAAACTGCTTACTGCTTGCAATTTTTCTCTGGAAGTGCTGGCATCACCAGGAGTCAGGCACAAAACGGGACTAGGCTGTCTACTGATGTGATGCAGTATCCCTGGGTGATGCTTTCAAGGCGTCTGGCTCTCAATCTGTCCTCGTAAGGAACATTGTTCCGACCGGGGGCCGCTGGACCACAGACAAACATTATTGCTTTTGGAAGCGGTTGTCTGGGATAATGAGGTGATAGACAGTCTCCAGGAGGAATGCTTAAAGGATGTTAATCTCACCTAGTGAGAAGGGACTGCAGAACTATGGCACATACCACGTAATTAAATAGCTCATTGCTACAGGATATTGTGGAGGCCAAGCGTACAGATGGATTTCGGAGGGGAGTAGGCACGTTCATGGAAGGTAAGTCCGTGAGTGGCTCCTAGTCCTGATGCGACCTCCGGTTCAGGCAATCCTTGAAATGATGGTTTCCAGACACCAGGAGGACGTGCCATGGAAAGTAACCATTTTCTATGTGACTTTTTCTTTTATACTCTTTCCCTTTCAGTCATGATGGAAGGCAGAATAGTGAACTAGACGGATGTAGACTCTTGATTCTTCTTTCGGTTTTATCTTTATGTACTTAAGAGAACTTAGTAATTCTTGAAGGGCAGATGAATCACATTGGCAAGGGTTTCAGAAATTGGAGGATCATCTGAAAACCCCGGGAAGCTAGATGGGAATAAGGCAGACGTAGTATGCTCAAAGAGTACTTAAGCATATGGAATAAGTTATGGAGGAATGGCAAGTGATGTAAAGACATTATACTAAGACTTTAAGATGATACTTTAAGGCAGTATGTTCTAAGTTCAAGGGACAACTCTGTCTCCGTTTAGAGGATTGGCTTGGGAAAAGAGCGGCCTTACGGAAAGGCATAGGATTAAGAAGATTGTTGGGAAGTGGCAGGCGGATCGTGCTGCATGCCCTTTCCCTGTTCCTAAAATTTCTACCGTCCTCATGAGAGGAAGAGAAAATAAACCAAGGAATGGTAATGCTCGGGGTTACATAATCAGGGTCGGAGGCTGCTGACCTTGCCGCTAATGGTTTATGGGCAGCCACAGGCGTCCGCCGCTGCCCCGTGTTTTTGTTACACATTATCTCGCAGTTGCCAAGTGACTGGGTCCCAATATGCAGGAAATTACTTGAGAGCTATATTTAGCAAGATGAGCCCGTATCTTGATTTGGCTGGAAGCTGAGGCAGATTGTATTAATCTAGGGGAAAGACAGAATGTGTGGGGTCCCAGCAGAACATTTTCCCCCAAGTTTCCTGAGGTCCTCTGACCTCCCTGGGGTTTCTGTTGTGGACCAGCCTGAGGGGCTGTCACAGTGAAGGCTGAAGAAAAGGGGTTTGTGGGTTCCTGATGCTGCATGTTGCAGCAGAGCCCAAGATAGCCGGTCCCACCGCTGCTGCACAGTGAGGACAGCCGCAGTGCAAGTAATTCCTCCTGAGGCATTACAGGGTGGGTTCCATCATTCTGTGGTGGCCCGGAGGCTGCAGTCTCAGCCAGCTCCTCTGCCTAAGGCTGAACATGATCCACTCATCGAGCATGAAGCTTCTCAGCATTCTTCCACCTCAAGCTCCCTCACACTCTCCCTGGCTCTCACACGGCTTTGGTTTCTCAACCTCTTTCCCACCAGAAACTGGGATTAAGAGGCAAGATGGAGGCTCCTCCTCTGGATGATCACCACTCAGAAAAAGATGGCTAAAAGTCACATTCTCCAAGAGCAGCCCTTGTTCCTCCTTGTCGCACCTGGTAGTACGCCAGGCAGGTCCTCTGTTCTGGGGCAAGCCGTGGCACTGGCTCAGCCTCAGGACAGAAGAGACCCTCAAGACTTGACATCTGCTTGTGGAGGCGTTCCCTCCAGTTTCCCACCTCTCTGAAGCTGTGCAGGGAGGCTCCCTGAGGTTACCTGTTGTCTTCTTGGAGGTGTGTGGGAAGTTGTTTGTGGCAGGCCTGATTCCCAGCCTGCAAAATCAGATTGGTTTTGGAACAGCCAGCCCGCAAAATCAGATTGGTTTTGGATCAGACCCCGTAAGGGTTTTGTATTGTATTTCAGTGCAGAGGAACACAAAAGAGCAGAGACTGGTTATTTGCTCAATAATTAGCAGCTCTGTCCCCTAAGGGGAGATAGATCAGTGCTGGGATGAGTCTCTACCCAAAGTGCCTGAAGTTCCCCTGCAGCTACCGTGCAGCAGCCAGGTGTTGTGGGGAGGAGGGATTTTGTCAGCGCTCCGCAGTAAGTGTTCAACAAGCTACGGTGGTTACGGGCTCACGGGAGGAGAGGAACGTGATCTCCAGGCAAACGCAGAGCCCTGACTTTCCGTTTAACGTCGTAAGGTGCTTTGCTTGGCCTAAATACACAGTGGAAAGTATCTGATGGGGAAGAAATGACATGATAAATACTTAGTGGGACATCTCCCAGGGAGAAATGCTAAGAAAAAGCTTTTAGCTTAAAGAGTCAGTTTGAAATGTCACTATTTTTTCCCCCCATCCTTTCATGTTTTCATTAGAGAGTCAGTTGGCTGATTTAAAAACCAAAAGACAGCATCATGCAAGTTGAACGATCCACCCAGAATGTGGATGTTGAGGTTACTGTGCCGTGGGTATGGCTGCAGCAAATCCCCCAAGGTCTTGCACAATGTCCTCCACCAAGCAGAGATGTGTTCCTGTCCTTGGAGCTGGGCCTGGGGAGGAGGACAGTGCGGGATTCCTCATGGTCAACAGCTTCTCTCATCTAGGGCAAGAAAATCACTGTCTTTACTGCTGTTCTGAGGGCCTGTGAGCTGTTCAGGCATTGCAGGCAGCCTGCCCTTCCTGTCTGGAAGGCTGGTTCTTCAGGTTGTGAGGTGATGGCCTTCATTCAGTGCGGCATTTCAGCATGTGCCGGGTTCAAAGGGCAACCCAAACTTGGGTGCTTTTGTGGATCAGGGCTATCCTGCCTACTCGGATTCTTACCAAATTAATTGTTGATATTCTTTGTAAACATTGTCCCCAGCATTTGCGCTTCTGCCGTCTGCCCTTTGAGGTGGGCAATGCAGTGACCGAGTAGAGCAGTTGTGTTTATTTTCCTTTTTGTAGGGGATTGTAGCGCTCAGTGTGGTCGTGGCATTTTGAAAGCTGGCAGTGCTAGAATGTGGCTGGCTATTGGCACATCGCTGATGCCAACTCACAGAGCGCCAGTCCTGTCTCCCGTTGTCGAGAACATCCCCTTGGTTTCAGCATTCATCACCATTTGTCTCTTGTAATTGCAGTTTCCTGAGTACTAGAAATTAAATCAGCAGTGACAGAATATTTATGGCTTTAAAATATCCTGGATGATTTCTAGAGAAGCTGTTTCCAGTTTAGTTATTTATGTTCTTTTAGCATGGATTTTATAGTGGGAATGGGGAACTAAACTGCAAAAACCATATGAAACATGCTGAATGATTTCCTCCTTGAGCCAAACACGCATTTACTATAGGCAAGGATATACTGATGCGAGCGTGCGTACTTCGGAGCATTCAGACCCTGGCCAATGCTTCAGCTCCTACCATTGGTCTGCAGAGAGGTGCAGGCTGGTTGCTGAGCTCACCTGGCACGTTTTCTTCATCTGGAGGTTGCTGTTATTCCCTGGAGAAAGCCTGGGGCTGGTCTGGGTGGAAAGGTTGGATTCACGTGGGGGAGCCTCTTTGATCTGCTCCCTGCTGTTGGTCTAACTCACATATGGGCACTGCAGATGAAGCTTGTCAAGGGGGCTGAACATTCTCCCACTGGGAGCACCACAGAGCTGGGCTTTTCCCTGCTAGTCAGACTGAAAATTGAAATGTCTAAATTTCCAGTGAAACTAAAAATTGGAAGAATGCATTCAGGAGATTGGGAAGTGAACTTGTCAGGTCCATTTCTGTAACGTCAAATTGTTTAAGGCTGACTTTCCTCTCTCAGTGTCCTGCTCTCTTCTTGTCCATAAGGCAGTAGGAATAAAGCAGTTTGACTTTGTTAAAATCGAAGATTTTGATAATCTTCCTTGCTAGAAATTTTGCCACTTTTGACATGCTTCTGTGAAGCGTTCTTATATCAGTATTTTCATATATAAAACTGTTTCTTATGCAGAACCAACTAGTCTTAATGATAAGATCTTTTTACAGTTCCTATCCTGGTCTCGGCTCTAGTCTCCCTGTGTTACTGTAAATTTTTATCACATGCTATAAATAAACAATAATCATGTACAGAAGGAGTCTTGATCTCACAAGGAAGTGTCACTTTCTAGCCATGATGATGATGGTGTACTGCCAGTTGAACTGATGACCCTGTTCCTGATGGCAGTTTTGCCCATGCCTTAGGTTGGGGTTAGAGATGCGAGTGGTCAGCCCGCAGGATCCCCAAATTTTCTCCATGGCCGTGAGCCACAGGACGTATTGCATATCTCAGAATGCTGAGGGAAGGAGTGACTGCTGGGCTGACTCAGGGGCAGGCAGAGGCAGCATTTCTCTGGGCATCTCCTCCAAGATGGAGAGCGCTGGGGAAGGGATGTGAGCGGCCTGGGATCCCACCGTGGCTCGGACGTGCTGGCCCTTGCTGCCACGCTGCATCCTTCTCAGGGATTTGCATCCTTTAAGCAGCTCTCATGCTTAGAAGCTTTTTGGAGGTCTGAGTTAGATGCTCTCTGTGGTTCAGGACCTCAGGCAGGGTACAGCTGTGAAGATTAACCATGACATCTTTCTGCTCTCGTCTGTGAAGACCAAAATAAATCATTGCATCAGTGCTGACAGTGCTTTTTAGATTTTCTCCTGGATAGCTTTTCCAGCTACAGCTGATTTTCAGAAGGCCCAAATTGCTGTTCCTGAGGTACTGTAAAGAAATTCTGTGCGGCAAACTGCACATAAAATAAAAAATAAAAAGGAGGGCCTTTGTCTGCCTTTAATAGTCCAAGTGTTTCCTCAGGCATTGCAGGCAGCCTGCCCTTCCTGTCAGGATGGCTGGCTGCAGCCAAGGAGATAACGGCCTGTCTTTTTATAGGATGCTACAAGACCGTAGGTGGAGAGCCCAGTTCAAAGTGCAGGTCACTGAGCTCCTATAAATTGTTCCTGACATCCCCGATAAAACCCATGCTCTCCCTTCCTCCCTGCGTCTTCTTTTAGTAAGGGGAAAGGGCTGGTAGTAAAGATACTGGTTTTCCACTTCAGTCAATACTTTGATGTTTAAAGCTGTTTAATATTTATTCAAACTGCTCCTCAAATGGAATTGCAAGAATTGCACTTCCCTTTTTTATGATTGTCTGTAAGCGTAATGAGACGGGCAGTTAAAACCATCTCCGTGACCAAGGGACGATATGTCCAGCATAGGGCTCTCCCCCAGCGGAGGAGCAGGATCAGGCCTAAGGTCCCCCTGCCCACCTGCAGAGATCAGATGTATAGGGGGAAAGTACATTTTTTTCCCTGGGAAAAGGTGTTTTTGAGTTAATTGAGAGTGTTTGGAAATCTGTGCTAAGTGGTGACATCCCTGCCCTCCCCTCACAGGCTCCACTCCGGGGAAAAGGTGCCATTTTAATCTCTGTGGAAAGAAACATTTGGATTTCTTATTTCAACATAAAGTTAGTTTTGAAATTTCTTGAAAGTTGTATATACCTCCTTGTCTGTAAAAGGGTTTTGTTTAGGAGATGGAAAATCTCTGAGAAATGTAGTGAGACACTTAAGTTTGAGAATCCTGAAAAAAAAATTTTGTTTGACTAAAACGAAGCAAACTGGAAGGGAAACTTGTTCTCAAGGCAACCTAGAGCATTATTTCCCATTACTACTGGCAGTGAGTTAAAAAAACTAACCCAAAACTGTTCACCCATGTTCGGATGAGCTATTTGGTGTCTTTGTCTTCAACTCCTGCAATTACAGATCTGTTCCCTGAAGAACATCTCTGAGGATCCTTTCATGTCTCACTACGACAGTACATCTGAGCATTTCACAAGGTTTTCATCAGAATGTGCTCACAGGGAAGTGCTGATACCTCTTGTTATTTTGCTGGGAAAATTCTGAGAGACTTATTTATCATCTAATTTTAATTATCTAAAAATTAGACATCTTTTCTAAGCTGCTTGTCTAAAGCCACACTGTAGTTGATTTTCTCCCACTGTTAGATCTTCTCATCAGGGTTGTGGAATGTGGGCAGGGAGGCTGTTTCTGCCTTTAGGAAATTTCTGAGCTCTATTATCAAGGGAGGAAGAAAAGACAGCAATTGATTTATTTTCTCTATGGTAGCGTAGTGCTCCAAGTGTCTTCTGAGAGGTGAAATCAGACTTTGTGCTGCAGCTGTGAGAAATGCAGCTCCTCTGGCCATCTGCTTTTAGTGGATATATGGTTAGTGAAGCTGAGGAGTTGTGAGTGTTGGAAGGGAAGCCAACCAGTTACCTTCCTCATGAATCTTTGTCTAGAATACATTTACTAAGGTGACCAATAGGCCAGAGAGGCACAGATGGACCTTTCTCTATGACTGCATCTAAGAGAGGAGTTGCCTACAGATGCAAAAGCCTTGAAACGTTTAAACGCGGCAATTAGAGCAGGTGGCGAGACCTTTCAGGAGAGTTTTTCCACCTGTGATGTTAAGCTCCATTGGGACTTCTTTGCAGCCCAGCTCCATGCTTCAAGGACTGTCATTCAGCTCCAACTCCACCCCAAGAGCTACAAAAGAACCACTGTCCTCCGCTTAATCTGTGGATTGTATGTCTCTATTTGGTGCCTGGCTGAAGTATAGCACACACAGCTCTAACAGAAGCAATTAATGTCAATCATATGATACCTCCTCCCATATACTATTTGAACTAATACAACCATCTTAATTGCCCAAGTTTCTTTGCTTTCCAAAGTCCATTCCACTTAATGATGCCTTTTCTAACACTGAAAGTCTGTTGTGGGCAATCCTATTTCTACCAAAGATAATTTTCAGCAACAACTCTCTCTCCCCTGCTCCCTTTCAGCCCTTTAACTTTTTGCTTCCTTCATCCCCAAGCTATGCACAGACCAGTTGGCTCCAGCCACGACTAATTTCCTTAGTTGTCCTAGTGAAGCGCTCGCATAAAGGCTCTGACATTTGACAGGCTGGTATTGTTCTGGTCGTGTTAGTAAAACTTCTGAGTTGTACAACAGGGTTTGGAAACGCTCTTCTTAGCTCAGGGGGACGTCCTGAGAAAGGAAAAGTGAGTTGGCACACAAGGAAACTGCAATTGCTCGGTCACATTAAAGCTGAGACAAAATGTTTCTTTTTAAAGAGCTTTAAAATAGTCCCTAATGTAAAAGCTTAGCAGCTGCAGCAACACAGAGCCTGAATAATTTCCATGTATTTGCCGCAGCAACATGGAGCCTGAATAATTTCCGTGTATTTATGTATGTGTGGGTGCCCACAGGAGCGCATATATTTTTTTTCCAATCTTGTTTGTGCCAGTGCTGTATTAAGCAGCCCAATGTCACATAGTCTCAGGCTGACACTGATTTATTTGTCACTCAGGTGTGAAGCACAACCCATCGGGTTATGTCAGTTTGAAGTGGGCCATCTGATTTCAATTCCAGCTCCCAACAATTAATGCTTTACACACAATTTCGGCACAATACCCCGCTTACGGCCTATTATGTTTATCATCAGACCATGAAGTATTAGTTACAGCAAGCCAAAATACGTCAGATACCCCTGGATTTCTCTAGCGTTCTTGAGAGTGAGTTAAAATGAAAATGTTTCTTCTATGAGCAGCAAACTGAAGCTTTGAAGCCCTTGAACGCACATGGTCAGCTTTAGAAATCGAGCTTCGATTCTCTTTGCCAAACTGACTGCAATGGATTGCAGAAATATATCAACTTTCCAACACTGAATTAGGAGAAGAACGGTATATTCTGTGCGATGGATGGAAGCAGGTGGACACGTAGGTGTAAGATAGAGGTGTAAGATAGGAATCACAGGGGAATTGGTTAGTTCTTTTAGGTAAGGGAATGCAGAAGTTTCTAGGCAAGACATAATTTTCGTGGTATTCGGTGAAAAAGTAATTCTTGGCTTCAATTTACACACTAAAATAAAAGATGAAAGGAGTGCGTGCTGGCATCGTGGGCCAGGTGCAATGGGGCGTGAGCATCGGGGCTGGAAGGATGTGGATGAGTTCAGCATCTCTGTGTTTCCTGAGAGGTAGAGTGGGCTGCTTTGGCTTAGTCAAAACCCATGCTAGGTGCTTACATCCTGACAAAGTGATTTTTCCTGGAAGCCCCTTTTTGGATGTGTATATATATGTACTTTTTCTTACTATCCTACACTTGCTTTTGGAATTTCTGGGAACTCATGAACTAAAAAGTCCTGATTTATGGGTCTGCATGTTCAGTGCTCTCTGAAATTCTTAGGTACAATGTTCTCTATAAGCTGCAGCATTATGATACCAGGTTATCCCACATTTCATATCAGGAAATGAAGAACTATCTTACAGGCTTACCCTGTGCTTGTTTTAGTAGTGTGTAAGTGATTCTATGGCTGTAAGGGAAAGATTAAAGTAGGAGTAGATAGGGATGTTTATATGATTTTAATGGAATGGACGGAAAGCAGGTAGGTGATGGGATTCTGCAGGCTCATAGTGCAGGAACAGTCCATCTTTGTCTCTTAAAGCAAGTTTGAAGAACCAGACACCTGTCCTTCCATTTGTCTGCTGCTCTGTTCAGCGTAGTACTGGTGGCTGCCATTAAAGGAACCGAATGCTCCCATGTGAAAGCAATGGCAACGTGCTTACTGCACTCCAGGGGAATTCATGGCTCTTTCAGAAGATATTGTACCTACAAGAACTCTTTACCTGAGTTTCCATTGCGTGTGGAGGAGCCCAGACATGGCAACAGCTCTCACATCCAGATTTAATCTCTACATCCTTCAAAAAAAAAATAGCTAAGAAATTGCTTTGAGCAATGATTTTGGGTTTTGGGTTTTTTTTGGTGTTTTGGTTTTTTTTCCAAAAGGAAACTGAAGTTGTAAATCCTTTGATGCATACTGTTCTGAATGGGACAAAATATACTTCAGAAGAGCATATATTCACTTTATAAATGTGTATTTTTAGTATCTCCACATATAAGAAGGGAAAATAAAATTTCTAAAATGACTGGCCCATTCAGTGAGGCACAAAAGAGCGACTTATCAGGGCTATGAGTTTGTCTTGTCACTTGATGAAATGCAGGAAGATTTTTCAGATGCTGTCATGATACTAAGAAGTATTAAGTGTGATTTAATAACAGATGGTTTAGAAGCTGTGTGGGCAGTCGCAGCAGTGTGTGTAGAGTGCAAAGCTCTCATCACATCAAGAGGGTACTTTGCAAGTGAATCATCAGTAGGAGCCATAAGGATCTTTACCACCCAGCTGTACTCTTCGACTTATCACATTGGTTTTTGCTCTATCTCTATGTGTAAATAATCTTGAAGTAAGCAATTTCATCTTAGAGAGCTTATGACTCCTTAACTCAACTTTATGCCTGTAACTATGGAAGGATCTGCCAATCCCCAGTTTTTCACTGAAGATGGAGGCTGTTGTTGTTTGAAGAGATTATGTGCTGTGCATTGGGTAGTAGGTCTCAAGTGGATCACTGGCATGAGAAGGTGCTCTTCTGATGATACACTGATTGCTAGCACTGTACTGAACAAATTCAAAAATTCTCTCCTGTGTTTTTGTATTCCTAATGGTCTCACCAGTTCTATCCTAGCAAATACTCACAAGCAATGAAGAGAAGTGTCTGTAGGAACAGAATTCAGCCCTGCTATCTCAAGCCTGCTGGAGTACGCAAAAGGGGGTGGGAGAATTTTAAGGAACATACTTTTTTGTCAGGGAAACATTTTCAGAATTGATCAGTGCTTTTAAGTCATATATTGAAACTGTCTTTTAAAGTCCAAATGCTCTGTAGGTAGTACTTACTTTCAGTATATATCGCTCATGAGATATTCAGGTTTTGTTGCTTCACTGAGGTACAAAATATTTAAGCAAAAGCTGTGTGGTATTTTCTAATTTCAGTTATATGCATAGTGAAAAATCAAGAAGGGAAGAGCGAGAAATTTGAACATATGTTTCGGTGGCTTCCGTTATCACGAAGCACAAACTCCTCTCATTCACTTTGTGATTTCTTCTCAGCAATGTTTATGGCAGCCAGGAAGCATAAACCTCGTTGTATACCAATAGGCACCGTCATAATTATACAGTGATAGAATAATTTAAGTTGGGATGCGCCGCTGGAGGTCATCTAGTCTGGTTTGCCGCTCAGATGGACAGCTTCGGTCACGTTCAATGTTGAAGCTGATGTCCCTCAGCATTTATTTGGCAAAGCTAAGGATTAAACTGAAGTTTCTTGTATCCTACTGTGGAGCCCCTGAATTATAATTCTAACCTATGTTTTGTAAATGGTTTAAAAAAAGAGTTTGAAAAACAGGCTAATATAGTGTAGTTTATGAGTTGGTAACATCATCTATTCATGGGCAAAGGGAACGTTCAGTGGCAAGACACCAAGTCAAACGAGCGAGTGGTAGAAAGGGCGTATGAGAAAATAGGTGTTTCCCTCTGAATGCATTTGGGAAAAAAAGTTATGATGTACGCAGAAAGTTTAAGAAAGGCACCCAAATGCTTTCATTTTATACAGCTGATTACCTAATGCAGTGCTCCGAAGTTCAGGCTTTTACTAGCTGACTAATATCGAAAGACATTTTCTGCTTGTTTTCTCTGCAAACCTCATTGCACAGACAAGAAATACGTTGTCCATATGGGGTGAAGAATGGCATTTAAGTATCGTGTGTTGAAATCCCACTCACTTTTACACATTATGCTTCAAAGCCCTGCTTCCTGGATACAAAAGTAGTTGTGTTTCCAGCAGAAGGTTTACATAGTTTAGCATGAAGTTAAAGCACTAGGGTATGAAGCCAGCCACGTATATAAACCATTAAACAATTTCAGCGCAAAGCTTCACAAAATGTCTATTAAATTTAACAGTGCTATTAAAAATCCACATTTAAGCTGTCTTTGTTTCTAGCAATGACGCTTCGAAACATGGAAAAGTCGGTTAAAAAAATCCCTGACAATAAACAACCAAAACCCAGCCTTTGCTTGGTACGTAATTTCATAGCAAAGACGAAATGTCCAGGTCCCATGCTTCCCAATTGGTCTTGCTCCAATCCTCAGCTGGCTTTTAAGTTTGCTGCAGTGTAAATGTTCCCTTTATGAAGTGGGCTATAGGCAATGCCCATGGAAGCCTCTCCTAAGGAGGTGTTATTTTAATATATGAAGGGCAGTCATTTTATTTCATAAAGATAGCTTGTTCCACGGAGGAAATAAACATCGCACTTGACAGATGCAGGGACGCTCAGAGATCCTCTGCTCTTGTGGGGGCAGGGGCAGGCCTATAAAGCCTTTCTGTGTTCCCTGCATTATGGTGCAGGGAACACATTATGGCTTTAGATGTCTTCTCTGAAAACCAATTCTGTGGTATAACTGTAGCCACCTAATAATTTTGTTTTACTTTTAAATGCCATGCATGAATGCCACAGGATGCAGGAAGAAGCACAGTATTATGCAGAAGGGTGCTGATAGCAAATGGAGAAGGGTCCCTAAGTAAGTACATACCTCTCTCTGTAGTCAGTGAACTTGCTGGGAACTGGCGTCAGGCGAGATGTGAAGGGTTCAAAACCAGTTTACACAGGATGAGTTTATGGGAATAGGAGCTCTGTTCACATAACAGGGAACAGGCTAATGGACTTCTGCAACTCTTGGTTCACTCCGCAGTTTGTCTTGTTGTCTGTCTGAGATGGTGGATTGCCCCAACAAATTCCTCTTTAAGATTCCTTAGTTTTGAAGATGTGTCCCCAGCACGTTGCGAGTGACTGCCCCTTTTCAAGATGGATGCAATCTCTGTCTTTGATTTAATTCTTTTTGGGTGTTGCCTGTACTTTGGGCTGATCACCAGCTATTTCTGATGCAAGGTCTGGAGCCCAAAACATTGCCTTAGCAGCTGGGGGGAAGAGTTCAGATACAAGGGATGAGAAACCTCCTGCTTTATTTATTAATCCAGTGTTGTGTTATCCAGAAATTATGGGGAGCTGGCTGCTGAGCAAAGGTGAGGCTTATCCAGAGTTATGCCAACCACATTTCTCAACGTCATGTTTGTTGTGCTTGGAAGGAACTGGATCGCTCTGTCGTCTCTCTCTCTCCCTTCGTCTTACTGAACATAGTAGCTATACTATATTCTTACTGGAGACCTGTGGCACTTCATGGTGAATGAGAGTTGCTTCATTTTTCCCTCGCTTGATGAATGGAACCAGGGTTGAGGTGAGCAGGGAGAGTGGGAGCAAAGAGGGAAGGAAAATTCACCTTGAGAAAACCGAGGTTTCCTTAATGAGCCAAAGATGTTACGTTGAGGACAACACATATTGCGGGAACTTTGTTGTCCAAACGAAGGAAGAACGCTCTGTCAACCTCAGAGTGCTTAAAACCTTTCTGCTGATGCAAGAATTCAAGGTATAGTGGAGAAAAGAAGACTGAAAGAAAGCTTAGGTAAAATTTCCTCTCTGTCATTCCAGTAACCTACACACATGCCATTCTGTCACCCAACCTCACTGCTGCTTGAATGAACGCAAAAGAGAGAGGCTGTGCTGAAATCCATAGTGCTTTCTAAATAAAGCTTCTAGTGTAGGAAAACGTAATTTAATTCCCAGCAAAAATAGCTCAGAAATGGAAGAGTTTGCTTTTTCATGCACAAGCTATAACTTCTCTTGTAATAGAGATAATAATTTCATCATCAGCAAATGCTGTTGTTGGCACAACTTTAGCAGTGTAGTAACAGTTCTGTGATAAATTTATTTGTTATTTCTTTCAGGATTTCTTCTTTTTTTTTTTTTTTCTTTCGTGCTTCATCATATTTTATGCTCTTACCAGTAAATATTATTGTGGAAATGACCTCTCAGAACACTGTTACGTGACGCAGTATCCACTAGTGTCAGGGAATTTCTTATGGAAGAAGTAAGAACCAGAAAATTAGTTGTACAACATTTCAGTTAGTTAAACTTCAGTTTCCTTTTCAAAAGCTTGCAGAAATGGCAGTGTCCACTTTATATTTTTTTCCTTGCAAATTTTTATTTTCTCTTTGGATTCTGCTTTTTAAAAGTTTGTATTTTTATCTAAATTAGTTCAAGCTGTCACCAGTACATAAGCATTTTTGATTTTATTTTTTTTCCACACAGCAGTCTTCCCCAAGAAAACAAAGAAAACAGTGCTTAATTCACTGCTTTACATTTTTCTTATAGATATTGCATGTATTCTATCTCATTATTTATTGTAGCAGCAGCCAGACAATACTATCGCAAAAGACTTTTGTCGCAACGAAGGACTTTTTTTTTGGATTTGAGAAAAATCTTGGGGGAAGCCAACCAGCGTGATTTGGCAGCTCCGTTCTTTTTGCTTTTGTTCTCCTTGGACCAGATGGGTTTCTTACTCACTGGTTCCAATGGGACTTCTTGTGGGGTAAAATACTGTCTAACATCAGTAAAGTCATTGCAATCTGGTCCTCCCTGTGCAAAGAGATACTCAAAGCCCACTTTTATGTGGACTAAATGGGACTAAGAGAATTAGAGAATCTGCTACGTAACAGCTTTGAAATGCTTTTTCCTATGTATGTGTGCTTGTTTTGAACAGGGAGTGGAGTTTCCTGGACTAACTGGGAAGCTAATGTGAAGGAGGGAGGCTGATGGACAGTCTCAGTAGCTGATCTGGGAAGCCTCTTGTGTGTTAGGTCCTACACAACCAAAACTGGTCAAGTCTCAGATGTCACAGCCTGGCCCCTCGGTTAGTCACCTCTAACTGTGGAAAAATAGGGGCAGGGTGGGTGCAGAAAGTTCTCATTTTGCACTAGAGGCATCTTTTGACCACTCTGTGTTTATTTTGCTCAGACATAAGCAACAACACGAGATGTAGGGCACAGTGAAGCAATGCCTGGGAATTTTGCCACTGATGCTAATGGTGTTGGTCTCTAATCCCTTTCCAGCAAAGGCGAGAGGATGCAGCAGCAAAATGTCCGCCCACACTGGGAGAGACACCAGGACCATTCACAGTTGCTGAGACACTGGAACAGTATTTTGGGGAGGAAAAAAAAAAAAAAAGAAAAAGCTCATTCCTTAATATATGGTCTTATAGGGTAAATATTTATCCAGCCATCTAAAAGCAGGAGTAATCGCTGCAGTTTTCCTTTCACTCAGAGACTTGAGATTTTCCCAGATTGAAAAAAAAAAAAAAAAAAAGAAGTCCAATTTTGTGTATGTGAAGAAACCAAAGCATTACGCTTGAAATGGGTTTTTCAACTGTCTCCTGGGTATTCTGGGGTTAGTTTTCACCACGTGAGGTTCTGAAGTGCGTACTCAAAGGTTCAAACAGAGGAAAATTGACTATCACTGCCGGCTCTGTTGGGTGGGGATAAAGCAGTTCCTTTATAGAAAAAAAAAAAAAAAAAAGGAAAGACTTTTTTCTTCTTCTTCTTCCAAGGGACTATATGAGCATGAGCTGGAAGAGGTCTTGACTTTTATTATATCCTGTAATCAAATTTGAGCATCTTACTTGCTTCTTTTCTCCAAGACCACCCTGGAGGTAACAGTCGACGCACACACAATTTTGGTATGCATAAACCCATAAATTTCATAACAAAATATAGGAGCTGAGGTTGGAGGAGGACTGTAAGGCAGAAGGTGCTGAAATGTAAAGTCTGTGTGTGTTTGAAGGGATGTCATTTATTACATACTTCTGCCTTCTTAAAAAAAAAAAAACCCTCTTACTGTTACCACACAGACTGTATAAATATATATTGCTTAATGCAAGGTGGTGTGGTGTAAAGATTTTATTGGCATGCAGTAGCTTAGCTTGAGTCGCAACGGCCTGAGCAAGCTCTGTATCACCTCAGATGTGTGCCAGGAAAACATGTCCTTGGCATGAGCAATGAGAACATCCTCAGTGACGCTGCAGAGGTGTAAATCTAATGAGGATAATAACCCATATGCTTCAGGGCATCAACCCATTACTGGCTGCCTGGGATTAGGAAGGAATTTCTCCTTTGGTTGTGTTATTCTAAAGCCATTTATTGTGGGGTTCCACACACTTCTGTCTGAAGCCTCTGCCACTGGTCACTGCAGGAAGAGGATAATGAATTTGATTGACTACCTGGAAGGGTCCGATCTTGGCAACTCATGCGCTCTTCTGCGAATTCTGTAGTGATACTTGTTTTATGTGGTTTGGAAGATGTTTTGATGGGGCACTTTGTGCGCATCTCTCTGTAATGCCCGCTCCTGAAAGCTTCTTTCATAAATGCATGGAATAATTTAGGTTGGCAGGAAGCTGTGCAGATCTCCAGTCCAAGGCACCTCTCCAGGCAGGGGAGACTTCAAAGTCAGGTCAGGTTGCTTAGGGCCTTTCCCAGTCCAGATCTGAAAATCTCCAGGGGTGGGAATTTTGCTGCTTCTCTGTCCTTGCTTCCTTGGAACTTTTCAGCAACTTTAGTGGGTGTGACACTTCTAGATACATCTTAACTTGAGCTGTAGAAAGATGGAGTCTGTTTAGTCACAGTACCATTTTTGCTTTCTCCTGTAATCAAGGGAGATAAATACATGTCTCTTGGTGGAGTTTCTTTCATCCAAAGGTAGGTGGCTGAGACCACCCTTGGCTTGAATACTTTCTGGCAAGGTCTGTCTTCCTCCGGTGAACCTGGGAAGAACGTAGATGTCCCCCTTAGATTTAAGACTGAAGTACTAGGCAGCAGTAGTTACCTGGAATGAATTTTAGCCAAAGTATCTGAGGTGAAGGTAACAGTGACAGCTTATGTATCACAGTGTTAGGAGCTGACAATGAAAAAAGCCTTAAAATACTAGAGAATGTAGTTTCTTTGTTTTTTTATGGTGTAGAACTACTGTTCCTAAGCAACATGACCTTAAAGGCAGCACGTTTCTCGATATGGCTTTGCATCTGACTTACTGTTGCACTTGTAAAATCAGTGAAGATTCATCCTGTTGAAAGGTGGCTTTGGATTTCAGCAATGTCAGCTGACACTGGGACTCTGAAAGTTTGATGTTGGCTATCCTTATTGCAGCTGGTAGAAAAATTCACACTATTGCTGTTTCTTCAGGAGAGACAAAGACATTTCAAACAAAGTATTAAAAAGTGCATCTGTCTTTTAGATGGGAGGAAAAAGTAGAAAACTAAGTCCGATAGAAAATTTAGAAAATAAAATCAAAAAAGCTTTTAAAAGATTCTAACAGGAAATTATTGGCAGCTCCTAAAATTGCGTTGAATTCTAGACTTCCCTGACAAAATCTGCTTCCCTGGAACTGAATCTGGAAAATCCCTGGACAAGGTGCTCCCCAAATAGAAAACAAGACCAGGTGCTATCCCTTGGGGAAAAAGAGTCCCCAAGATTTTGGGATGAGGTTATTCCGATACATTTCTCCAATGAATTGCTGTTTGGTTTTTTTTCTACTTTATGAGCCTAACGCTTATCATGCAGTCGTCTATATCTCAACAACTCCCAGTGAATTTCTTGAGAATGAATAAGTTTTTCCTATTCCTGCCTAAAGAGAAAAAAACCCCAACAGTCAAGGAGAGACAAAAAAATCATGGTTTATCCCTATCTAAGAAACTTCCATAGCCTTTCTCAGCAAATCTAATTGAAGTCCTTTCTGCAAGGCAAAGCCTTTGCAGACTCTTATTTTCAGGATGCAAAGGGAATAAATGGACTGATGGAATCTGGAGAGATCTCGCTGCAATTTGAAAAGTAACTTTCTCCTTCCTTTCCCCCCACCTACTGCCACAGCAGGGGAAAATTATGGGAACAAGAAAAATAAAGCTCCTGCAATGTTAAAGCTCACTGCTCTGTCAAATAAAATTGTATCTATTTTTCCATGAATTTTGAAAAAAAGAAAAAAAAAAGAAAAAAAAGTATTCATGTGCAAGTATGCTGCCCACATGGTGTGCCAAAGTAGTGTGGGCAACCCACACTAAGAGTCCACAGAGCTACTGCATTCCTTACCCCGCGCACGTGGGCAGCGCTGGATGGAAGCTCAGAGGAGCAGCAGCTTTGACTTCCCCGGGCTGGGCTCAGGCCAGCATAGCTGTGGCCGCTGCTCCGGAGGCGTGCGCGGCGGAGAGCCCGGACCCAGCGCAGGGGGGCTGCCCTCTCTCTGGGGGCTGCCCCAGAGCCTGCGAGAGGCCTCCAAAGTGGCAAAACTAAATACCCTCTTGGTTGCTTTTTTTATTGTGAAAAAGGGTCTGCGTCTTGAAAAAAGGGAGTAAAAATCCTGAAAAGGGGGATGTTTCAGGAAAAAGGAAAAGAAAGGGTAGTGTTTCAATTTGGGTACATTTATATAATATCCCCTTTGGAGCTGTAGTTTGGTTAACCTCTGTGGGTCGAGCTCCAAGCTACAGCAGCCTCTCCTCGGGCTTGCTGGCCAGAGTGCCTCCTGGAGCAGTCACCACCCTGCTACTTTGTGAAAGATTCAAGCAGGGAATTTAGTCTTTGGAGAAAAAGTGAACACAACACACCCAGGTGATCATTTCACTAATATATTTTTAATTTTTTTTTTGCTTTGTTAATTTTGCATGAACACTACTTTTCCAATTAATTCTACATGGGATTAGCTTTTTCTTCCTGTTTGATTCCTAGGCTACTACAACTGTGTTCTGTCTGTTGTTTAGAGGGACATGAAATACATGATTAAGGTCAATGGGATTATGTTGGTTTCTAATGGGAAGAGTGTTCTGATCTGTGCTTGCAATTTCTTCCAGCTAGAAAAAAATTGTTTCCTCAAGTCTCCAGTTTGTCCCACGGGAGTTAGCTCCTGCAGAGCCTCCCTTGATGCTGCTGGTGATCCCACTGATACATGACATGCGTGCGTGTCTACGAAACATGTACTGAAGGTCTTGAGAGAGGTGGCAGCCAGCTGGTGAGTCTTGTTCTCAGTATGTGAGACATCCCAGGTCTGGTTTAATGAGTTGCCCAGTAGACTTGTGTTGTTTTTGCAGTCTTGCCCCTGGTGTACTTTGGTGGCCCTGGGTAAATCGCCTCTCTTCTGTGATGGGGAAAACCCCACCTTCTTTCTTTGTAAAAGTGCTGTGAGATCTACTGAGGAAGGTATAATATGGGAGTTAGGAAGTTCTGATAATAATTTCAGTAGGAATTTAGGTTGGACCTCTCGTTGGGAAGATTTAGGGGTAGGTCAGCTGGGGAGTGAATACCACATTTTAACACAGTTTGGTTTAAATATTATTGAGTATTCAAGCTATTAATAAGCAGTGTATCTTTTCGACCTCTTTCCGCTGCCCTGCCTGTCGGTTATTTGGAGCCTCTTGTAGAACAGCAGGCAGTGGTAATCTCTTTCAGATGGCCCCAGTATCTGTCTATATCTTGGCCAGATCGTGAGTGAATAAGGGGATCATCAAAACCAGAATAAACTAACGCAGCAGCCATGCAGCATGAAGTGATGGAAATTTGTGGATGAGAGAAGCTGAGTTTCTGCTGTTACTGTGTTGTTTTGTTTTTAAACATAGAGGGCATGTCACTGCTTCTCAGTTGTCATTTGCTGGGTCAGAGTGATCTGTGGCTTCAGAAAGCTGTGACGTAAATAGGATAGAAAAGGGAATATTTTGTCAGTTGCTGAAAGTGACCGTATGTTGCAATCAGATGTGCAGGAATTAGAAAAACAAGAACGAGGAAACTTTGTGTATAGCATCAAAGGCAGAGTTGGCTCACACTTTGAAGAGCAGAAGCATGGCCCTTATTGTTTGTTGACTTTCTCCCGGTTTGCGTGCTTGAAGCACTTGAGCTCGTGGCCATGTTAAGGGTTTGTTGACACTGGAAGGCAAAACCCCCATCTCATGGGTGCAGCAAGACTGTGAGGCAGCTGAGGAATCAGAATTAGGTTTATAGGGACATCCTGAGTACCTGGAGCTGTGACAAGGATACATCTACAAAAAAAAAAAAAGTGTAATTCTGTATGATTCCTTGATCATACAGAATCAGACCTGGTATTTGCAGCCATATGGCTATTAGAGGTTGTTAAGATCTCTGCCGTGGTCATGATGTTTATGTACAGAGCCATACAGGACTATTTATGTAGATGCTGAGCAGAATCCTTATCACCTTTTTGTACTTTATCAAGTTGTTGTTGTTGTTCTTTGAAAATTTGGCCCACTGTATCCAAATTTCTACTGGAAATGATTTTTTGGCCCGATTCTCGGTGTCTGGTAAGGGTTGATTTGGTGCTGTAGCCGTGCTGTTTCTTTAGTGATTTTTAGCAGATCTTTTTTTTTTCGTCCTGTGTTTAGTTATTCTCTTCATGAACGATGTAGGAGTTAGTGGTCTTACTCTCCCATCATTTTGATGGAAACTGGCCTAGGGGGCTAGAAGTTAGCGGGCAGCTATTGGCACAGGTAGATCCAAAAGGAGCACAGTTAGATAGGGCAGAAGAAATGAGGCTCTAAAGAGCATTGAATGAGAAGTTCAAGTCATCTGGGAAAAACGCTTGCACAAAAAAATTCCAGTATGATTTGTTAAAAGTTGGCAAAGTATTGCCAAAACACAATCAAGATCTTATGCTGGGATGTGTCTGACAATGTTGACTGTTGACTGTGGGTTGATGCAACATCTGTGGAAGTGTGTTAGGAATTCAGGTCCAATGTGCACTTCACCGCTCTTTCTACCTCCTAAGCCATATGTACTATTTAAAACATCCCCATTTTCCAAAAATGATCTGTTACAAAACACTCCTTTTTTTGGTCCCTTTCCGGAGGTCGGTCTTCTTTCCCTGGGCCATGTGCTCGTAACCCATAACAGGTGAGATACGCTGCCTGTCTTTGTGTCCATCCAAATGTCAGGCATGCTCCAGGGGTGTTTAGTCCTGAACTATCCTTTTGCACACCAGGAACAAAGCAACCTTCTTCCTTTGTTTTTTACTGAGTGAATGGGATCCTGACATAGACAACTTCTCTTTTCCATAATGCCTCAAGCACAGTGTTGGCTCTTGAGTCAGGGTTTACAATCTGAGGCATGGGCAGCTCTCCTGTGGCTTCTTTGAAGACTGGATTTTGTCTTTTGTGATTGTGGGCACGTGTTTCCAGGCTCCAGACGTTTGTATCGATTGTAGACATCTCCCAGAGACTCTCTGACCCGGCCCTGTGAGTGATGGCAGTTGGGAAGGAAGAGGACACACGTCTGCTGGATTGATTGCCAGTCCTGAAACTTCTTGGGGTGTTCTAGATGTAGCTGCTTGATCTCTCAAACTGTACCCATCAGACTGAGGATCTCAAATTAATGCCACGACAGAAAGCACTGACCATCTGTATTTTCTGAAGTTACAACAAAGGAAACAGTGGTTATGGTGGAGAAAAGGAAAGAAAAGGCACTCATTGTGTTCAACAATTTTTAAAGAATCACCAATTTTATTTAAGACTAAAAAAAAGTGATTTGTATCTAATAAAAGTGGTGTCCTTGTAGAGCTAGATAATTAGCATGATCATGTTTAATTTCAGTATCATTAGCATGTTGTAATTAAAAAAGCCATTAGTAGAATTTGTATAAAATTAGCACAAGGTATGTTAATTATAGGATCTGTTGTACTGTCGATTATTCTGATGTGGTCAGTAAAGCTGTTGTCATTTTGCATTTCAGGTGGCTTTTGATGGGTAGCTCATGTATTCCCATGGCAGAGGGGCTGCTGGAGGGTGGCAGTGGAATGATATAGCTGTAGTTCTCTGCTGTAACGTCTTTGCTGGTGGAGAGTTTGTTGTCAGGCTAATAATTTTCATGGGAGGATGCTCAAGCGTATAAATTAGCCCTGTGCGGATTAGCAGGATTTTCCTGCCTGCTTCCGGCAGACAGAACATTTTGGGCATGGCCATGTTATAATTTTCTGGATAAAAACGGTCCTGGAACCTGTAGTCTTTGGTGGGTCTGCGTCTGTTTTCACCAGCCAGAGGTGCAGTGGCCTTTTGAATTGCGACTGGACATTCATTATCAGCGAGGTTAAGCTGCACGAAGGCTATTTAATTACAGACCGATGGTGGTTCCTGCCTGCTTTCCCTGGAATTCATTGTACGGTCGGGAAGGTGTGTAAATCAAACAACCAGCACATCAAGCGGTGGGGGTGGGGGGTGGGGTGGGGGCTGAGCAGGAGGAATTATTGGATGCCCTCATAAAACTTTAAAAGGCTTGAATGTCAAGTTTAAACTCTTGGGGCCTTAAAACTTGAGTCTCAAGGCACTTCTACCTGCTGTTTCATCACATAAGCTTTTCACTGTTCATGAGCTGCAAACCCAAGATGATTATGACTTCTATTTCCCTGCAGTGTATTTAATTTCCCTTTACTGTTGTCATCATACCCATGTCTGAACCACCTTTCATCTCCTCCTACCACTCATCATCCTTTCAGTTGTAGCCAGTGATGCATAGGCTTTTTAAATAGAGTGTTCCTTGTAGGCTCTTATATCAAAATCTGTTTAACCTCTGGTGCTTTCAAGCTTAAGGCAAAATCACTGTGCATTAGCAGTTCTAATGCGTAACTGCACTCAACAGGAGAGTTAGCAAATCTGCAGAGCGATACCGCAGCGGGGAGGGGATCAGCGTGCTGCCAGCTGTGGCTGGCTGCTCGGCTTTAGGCTCCCAGCTGAAGCGATGGGTGCCCCACACTCAGCCTGAGCGGCAGCCAGAGACCTCATGTGCTGTGTGGCTGTGGGTGCCTGCTCTGCCTGACCTCTCTCTTTATGGTGGAAGGACTAGAGATGGTCCTAAACTCATCTGTCAGGGTAAAGAAGGCACTGGATTCTTCCTGCCCGATGCCGTGGACAGACTTTCCAGACATTTCCTCGTAATGGTTTTGTCCAGAGGAGACACCAAGTGTCTCATCCTCTGCTCTCCCTGCATCCCAGGGAGCTTCCCTGCATCCTGCCTCCTCATTCTTTATCTCTGTGTGCGCCATCTGTCACTGGTGTAATCTTAGACGTTCGGGCCTCTTCTCTACTGTAGGATTTAAGAGCAAACGCTCCGCGTGCACCATCAAAAATGTTTTACATGATACCCCAAGTGTCACGGAGATTTACCACCAGATAAAAGAAGCGGCATCCACGGCAAAGCAATTAAACTGACAATTCAGTGGCTCAGATTTGAATTTAGAGGAAGTTTAGGGTCACATGCAGTTGAATCTCCACTTTGGGTTGTCTGGAGCAAAGCAACAGCAAGTAACAATTCCTAATGTCTCTGCCAGAAACTATCTCAGGAAAGCTGCGTTGCATTGTCGTTTCTGTTTGGCGGCTGGGGTTTCATATTGGTTCCTTCATCACCCCACAAACTCAACTGTTTAGTAGCAGCTGTAGCAAAACTGATAGAAAGTGTGGCTGGGGAGAGGATCCTGAACTGAACTCTTGGCTCCCCAGTTAGATCAGACATACATTTTTTTGGTTCGGAGCAATAACAATAGTGACAACAGAAGTACTTGTAGATAATGGTTCAGTTTGCTAAGTTCCACATAAAATATTCACTTACTGCAAGATGCTTCAGTTAACACTCAAGTCCAGGGAGAATCTTATCGCTTGATGATCCTCTTGTAAGAGAGAGAAAAATTCCATCCTACGTAGTGCTCATTTCCTAGAGTAAGTGAGCCTCTTGGCTCAGTTTAGGCTTCTTGCCTATTTCCATCCCGCATATTTATTCTATCAGTCCAGGTTTATAACATCCTAGAAATAAATGACTCGATTTAAGAATCAGAAACCATGGCTAGCCGTTGGATTGCAGAGTATCAAAATGCTTTACTAATGAGAAATGGGCAAATGAATCTAAGGAAATAACTCCACTTTCCTTGAATATTTCCTCATGCCTGGGACCAAACCCAAAGCCTGACTCCTAGGATGGATTCGTGTTTTTCCAGTGTTGTTTTTGATTGCTTCTCACATCCCATCCTTGCTTTGGAGTTTGGGTTTGGATAGAAGCAGCAGTGCTGAAAGGTTATGAAATGGTTGTTTCCATTATGTCTCTGGCCCAGTCAGCCACAGAAATAGTTAGAAGTTTTGGTGGAGCCTCTAGAATTAGTTTTCAACCATGAACTTTGGAGAAATCTATGGATGGCCTGGGAGAGTCTGTGTTCTGGGGCTTTCAAAGCTGGCTAGCAAGATTACTGCTTTGGAAATGCAGACTGTAAATGGGAGATAATGAAGATATGTCTTCATTTGGTTCTATTTCAGCACTGCTGCTAAGGTGCAAGCAGTAAAAGGTTGAATAAAGATTTCATCTTTTATCTCATCTCAGTGATGAGAAAATAGGGGGTGCTTTGGTTTAGCAAAACCTCGGCAGTTGTTATGATTTGGTTTTGAAAACCTCAAACCAGGGAGGCTGGGGTCTGGCTTCCATTATGTTCTAACCAGAAAGCTCACTTCAGAAGAGCTTTTCTGCTCAAACTCTCCCAAATTTGTCCTAACTTTAGTTTAATCCCAGCAAAACCTAAACTCTTAGCCCGCTAGGGTCTGTCTGTCACTGTTGTTAATGCGTTACAATATACTGCCTAGGGCTTGGTAGACAAATGAACTCTTGGAGGATATTTATCACACACACACACAAACACACAGAAATTAATGTCTGTATATATGTTGCAGTATTATGAGGTTCTCTTTCGTTTGACCACAGTGGTTTCCACTCAGCCACAGAAATCTCATGCATATAGTAGCCAGCTCCTATTTTCATTTGGGCTAGGGTGAAATCAAAATCTACTCAGCATGCTTCAAATGAAGGCAGACAGCGTGCCAACAGCGTGCCACCAAGGGAGAGAGCTCTGTGCTGGGTTTTGTCTTCGCTGTCTTTATAGTGCTCGGTGAGCTGCAGCCCAGAGTGGACCAGAAACAGAAAAAGAACATGATGATTATGTGCTGGATGTGAACAATATTGAGGAATTTAAGATCAGCCCTTAAAAATACACTTACAGTGTAGGCATGTAACTAAATCAATAGCAGACATAACTTTTAAAAGTCACTTGACTTTAATTGACATATCAATATAATTGGCAATTATCTTAATTGATAGACATGGCATAAATATTGTGCTCTGGAAAGCTTCCAGTCCTTCTTTATTAGAGTATTAAGCCACAACATATGCAGATTACATGGAAATACCACTGAAGCATTTTTTAAAAGAAATTCCTTTCTTATGTCTCTTTCTTATGTTTTTTATATACATGTGTATATATGTAAATATACAGAAAAAAAGTCATGAGGACATACTGAGTATTGTCAGTATAGTCTTTTATACAATTTTAAGTGATTCCACTAAAGGGTTTCTACAAGTTTCACACTCTGCTTTTGTGGAAATCAGCTTTCAAGTCAGTCAGGCTAGAGATTAGATCCAAAGATTTAAAACCCCTATAGATCAAAAGCAGATGCTCTTAGAAGACGTTTCAGCCAAGACAAGCCGTCTGGGGACATTGTTACAGCGGGAGAAGACAATTTATCATTAAAACATGAAAGCCTCTGTTCAATAATAACCAGATGTATTAAAAAAAAAGAAGGAAAGGAAAAGAAAAAGAGAAAGAAAAAAAATAGGGGTGTCAAGGTCTTGATTCATTTGTCTCCCACTAGAAATCATCTTTATCCCATACTTAGGAAACGAGTGTAGATTCTTTGATGCCAAGACATAATCTAAGAAAAATTGAAACATTTCACGTTGTAAATCCTTGGCAATCGTCAAGAAAATTTTAATTATATAAAAATCTGTGATGCCTTAGGTAAAGATAAGGAGCAATCAAGTATAAGAACAGTTTCATGACTTAAAATAAAAAAGGAGGGAAGACCTGACAGGAGCATTTCAGACCCTTCTCTCTTTCTTCATACCAGTTTTCACTTTTTCCCGTCTTCACTCTTACCTGATGCAACTCACGGATGATACTTGGCTTTAACCTGAAACCTCTTCTTCAGACATTTGCAAATGTCATTTAAGCTCTCCCCGTGTAGCAGAGGGCTTGTTGAGAGCCCACGGGCGTGTAGGGAAAGAAGGGCACGGTGAGCTGGGATGAGTTGCCTCCTCGCTCACGGAGTATGGGTAGGAGAGACAGGAACTGAAATATTTAAGGTCTAATTTTTCCTGTCTCGTGCTCTAACCACTAGAGAGCATCCCTTCCCAGAGAAATGTATCGCTCTGGAACACAGGAAATGCTTTGCTGCCAGGATATGAGAAGTAGGAAGTCCTCTTCACTCTCCATTCTTGTTTTACAGGCCATACTATGAGCCAGTGGGTGTGATGAACAACATTTGTTAGGATATATTTAAAATCATTTCCAGGTCTGCGGTTAGATGTTTCAAGCTAAAGTTCCCTAGAGAACAAGTACATCTAAGGACTCAGAGCGAGCGATGGGAAGTCAGGACACTGATTCTTTGCCATTGCCACCAAGCAGGTCACAGAGCAATCTGCCTGAGCTCCCTGGTCCGTCTGCAAAAGAAGACACAATCCTCATTTCTTTTCTCATAGGAAATGCACATAACGTCAGAGAGATGGAAGGGAACTTGCTGAAAAATGTGTTCATTGATGTTGCTGGAAAACGCTCATTCTTTGACGTGGAAGGTTTTGGGAGCAGTATATTGGCTTTGATAAAGCTCTGGGATTTCTACTCCGGTTGAGGAAGAAATTTTGATTAGTTGGAAGGAGAGACCTGTCCATACTACACATGTTCAGAGGATGACACACAACTTGTAGGGCTTTTTTGATACCTCCTTTGAGCTAGGCAGATTTGCATGGAAGTCTCTGATTCCCTGGTTATCCTGAAGGATGGGCTCCCTGATCTCTGACTGTGAAGGAATGCTTTGCCATGGCCCTGAGGAACCTTCCCCATGAAACCACTGTCAAGATGAATAAGAGAGAGACTGCTAGATTCAGTAAAATGTGAACCTCATTTTGCCCGTCATATCGTGCATCTTGTGTGTGAGGCCATGTCATCATCTGCTTTCTGTCTGGCTTCTACCTGCAGAATCCTTAATAGGGGATTTGGAAGAAGAAAACAACTGATACGATAGGTAAAGATGATGACTGGCCCCTCCAGAGGACAGAGAAAACAATTTAGAGAGTGTCTCTTAGACTGTGATCAGAAACACTGGAAATGGAGAACATGAATGTTTGTAGATCTTTCAGCACAGAGCACAAGTGAGAGGTCTCTTGTCTGTAGGCGGCTTCTGAGTTCTAGTCAAGCCCTGCTACAAGAGGTCAAAACCAGGAGATTTTGTCAGGGTGAAAAGGGAAAGTGTAAGGAGGGTGTCCCAAGCTCTGGAAAGCATATTGGCATGTCGGCCTTCTAGAACCTGTCCTCTGAGGCCACTCGGCCTGGAAAAGAGAAGGCTCCAGGGAGATCTTATTGCAGCCTTTCAGTACTTGGAGGGGGCTTATAAGAAGGGTGGAGACAGGGCCTGTAGCTGTAGGACTAAAAGGGGGTAGATCTAGATTAGATATAAGGAAGAATTTTTTTACGAGTGTGGTGAAACACTGGCACAGGTTCCCCAGGGAAGTGGTAGAAGCCCCATCCCTGGAAACATTCCAGGTCAGGCTGGACAGGGCTCTCTGCAACATGATCTGAAGATGTCCCTCCTCACTGTAGGGGGATTGGGCTAGATAACCTTTAAAGATCCCTTCCAATCCAAACCATTCTGGGATTCTAGGAACTGGAAGCCTTTAGCAAACTAATTCTACTTTCATTTAATAAGAAGAGAAGGACATTGCCATCTTCTAGTCCAACAAGAACAGTTATGGTAGAAAGTACTTAGCTTTCTGGAAAACTCAACTTGGGTGACCTGGAGAACTGTCATCATGGGAAAAATGAAATGAATTGTATTTTTATTTCTCCTCTGTGTGCCAAGCACCATTCCTTTCAAACAAATTTGATTACTGTGGTAAGCGTAGTAACAATGTAAAGTATCAAGAAAGCATTGAGATGGATGCTAGCTTTTGACGGTTCTGTTGATGTCTCTGGAACCACATGTGGTAGCTTGGAGACCTGTGCAGACCTACAGATCCACTGGGGATGACAGCCCTTCAGTGACACATTTGCAGGTTGCAACATGCAGCTATTGGCTGAATGTACATGGTCTGGTATTGCAATTTCTACTCTTTCAAGCAGGCTTCATCTCCTTTTCTTCATTTGGGAAGAAGTCTCTTTGCATCTGCCTTGGAAGGCAAACGTTCGTAAGCAGAGTGGACTGAAGGAGAGAAATCGGGTCCAGGGCCAGATGAACAGCACTGCTGTCATCAGAAAGCTGAGCACTGTCTTTCTTATTTTCACTCACAGCGGAAGATCGACTTAATTGAATCCAGACTGAATCTGTACGTGGATTTGGAATCACCAGAGTTTGAGAGTTCATATCTGGGGGTCTCACCACAGGTTTAAAGGCGGGAAAAAATGGAGAGAAGAGGCCATTCAGCAGTTGGGAGAAGACGAGATAAAGGAAAATATGACTTAGAAGGGGGATGGCAGTTAGAAACATTTACCCTTTCATTGCCCAATGTTGTTTCAGTTGTATCTATGTGCTCTGCACGTGTACAACCTCGCCCATGCCTCTAGGTCCCTAGTGTCTCTTAGTTCTGGAAGGTGGAGATCCGCTAGGACATGGGTGCTGACGGCCACCACGCTGACACTGCGATTGTTGTCGCGGTGCCTGAACAGAAGCTTGTTTGGGGCGCAACAAGTGGTTCATGTGGCCACATACACCATTTACACAGTGTGGGAGATCACACACATAAAAGTTTAGTGCAGAAGTGCACAAGCACAGACTCACACAGCCCTCAGGCCTTTTCTGTTAACAATCAGACCCATAAAGCACATTAAAATAAACCTATTTTTACAGCTCTGCACTGCTGTTCAACCAAGCATTTCAAGAAGCAAACAAAAGCACCCACTGCTCTGGAAATGTGAGACTTCATTCCTATCCAGGAGCACAAATTGTACTCAGGAGGGAGTTATGAAACCCTGTTTAAGTTCAGATTTGTATTCAGTTTTACATACCTTTGATTCACCCTTCTGTAGGAGGGGCTTTTAGTTTTTAGCCTTTGATAGCTCTATACTTGTGTTGACAAACCATTTCCAAATGTTTTTTTTCCTCAGGATTATGAGAGCATAAGGCAGAAACAAGTGAGGCTTTTTTTCCCTTTTTCAAATATATGCAAGAGGAGGGTGTGTTCAAGTGCAGAGCCTTCTTGCCAGCTGTTTCATGGGCTGCTTACACCCTGAGATTAAGAGGACATCAGAAGATGCTCTCTGTCCACTGCTGCTCTCAGGCATGGCTGAGTTGAGGGTCGCTGCTGATGGACCATGCAGCAGAGTGGTTGAACCCCTTCGCATCTGATCCATCCTGATCACTCAGACGGAGACTGGATTTCTCATCAGGCACCAAAACATTTTCTGCCTAGAGAGCTCTGATTTGCATCAAGGGCAGCCTTATAGTAGGAACTTAAGGACTCAAAGAGGTGACTCTGGGGTGAAGAGGCAGCTACTGTCAGAGAGGCACCCTCTGGGCAAAAAATAACCAACCCAAAATACTCTCTGTCTTCAAAACAATGTCTTACAGCATCTGGAACAAAAGGGTCTTGATTTTACTTGCAGATCCAAACCCAAAACAAACGAGCATTTATAATAATTGATTGTAAATGCAGAGTTGTTTGTTCTCCTTCTAGCTTTTCTTTCATATTTTCTGCAGTCCTTTCAAATAACATCACAAATCCTTTTGCCTCTGTCAAGCTTAAGTGAGCCACTCAATTTTCCCAAATGTTGCTTGGCTATGAGGGCTTTAAATATTGCAACACTTGACATAAAGCAAAGATTTTTCCTGATAAGCGTGCGTAATGGTTCAAAACTGTTCCAGCGAGCAAATCTGGTTTCTCAAAGGTAAACGATACAAAAAGCTGGCCTTTGATTAAATATTCCAATCATTACATGCTAATGGTGCGTGAAGCTGTGATTTATCAGCCAAAACAATGTGCTGGAAAATGAGGATAATTCATTAAGCTTGAAGCAAACTCCACTTGAGCTTTCCACTCACAATAATTCTTGGCCAAGAGCAATTTGTGTCATGCAGCAGAGGACTGTTTGTAGGAGACATCTCATTTTTTTTATGCTACTTTGCTCTCAAGACACAAACTCTGCCACCTGAGCTGTACTCTGCAGAAAGCAACCACCTGAGCATCCACCAGCAGCATTGGCCTGAACTGCTTGTAAAAGAACCGAGGACCACGGGGGATGATTTTTCTTACAAACCTGTTTTAGGCACTGTGAGCTGGTCTCTAAGTGCCCTGAAAGGCATGAGGTTCAGGATGAGCAGAGACAGATTCTCCTCGGAGAGCAATTTCAGGGGCTCGCTTGGCCTCAGCGTAACGATGCTGCTCTTCCAACAAGGAGTGAAGATGACAGAGAGTTGTTTTGACTCATGCTGAGTGCAAGCAGAGAGCTAAGAAATCCTGCTCAGCTGTGGTGTGGCATACCCCTCTTCTCTGCCGGCTCCCACCTCACGGCAGGGAAGCTGTGGGAGGATGGACTGGTAGCAGATCCCCTCGCCTTGGCCTCCCGCCTCCTCCCTGTGAGAACAGCGCTGGGTGCCAATGAGATATAATTACTCGTCAGGCCGCAACATGTTTATTTTTAGGCACGTTGATGTGAGCTGGGGACACAGGCTGATCAGAAGTGGTTTCGTGCTCTCTGCTACCTCTGAAGAAGGGTGTTTGATAGTGCTGGAGTACAGGGCTGGAGATGATGTGCCTGCTGCTAGCAACACGTGTTGCTCTGTTTTGATAACATCCTGGGGCTGGTTATAGTGTAGTAACAAGGAGTTAGGTCTGTTTATTAAAAAAAGATGTCTGTTTTGTTACTATGTCTTTGCTGTAAAAGCGATTGAGGATAGGAGAAGATGCCAAATTGCTTGTTGGTGTAGCTGCAGAGGAGGTTCATCACTACAGAGATATTTGTACCATTAGATTGAACTCAATGTAAATCAGGGTCAGAAAGCAGTTTAGTCTGTTCTAGTCTCAAAACCTCAAACCTACCATGATTAAGTTCCTTCTCACCCACTTTGCACATCAACCCAAACACTGAAGACATAAACCAGAAGAATTTGCTGCCCTTCAGATCACTTTGTGTTCACACATGCAGAGGAGAAATAGCAAAATTAGTTATAAAGTTAAACCAAACCCAACTTATCAAGCCTGTGAAGCTTTAGAAGGAGACAAGGGGAGAGGGAGGAAGGTATTTTTGGCCAGAGAGGTGTACACAGGGGTGTGGGATTCATGCCCTGGCTGATATGTGGTTACGGGGCTTGAGCAGCAGCAGTGCCAGGACTCAGCAGCTGCACCACTGCCCAGAGCAGCTGCCCCAGATGACAGTATGGTCGTCATCACTCCCAACAAAGCCAGAAGTCCGGATATGGTGAGAAAGGGGGCAAGGTTGCCAAGCACCATTCAGGAAAGCTGCCCAGCACAGTGTATAACATCACGATAACACCGAGCTGCGGGATCACCGCGCTTTCTACCAGTGTTGCTGCAGCATGGAGTATCCAAACCACACTGGCTTTTCAGCTCCAGAGACTCTGGAGCTGGGCTAGAGGGGCCCCTTTGTCCAAGTTTGATGGTTTATGTCAGGGATGATGGATAGCTGTGCTTGTAGAAGTAGGTTACACCTGCGGTTAGCTGGCAGTGTGCACACAGCCGTTCTGGGAAGCTGACGTGCCACTGCCGCATTAGTGGTGTGATTGACTAATTTGCTTCTCCTTTGATCTAGCAGAAAGCACTTGACAATTTTGGAAGAGGGAAGAAGGGAAAACCCCTCTCACCTCAGTTGCGTTGTGTAAGCAGAGTGCCGTGGGCTGTGCTGGCAGTGTGCTTCTGGGCGGGGGCAATGAGAGTTAGGAACGGGACAGAGTCCGGCCTCTCGGGCAGGGATCAACATTGGGCCTCTGCAACTGGAGAAAAAGCGAGGTGCTGATCTGGGGAGTGGGATGGATGAGCTCTCAGTTACAGTTTGTTTCTGGGAAATGAAGGCGTATTGGGGGCACTGGAGGCACACTGGTAAATCATCAGGGGACTGAAGAGCTCATGGTGCTGTAGATTTGAGAAGCACGAGACGTAAGGAATGAGTTGTCCTCACTGAAGCTAAAGATCTGATAGAGGTCCTGATAACTTTGTTGTGTGGACACCAATTTCCCTCCTCTTTCTGTGTTCCCTCTGCCAATGTTCCTCTTGGAGGCTCAAATTAGATGCCAGGATAAGAGCTATGATCGTATGATACAGCTGCTGTTTTTAGGGACAAGACCTTTATAAGTGGACAGAGTGCTAAAGACATTGAGCCAGGGAAGGGAATGAGTGTAAGGAAAATGGTGATTAAACACCTGGGAGTTTTTCCAAGGTTTGCCACAGACTCTCCATATGACCTTTGGAAATTCCTACACTATCTTGGCCCACCTTCAGCGGTCTGAGTGCAGCCCCAAGGAAATGCAGACGCTTCCTTTCATCCACTCTTTATTTAAATTATCAGATCTTCTGAGCAGGTATTGGTTTCTGTCTGGGTTTGAAGAGTACCTGCCAACAGGTATAATGCCATAGTGAGTTGCGAACAGAGGCTTCAGTCTTCGAAGACACTTAGGTGCCAAATTCCTGTTCAGTAGGAGCTCCTGCTTACTTTGTAGAGCTGGGTTTAGGGCACGGTGGACCACAAGTAATCCTCCTGGCACACTTCAAACTATTTGCGAAAGAGTAAAATAATTCTCAAAGTCCATGTGCCTGTGTTGCTAACCCCTCAGACACATTTTGATTTATTGGAGGACATAAATTTTAACCTTGAGCTTCCTTCTCGATATTCATTCATTACTTTTTCCATTGTAGTTTACATTCCCTGTTGCTAAAACTAACAAAATGTTCATGTTAACAGAAAGTCTTCTCCCTGCTGGGCCCCAAATTAAACATTCCTGGGAAGGCAGAAGGCAGTTGCTTTATTCTGCATTGCGAATTAGCATGTTTGCATAACTTAATGGTCAGTGCATCAGACAGGAATTCCAGAAGAGATCAATCTTCAGCGCTGTGTTTGACTTCATGGGCTGAACGTCCTCTTCTCTCTGTGGCATCACCGCATAGGCTGCTGAAATGGCCTTCTGGTGTGGGGCTATCCATCACTGGCCGTGTGTCTGGTTTCTGTGAGGAAACCACAGAGAATGAAAATACGTCAGATAGCCTACTGAAAAGCAGACTTACCACTTCTCAAAGCGGAGAGCAAGCAGTAGCACATCCCACTGAGAAAACCAGCTCCAGCTTATGAAGAAGAGTACTGAATTCTTCCACCTTCAGAGGGCACACCTTGAAAAACCATCCTTACCTCCAGCTGCAGCTACCTTAGTGCTGTGAAACACTATTTGAAGGATCTGGGGAAACTCTACTCCAGTGCTGCCGTATGTGTTGTCTCAGCTGCAGCATATGAACTGCTTTGGAGGAGGAAACCACCCATGAGCACATTATTTCCTGTCCTATGCTCTGCAGAATTTACTTCTTTAAGAAAACAACTCAAGATTCTTCCCAAATGTACATTTTTTGTGTGTACTCAGAGCATTTTGCTTGCCAAGTTGAGGCCTGATCCAGTCTCAGTCAGATAAAGGGAAAAAAACTCCCCTGGACTACCACAAGGACGAAGATCTAAAGGACAGTGTCCATTTGAAGGAAGAGGAGGGGAGATTACTGTGCTTGTAAAAATTGCACTGAGGAGGAAGTAGCGTCACCAAAGTTTCTAAAATGTGGGGTGGTGCTACCAAGCTCCCAAGGTGCTGATTGAAATCGTTGCTGTGTGCCTCACTATTATTATTTATTTGTGTTAGTAAATTGCTGAGGCAGTCACGGGCTGAGATCCAAGTGATTTAGCTGCTGTACAAGCTAAAAGCCCGCCCTAAAAGCCCTGCCTAGGAGTGCACAATCTCAGAGCAAGGTTTGCCCGCCCTTATTGCCCATGAGTTGCTGGCTTATCCTACGTGGTGTTTCGCTAAAGTCACCGTGCAGTTAGGACAACCTCGTGGCTAAGGTTTGCAGGGAAAGTATGGGTTAGTAATTAAAGTATGAACACTCTGGGAATCCTAAGCATGTATTGCCATTGATGGAGCCCACCCTTGATGTTTCCACCTAGATCCACCCAAAAATTCAGGACAGTTTCTCATAATGTTTTATGGCAATCTGGGAATACAGAAGGATGATTCTCGGAAGAGCTGATAGACAGAGTTACTGAATGGCCTCTTTCCTAATTTCCTAGCAGAGTTACTTCAAAATTTGGGGTTTTAAAAATTAAACAAACATTTTTGTACCAGAAATGTTTACCCTAGTTTCTTAGAACAGATAATACCATTTTTTAAAAATGCATCAACATGCAGGACATTAATATTTTAAATATTTTTGCTAATTCTGCTTCTTAGAAAATCTGCAACCTTTTTACTTTTTTATCTTATCACCCGTGCAGTATTTCTCCAATCAAGTCTTGAAAAGCTATTTCTATTCTATCTTGTTCCATTTCATTCTAGTGTCATTTCAGTATTTCTTTCCAGCTGGTCCCCTCTTGCTTTTATCTTGCTATGTTCAATCACCCCTCAGAGTGAAGCAAGTTAAAATACGAGGCCTTTATCACTCTCTGTAGTGTTTCTGCTTTTTGCTGAGTATTTTGTGTTGAGGACACAGTGGTAGGCTTCCCAGGCAGGCAGTAAGCATTCTTATTTTGTTGTCCAAATCCACTTAAAATCAGCATAATATGCTTAAAATTTTTTTAATGTACATCAAAAAAAGAGAATTAAAGGATATAATGACATTTACAGCTAGGCAATGAACCTGTGAAACGTGTCTTGTCCCTCATCAGGCATTAGCATTGACAGTCTGAGTTAAAAAAATCCTCAAATACCTGGGATGTGTCTTTCAAAACCAGATATCTCATTTTGCTGAAATTTACTGCATGGGACTGATTTTCTTTTAGTATATGAAGTATATATATTCACTTTGTTTTTTTACGAAATCTAAGACTCTATGTTATCGATGCATAAGAGCTCTCCAAGTTCTCCTTTCTAATAAATTCCCTCTTTTGCTAAAAGAAATTGTTTTGTTTGTATGGATAACCACTAACTCCTCTCTGCCATATTGCACATTATGAAGTGGGTTTGGATGTCTGCTTTCTAAATGAGTGCATTTGATGTAATAAATGCCCAGACATAACAGTTGTCTTAAGCTGGTCAAATTATTAATTACAAAAAAATACTGTTTTGTAACAACATTAATTCTCTGCTCAGTGGACAGTTTTTCAGAGTGCAGGCCATGCCACAGGTTAATTTATAAACTGCAAGCACATGCTTTTCATTATTTATTAATTTGTGATTAGTTGCTTGAATCGTCTGATGTCGACTCAGAAGTCACAGAAGTGTGATGAGTAGGAGAAGAATGAATTGTAAATTGAAATTTATAGTACAGCAGCATTTGTAAATGAGAAAGGAGGCATCACCCCAAAAGTCTGCCAGCTGAGCGTCCGCCGAGATGGTGAGTGCATGCAGGGAAGATTGGGAAAGTGGGCTTTGCTGCTGTAGAGCTCTTGGTGTCCTGGCAGCCAAAACTCCTGCCAGTTTTGTTGTAGATGAAGGAGAGTTTTAAGAAAGAGTCACCAAAGGCAATGGGGTTTAGGAGAGGTTGAGTGAGTGGATTTCTCTGATGATGTAGCCAGGGGTGAGGAAGGCATCAGTGGGCTTACTGGAGATGTAAATTAGCCCTTTGATACCAAATGAGCAATTATCAGTAGAAAGAGTTTGTCCTTGAAGAGGTGAAGACAAATAGTTTTGGTTTGGTAGCCAAACAGCAAAAGAGAGCAAAACAGAAGTACGGGCAAGATCATCAAAATGATGGGAGTCGTAGCAACAGTCTGAAGGGATAGGTGCCCAAAAGGAACAGTTTATCTCAAGCTCAGAAAAAAAAGGTGATATGAGGACTCAAACAGGTAAAGATCGGCAGGATTTTTAAATGTTTGGTTGGAAAGGAAGGACATGTCTTACGGATACGTTGTTGGAAAAGTGTGGAAGACTTTGATCTCAGCTAGATGGGAAGACATACACGCCCTAGAGAGAGATCCAGTAGAAGAGGCCACTCACCCAGGCTGTGGTTCTGAGGGATGGGCAGGAGAATCGCTTTCACCTAAAGGACTCAGGATATCTCCCTGAAGGGTGGTGGTGGAACTGGTGTCTGTAGGATCAGATAACGTGAATTAAAGGAGTCTTATTGATTAGGGGAAAGTGCAGGCTATTGTTCAGGAATTTAGTGAGTGTAGTGGTATAGGGTCAGTTTTATGACAGAAAACTAGAACTGGAGATGTCCTTGTGGGCAGAAGTCAGCTTGTGGCTGACCTGTGGTGTGTGCGTGATGTACAGGTGTGTGAAGTTAAATGTTGTGAAGGCTTTCTGTCTTTCTTAACTTTAATCCTAGATGTAAGGAGGTGTAATAAGGTGTTTGTCCCAGAAAACACGACTTGATTTGGAAACAGCAATTGCATTCTTTAGTTGGGCGATGCACACCCAAAGCAGCACAGACAGCAAAATATTCTTAGTATCTGCTGGTTGGCCAGCAAGGCAGAGGAAGGTTCAAGCCATTCGATAGTGTCTGTCATGAAGCTGCTATTTATTCGTCTTTATTATACTAAAGTTCCATGTGTTTTTGCTATTCTATGAATATGGTGGTCTGGCAAAGTTCTTACAGATCCCTAAAAGGTGACTGGTTTTAGAATTATGTGTTGTTTCTGGTTTCTTTTTTTTTTTTTTTTAATTTGATTTTATTTTTCAATGGCTAGAAATCAATTGATCTTTTTGTAACTGGCAAGCCGGGGTAAAGCATACTTAGAAAAAGCTATATCCCGTGGAATTTTTGGCTTGCTTTCTTAAACCATGGCAGGACATCCTGATGCTATGAAATTACATGGAAAAAAAAAAGTCTTGGAAGAAAAGGTTGGGATTAGTAGCTTTGTTACTGGATGGGTTTGATGAGTTCCTGCTTTGATAGGAACATTATGATGTTGAAAAGTAACAAAATCTTTGAAGAGCTCTGGCAGATTTTGAAATGAAAATTGAATGCAAAACTCTGGAATGTTTTAAAGAATAGGCACTTCATGTTTATTAAGCCCCCTCCATGACTTACAGGTACTTGAGCTTGTCTTTACAACAGAAACATCTGGCTTCTTTGCTGTCTTTATTAAATTATTCCAGTGATTCAGGAAAAAAAGAAAATAGCAATGAGAGAAAAGGGAAGTAAAGCGAGAAAGATACATTTGTGGAGAGGGACAATGAATAATGCAATAATTTCCCTCTACTTGCACCCCAGATATTGTATGGAGCGAGACTGACACAAAGGAGAGGGAGAGAGTGGACATCTGGACCAGCAGTTTTTCAGACTACCAGAAATTTGTGACATGTTACTTGGAAAACATGTAATTAAGTTGGTTTTTTTTTTTATTTTGAATGCTCTGCTCTTTTGTATTGTTTTAGCACACATGGCATTCATATAAATCAGTTATAATAATAATAATAATAGTCTATGAATATAGCATCTCATCCACAGCCCACTGAAGTGTATGGGAGGGCTTCCCATTGACTTCACTCCGCACTGAGTCAGCCTCACTGAGAGCCTTTGATCAACCCGTAACAGCCGTTAAATTCCTCCCCAACGCTTTGTGTGGGAGAGGTGGCAGTTTTCTTGGCACATTTTGCTGCTGGACACTGCAAGGAAGGGTGTGTGTGGGTGACTGGTACTGCAGAAACTCAAGCTTGTTGGTTGTCTGTCCTCCACCATTAACCTCTCCTGGTTCCTGGTGGTTGGGAGGATCAGGGCAGGTTTATGTTGCTGTACTGAGCAGGTTTATTTGACTCCTGGAAAGTGAAGAGTCATGGAAGTCTTGCTAGGTAGATAAAGTATGGTCTATACTTTGTCTACAAAGGAGTGGGAGAATATATACTGAAGCCAGCTGCTTTGGAGGAGCCCAGCAGCCCGTGTATGTGGTTAAAAGGGACCCACTAGCCACCAACGTGCTGAGCTGTGGTACCCATGATACCATCAGAAATGGTTTTGAACCACCACAGCCCGCATCCCAGTTGTGCTAAGAGTGTACACGCAGCCCGCTACGGCAGCTCGGCTGACAGCCCGTAATTGCTTTAGTTATGAAAGCTCGTTTGTTTCTGGATGTGGGACTTTATGTAAGATAAACATGAGGACTGGGAAAGGAGTGTAACAAAGCGACAATATACGCTTGCTTTTAGCCAATAGGAAAAGCAAGCAACTCATCTTCAGCTCAGCGATGGCTTCTACAACTCACTCACTTAGCTGCTGTCATTTTCCCAATAAATGTTTTCTGAATGTAGAAGAGGGAAAAGAGTCTATTGTTTAAATCAAACAATTCTATGCCACGTTAAACACGGTGGCTTTCTCTTTATTAGCTGTTGATGAAAAGAAAAAAATGTCTCCCTAAGAAAAATACTATTACATTAAGAAAAGAAATGACGGTAAAGGAACAAATCACATTTGCTCTGTAACAGTATGGCAGAGAAGAATCCTCAGTTCCCAGTGGCTCACCATCACCACTGAAATCCAGACTGCTTGGAATTACTTTTAAGCATATGCATTCGTAAGGAAAGAGAGAAGAAAGAATTGATTTGATTTTGAGCAATTGTCTTCCAAATAAATTCCATTCCACAGCAGTGGTAGTGGTTATTTGGTAAAAGAGAAAAGAAAAAAAGAGCCAGACTGTGCTCAGACTATGGCACTTCGGGTTCATTTTCTAAAGGGTAAAGTTATTTTATTTGCTCTCTCTTAAGCTTGGAACAAACAAACCCAGAGATGTTTAATGTAAAAGATACTGCGCTGGTGTTGCTCTTGATACACCAGCAAAGCCCTAATCCGGTGCCTGTTAACATCGGTTAGCGAGACGCCGTTGACTCCAGTGGGCTTTGGAGCCGACCCAGGCAGCTTCATGTACTAGTTAATAACGCAGGCTGGAACCTGATTCCTGGCATTCGGCAGGAACTTCCTCATTTATTTCATTAGGCTTTGGATCAGATCGACATGGTGATACTCGTCTCATCCTGTGTTAACAATCTCAGGATTCGGTATCTCATCGTTCAGGCGCACTTTTTTATCAGAGGACAACACGGACACATTTGGAGGGCAGTTCATCTTAGCTGTCTCCGGCTGCCAGCCATCCTTCTCCAGATGCTCCTGCCTCTCTTGGCTCGACATGATGGAAAGAGCCAAACTGGAGAGCTGAGGCAGCTAACTATCATGTAGCTGAAATCAGATAAAGTCGGTCTCACCTCTGTTGATCCCTGTGCCGCTAACTAACTTAGGGTATTCTTAGTGTGTGGAAGACTCACATGAATTACTTGGCACTTGAATGTCATTGAGAATATCACAGAGAATCAAAACCAGAACTTTAATTTGTATAATCACAAGCATAAGAGAAAAATAATTGATGAATGCAGTACTTTCTCTTCATCCAAAAAGCAGTTAGTTCCAAACGCATAAGGAGGAGGACAGAACATAAACAAATCTTCAGCATTTACAAATAGGGTAAAAATACTGCCATCCTGAGAATTACTTTGATTAGCGGCAGTATCAAGTTCTGAAATGGGATCAGGACTCACTGCAGAGGATGCAATATATATGTACGTGGTAAGGGATGTCTTCTAAAGCGCACGGAGATTGCCAAATGAAGAGCTAGTATTAGGAGAAACTGAAGTTAGTGACTTGCTGAAGTTTGGTCTCTTAGTCAGCGGGAGATCCCCAACTAGGGCCCTGCACACCTTTCTCCTTGTTTGCTGCTCTGTTCTCCCACTCACAGGACAAATCACGAGTACAGATTTCAATTCTAAATAAAATCATTACCTGAAATTATTATGCTACTTTAAGGAGGAACCTTGACTTGTGCTTGCAGTAGATACCCACTTGTGCTGTTCTTAAGGGATAACACATTCTGCTACTTTTTCTTTTCTCTCGAAAGCACTTGGGTTGGTTTTGCCAGCACGTGTGACTGCTCCCTGGCCCAGAGCCATCACCGCTTGGGCTGTGTGCTCCTCTTATCTCACCAGCTAATCAAGCTCAGGCATGATCAGTCCTTGCGTGGGGGATTGCCGGGGAGAATCCAGTGTGCCAGAGGAATGGCTGGTGAGGTTTGCAAGGTGGGTTTTCTCCCTCTCAGTAAGCACTGAGCCACTGAGTCAGCCTGATTTCTGAGGTTGCACGTTCCCTCTGCCATCTTGAGTAATCTGCTGTTTCTGCTTAATATCAACAGGATGCAGTGAATTAAAAACAAATCAAACACTACCACCAACAAGCCAAAGTGTTTCAGACCTTTACCTTAAATAAATGTTTGTTTTACTGATGATTATCTTAGATGAGCATGGGAAATCATGGTGAAATACATAAGCTAGGGTGAAGTAACCTTCAAAAAGCTCTGCTCAATCCCTTGTTCCAAGCCTTAGGAATATTCAAGGGAAGCAAGACTGAACTAAAAAGTAGTGAAGAGAATTGCCTTTTCCATATAAAATGTCATTCATTAAGCAGTAGAGCCCATTGCTCTAGGAGGATACCTGGGACATGAAATGAGCTAGGCTGAGAGGAGGTCTGAAGAGAAGATCAGTGTGATCATAACAAGCTCCACCTGAGAACTATCACATTGAGGTGCTGCTCAGAGCCATCTGCATTTGCAGCCAAGATGTGCAAGAGCCTTGCCCACATTTTGTGGAGAGAAGTGAGGGATGCAGGCTGCTTAGACTGGTGAAGAGGAGGTGCAGCATTGATTGAATGGCTTGTATTGAAAGGCTGACAAAGATATCAGTGTCAAACTCTAAGGAATGCCACTTGATAAAACAGTGAGCAGTAACAAATTACAGCTTGGGAAGTTTAAATTAGACATAAGGAAAAATTTTTCATGAGGAGGGTGGAGTAGCGCTGGAAGTGCTCCTGGTTACCCAAGCCGTCATGGTATCTTTGTCCTTTCAAGGCTTTCAAGACTTGGCTAGACAAAGCGTTGGCTGACCTGAGCTGCTCTCAGCAATCATCTTGCTATGAGTGGAAGGTTGGACTGAAGACTTTTAGAGATCGCCTCCAACCAGCATTTCTGTGATCTTATGATATCCGGTGTGGAATTTCCTTTAAATTATGTCATTAAAAATCGAATCCCTAGAACTTGCCAGTCTCCATTACAAATCCCTTGTCCTGATTTCCCTTCTGCTGGTGTCTTTTTTCATCTCTGCTGCCAAATCACATTATACCCCCTAACAGCGTATGTCAACCAGTGCATTGACATGAAGAGTATCCTCTGTGCTTGCTGAAAAAATATTTGCAGCACAAAAAACATGGCTTTGCTCTTTCTGGCGCTTGCACCACCTTCTGCAAGTCCGTTTGTCTGGCTGATAGCCTGAAAAAGCGTTTTATCCCCAAAATTCTAATGACATCTTGAAGTACTTCTTGGATTTTTATTTCACTCCTTGGTAACCAGCTTCATCCGAAGGAAAGACAACTCCACCTTTAAACAACTCTTGAAAACCAGAATCGATCACCTCATACCATTCTGTGATCAAGTCTTGTGACAGGAGAAACCCACACCTCTTCAGTGAGATTACGAGTAAAGAAGGAAGATTGGAGTCTGTACAGTTCTGGCTGCCATCTCTCGTTGCTGTTGCCACGAAGACGCAGCCACAGTAGGCCCCCATCAAAAGCTGAGCCAGACATATTTTACGTAATAAGAAGACGCTTTGAAATGTTTAGGCAGATAAGTGAAAAGCAAGTGGCAATCTGCTCCTTTTATTTTTTTTGTCACTGGCTATTTGCTTTCTGGGCTGGAATAATTTATTCTTCCTTTTCTGTCCAATAGGAGAGATAAATGAGGGTGAATTCTTCAATGAGCAAAACATAACATTTGGAAACATCATTTTAGTATCAAAATGAGATTTCCATAAGACCTTGCTGAATGAAGCTGTAGCAGTATGTCTTGATCCCTCACTAGGAAGGGAAAAGCAGCCAGAAATTTCAGGGCTAAATCGCCTTGTAGTTCATCATCTTCCTTCTTTGTTATTTTTTTGTTTATAGCAAAAGTGAATTTATTGAGCATGGAAAAATACCAGATTGACAGCTCTGGAAAATAAAAGCCTCCCTTAATCCAGAGTGCAGATGTGGCACAGTCAGGATTAATGCCAAATGCCTCCTCGAGATCCAAAGAAATCCTTGTGAGTCGTTTGGCAGAGGACAGGCGCTCCGCCCTGGGACATATCCAAGGGGATTTTGTAGGGCACAAGTGCCGGCCGGTGCTGAAGTGCTTAAAAGTCACTTGTGCCTTTGCGATTCTCTGAGCCACTCTTGTTGCCGAGCCGCTCTGCCAAGGGGAGTGTGGAGTAAGGGAGAGGGGAGGAAGGCCAAACCGGGGAGATTTATCCTCATTAAGAAGTCGTTCTAGTCACCGAACAGGCTGTCAGCAATTCACTGTGACAGACATGGATGGGGATCCAAAGTGAAACTCTTGAGAGGGTTGGCATCGTTGCTGGTTTCTGTAGAGACGATCCTGCCTTGAGCAGGAGGAAGCCGAGTTTTGTCCTGAAAGCCTGAGAGCTTGGAAATCTTCACGTTCAGCCTCTGGGGCTCAACACCTCTCCAGTTAAGAGCTGGTTGGTCCTGATTGACACAAATAGGAGGTTTCACTGGCTGGTAGCAAGGCAGCATAACCTAAGGCGTGAGTATACGAGATGAGTCGTGGCATATACCCACAGAGCACCAAAGTTTCTGCCTGACCTCAAGTGTGGGAATTAATGCTTTCTGCAGATGCTACCTCCCCTTATGCTGCCTGGTATGCTGGAGCGTGCCATTGCTTTGGGTCCAGCGTGAATCAGCTGATGTCTTTGCACCTGTACTGGCAGGAATGTGGTGCACGGGCAGCACTACAGAGCTCCTTGCCTCCAAGCCACAGGGAGTCAGGGAGTTAATGCTATTAAGAGCAGGAGATCCAAGCTCCTGCCCAGATTTTCCTCTTCTCCTAACAACCATGTAGCCTGCGGAGAGCTGTAGGTGGTTGTGAATTGGATTTGGTGTATTCAGTCTTCATTTTGCATGCTTCAGGGGCACTCTGTTGTGTGTGGGGAAGGTTGTTTGTTTTTATTTTGCATTTTTTCTCTGAAGTATATGACTTTTTCATCAGGGTGAAAATCTGTCAAATGGCCATTTCAGACTGCCTAGAAATTATGAGGCTCTGGAATCTATTAAAGCATAAATGTCAAAAGAAAATTACTGCAGCTTGTCTGGCCTTTCTTGTTTTACTCCTTGATTTTAACTTTCCTTGTTTGCTGATGGTATGCTTTTTGTGCAGAGGTTAAAGAAAAAAAAACGTCTTGAAAAAAGATGCTGCAGTTTTTAACTATTTTACCTGTCTGCAATGTGCAGACTCTATATGTGCGTATATGTATGTACCATTTTTCATTAAGATAAGCCTTCTTAGAAAAATCTTGTGGTTAAAAAAAAAATAAAAAAGGAAGAGAGAGACTGGATGCCAAAAAACCAGAACTAAATCATTCTCTTTTTTCCTTGTGAATATTCCTGAATTATACTTGTAATGCACCATAACAACAAACAACATGTTTTCTTAACTGTAAGTAGATTTGCTGTTGAGGAAGCCTGTGCCAAAGCTATTTCTGAGCAAGCAGATGTCAAGGGCCTAAACAAAACCCAAAGTGTGCATGGGCTTTATGAATCACACTTGCAGTCAGAGACAGACTGAAGACAGAGCTTGTTAAATTTTCCTAGATTGTCTGCAAAGAGATGCCAGTTCTGGGACTGCGTGGTACGAGATTGATTATGGCATATATACCAGTGTCTTTCAAAGCTCAGCCTGTAGTCCTTGATTTACTTTTAAAGCACTTTGTTGCTTCCAGTATACGATTGAAGTAGAATTCAAAGAAGAGTCAGATCCTCTGTTGGGTGGCTTAATTCACCAACCTTATCTCTGCTAGCCCTGAGGACACTGGACGGAGTCTTGGTCCAGAGTAGGTGCCATCAGTGGCTGAGGGTTGTCCCAGGTAGAAGGAGACAAGCGCTACCAGGAGCAAGTGCAGAGAGGTGGAATACATCCCTTCTTCTCAAGTGCTGGAGATCACTTCCATATCTACAGGAGTCATCAGGAGATACTGGTGTACGCAATAGAATCGTGGAATCACAGAATTGTTTGGGTTGGAAGAGATCTTTAAGATCGAATCCAACTGTTAACCCAGCACTGCCAGGTCACTACTAAACCATGTCCCTACATCTTTCAAATCCCTCGAGGGATGGGGACTCCACCACTTCCCTGGGAAGCCCGTTCTGGCAATATTGGGAGAGCAATCTGAACTGGCACAATAAAAGACATTGTGGAGTTTGATTGCATTGTGAACTTTCCTTTCTCCAGTTTCTTTCTGCATAGATGTGTTTAGTTTATTACGTATTCCGATGTAGCCCTGGGAAAAGGTGTGGGACAGTCTGGAGTTTCCAAAGACTTAAGAACGGGAAATCTACAATTAATTTTGGTTAAGGAATTGCGATGAATTTAGATGTTTTAAGCAACAAAGAATGAGCTAAGGGTCTTGCGCTGTTCTGCAGGACTGGAGTAAGTCCAGGCACAGTTTGTGCTGCCGGAAGGAAAGTTATGACAATACCATGTCTGGAAGGACAGAACGGCCTTGGTTGGGTTTGGCAAAGCCTGGGGCCCTGGTGCACATTTACACGAGTGTTCCCTTGCACCGTGGCAGAGCTGTTGATTATTGTCAGCAGGCTGCGATGCCGTAAGTGAAAATCAGACGTGTTTTATGGGGAACACTAGGAAGGTTGGCAGGAGACCCTTTTTCCATGTTTGCAAATAACCCGATGTGAAATTCAGCAGCTTTGTGGCTGCTGTACAGGCCCTCAGAGAATCTATTAGGGCGCATGTGTTTCCAAACTTTACCGATGCCCAAATACCTCCCAGTAGCTCTGTACCAAAGAATAAGGCATTAATTTTCCTGAGCATGTGCTGTAGCACTGAGCTGCAACACAAGAGAATTTACAGAGTTCAGTGTGACCAGTCTAAGTCTGTGCAAGAGATCACTAAAACCCAGCAAAGCAACACGGCGGTCCTTAGAAAGTGAGCTTGGTCAGACTGCAGCGATTCCACATCCCAGTGATCCTCTCAGTCGTCCTCAGTAGGACACCCATCACTACAAAACACATCTCGTTGTCTAAAACACTGTGCAGAACTTCTCACGTGTTTTATCATTACCTCACCAATTACGCCATGCTTAATAAAATACTTTGGGGAAAATATTCAGCAATTTTAATATAGGTGCGGCACCTTTGTTGTGCTGTGTCTCTTGTTCGTGATCCACTGACAGTTGGTGTGGTGAGTATGAGCAATAAAAGCCTTGAAGGCCATGCAACTGATCCCAGAGCCTCACTACAGATATGCATGAAAGGGTAAAAAAAGGTGCTTTTTTTCATTTACTTTAGGTTTTTGATTGTTAAATAGATGCTGAGATTCTCCAAGTGTCTCTGAGTCTAGTTAGCTGCACAAACGGAGATGATGGCAGATAATCATACTTGATTTCAGAAATGGTATTTTTCTTTCTTAGAAATTCTTTATATTTACAAAGCATACAGTTCTTTTCTGGGATCTTTGAAGTTTTGGAGAAAGTTAGTATTAGTCTCGAACTTAGAACTAGAAATTGGTCTTTTTAGTACCACTTTCTGTGAGCTGAGTTAGCTGGAACTAAGGCAGGTAATTTCTTGTTGGATTGCTACCACTGCTGAAAATCAAATAATTTGAGGGTGAGCTCCAAAGGAAAAGTTTTTTCATATCCTGGGTGAAATTAACCAAGAACAGCTTTAATTCAAACATGATTATTGACATGCAAGATTTTTCTTGACTTCTGACAAAAATAATTGTAGCGTATTTTGAAAACTCGACGTGTTACCAAGATGCATCAGTCTGGGAAATAAAAATGTATGATAGTTTATTCTGAAACCTATCTAGGAAAATGTTTTAAACATTTCAGTGAATATTCCAAATGTATTTATTTTTTTGGTGTTAATTATTTAAATAGATCCATACAACATACGCCATGTTCACAGTTTCTCAAATTTTTAGACAGCAAACAGAGAAGCACAAAATTGTTTATTTACTACAAACTATAAAAGCTTAGATCAAGAGATTGCATTTGCAAAATCTCCTTGCAATATGTTATTTGTACTTTTTCTTAGAATGACAAAATTCATTGAGTAGATTTGGGCAGGAGATAACAGGAAAAAAAATAGACTCCAATAAAATCTATGTACATCTGAACAGTTCAGGAACTATGAAGTGGAAACCAGCCATACTATCTATACATTGTGCACCCTCGTTGCAGCTCAGGTGGTACAAACTGGAGTCATTCCCCTCATACAAGTGACCAAAGGAAAGGCATAAATAAGGTGAAGATACGACTGACCCAATGCAGCAGGAAACGTTCCTCAGATATTCCACCATCTGAAGTTGGGTGGAAAGGAACTTGAGTTTCTTCTCACAAGCTTTCAACAGGAGTTAACAAGATGATAAATCCACGGTATGGTTGGAAAGGACAACTTTGGCCTCTGCAAGGCCAAACAGTGCAAATTTTATGGATGATTATAGGGCTGTGCAGGCCACCACCAAGTCCAGGGCCTCTGAATGAAGAAGGACAACACACTGGAGAAGGCAGTCTGGGAGAATGTAATGATAAAAGCAGCCCTAGACCCAGGTTTGTGAGAGGAAACAAGATTACCTCACAAAATAAATATTACTTAAGCTATTCACTTAAGAAAGGAAAGTTAATGCCTAGGCATCGTGCCTAAAAGTAAAGAGATTTATCCTTCTCTTAGAACTATGCTTCTTCTGGCAGAAGTTCTGCCTTACTGCATTAGGTTCTCCTGCGGGACCCCACCGCCATCTGGTTCAACCTATTGTTCTAAGGACTTCTAAGGCTATGGTTAAGTATCTAAGCTAGATTCTGTGTGCAGTTGTGCACGCAGTTGTTTACATGGTTACACACGTGCACACGCTGTTTATGGAGAGGCGCAGAGGTTTAGGCTATGTAAGCAATGCCCTGTAGGCTCTCGTAAGGGTTCGCAAGACTTCCAACCCAAGGCACGATAGTTCCGCTTATAAATGAAATCCCTGGTCAATGGATGTTTTATTGCGCTCTTGAAGAACGCATTTTCCTCTCCAGATCTGATTCACTTTCACTTATTGTCTGTTGAGACATCTCTTTTTTATAATTCAGAGGGACTTGCAAGACTTGTGGCCAGCAGAAGGACTCTAATAAAATCCATCTTGGGGAGGGAGGGAGAGGCTGCTGCTCTAGTCTTCATCCCAGTGTACAATGATACGGGCAAGAATGGGTATAATTGGAGTTCTGTGCCTGAAAGAAGTCACCATGGGAGCTGCAGGCCCTCGTGTAGGAGGATGGACTTGATGGAGGTGTGTTCGTCTGGAGCACTGAAAGGTGCTGAGAGGGTCTCTTGTGTGCTGGTGGAAGTTGCACTGATTCTGAAGATGAAATCTCGTCACTGTGGCAGGATCAGTGCTTTGCTGTCCTTGGTAATAAATGTTAAAACCAGGGAAGTCTGGAGTGCTGATGTCTCCCCAGGAGAACTGCAGAAGTTCATAGCTGATGGAAATAGTGCAAAAGTTCATGAAACCCAAGTGAAATGGAGAAACGGGTGGTGCCGGGGTGGTGTTATGCAGGTGGCGTGGCCACTGATGGATTAAGTTGTTGTCCTAACACCCATCAGTGAATCTCATAAAGCCCCGACTTCAGCCTGGAAATCCAAGTGACTTTCCTCTGCTGACATCTGAGTGCTTTCAGCCACCCATAATTGCACTTTAATTATTTGCAGTTTAATAGGAGTCGAGGATTTGCTGCTCCACAAGACAAAGTGCTTGTATGTAAATCCCAGATGGGGGACGTTGTTGCTTGTAATGTATTTATCCCTCTAGGTACAAAGTCACTAGGGTGACCTTTGGGAGGTTTGACCAATGCATATCCTGTACCCAGTGCATCCTTTGGACGTTCAGGAAGACTTTTCTTTCAGCTTGAAACCAGTGGTTTCTGAACATGGTCTAGAGCTGGGGCATATGGACATCATCTACAGCCAGGATGGGAGCGTGCTAACAATCTGCGTGTGTGCCTGTGAGCATGCAGGCTGGAAAAGCGTTGCTCCATCCACAGATGGCTGTAAGGGACGCAACCACAACACTGCAGAGAACCTCTTCACACTGTGGGCTAGGACTTTACAAGCAAAGTTAAACCCCAGTGAAAGCAAACAGCCCCCAGCCTAATGAGCTGCTCCTCGGGTTTTGTGAATGGGGATGCGGGACAAGGATGCTGGAGAAAGGCAGGGTGGATACGGAGCTGTTGAGCGTGCTCAGTAGCCGGGGGTCTTTTTCCTGTTGTGGTTCAGTCAAGCACAACCTCAGATTTCAACCGTTGGTTAGCCACTTCTATTCCAGGGTTTATTTTATTATATTTTATTTTTATTGTTATTGTTGTTTTGTAACCAGGAGGGCTGCAGTGGTTTCCAACACGCTACATCTCTGCAGACCTTGTGAGCCTCTGCTGCATGAAGTGAGAAGGAAGGAGAAATACACGTTTGAAACAAAAAAAAAATAGGAAAGGAGAGAGATGGTATTTGCTGAGGAATGCTCCCCACAATGCTGAAGTTGCATAAGTGCCGTCTTTGTTTCAATCGAAAATCTGCTCTTTGGGTTGAAACAAGGCCACCACTAACAAGGCCAGGAAAAAAAATTCCTAATGATTCAAAGTGAATTCAGGATTTTGGTGGAGCATTTGATTCAGGGTATGGTTCATATAGCTGAAGAAACAGAAATACAGTCCCTCCAGTTCAGCCAATACATACAAAAATGCCACGGCGCAGATGCAGCCCAGGCACCCTCACCACATGGCTAACGGATTTGAAGGTGAACCCTGTTCCTCTATGAGCAGGGGAAATGATGAAGTGACAGATAAGGGAACTCAAAGGGAATGACATGAGGTGCTTTACAGCATTTGGGATGAATTTGATGGTGAGATGGATTGATTACAGGCACTGTTACTGGGCCGTACAAATCCTGAATGGCAATGAACCAGCCCGAGTTGAATTTGGCTTAGATAGTGCATTATATAAATGTCTAAAGTTTGCTTGGAGTATGTTTTCCTATCTGAGGTTTTCATCCCCCTTTAATTCCTTCATTTCCTTGGTCAGTTCCTGAAACATTCCATTTTTCCTCTTTTAACAATCATCACACTGAGAACTAGTTTGGAAGCAATAAGCAGCCACCAGTGAGCGTGATGGCTGGTCTGCTGTATTTCTGTGTCTCAGGGCACCCTTCTGAGGTTCCAGAAGAAAAGCAGGTGAAACTTTGCCGTGAAACTTTTCCATGAAACTCAAGTGCTATGTCACACACGTTCATTATTCATCCTCACATCTTCTCTAGCCATGGGCCCATTCTGTAGTCACCCTGCCCCTTGACCAAACTGGGTCTCTCATGAATCCAGAGCTGCTTCTCAGAAATGGGTATGTTGCCTCTATCGTGGTGTTACATCCATAACAGCTGGGTCAGATCCAACCCAGCCATCAGACAGGAGCTAGTGATATATATTTGACATGTAAGTGCAGTGATCTTTTCTCACATGTTTCTGGACCGTTTGGGGCAGACAGGCATTTTGAGAACTTCCTGAGTTGAAGGCTACATCTGCAACAGATAGGTCAGACCACTCCCAACAGTAAAAAATACTTGACAACTTCATCCCGAAGTGTCTCTGAGCAACCCAGGTTGGCTTTCCCAGGAAGTCAAATTACACCACCTGAAAACAGTGAAACTCAAAAGGAAAGAGTGCAGAGAGAGGAGAAAACCACTACCCATCGCTTTTATAGGGAATTCACCTTTTCTTCCTGTAGCAATAGTTCTTTCTATCCCAGGCAATTGAATTTGACACATTTTAGCCACGCTAACCTTTGGCTTTCAACGCATCTCTCATATTGTGGTCAATTATTTTTTAGCAAGGCAAATACCATCTGCAGTTACAGTAGTGAAAATCAAATCACATGAGCCATCAGTTCCGCGCTTCAAGCATGAGTTCACAACAAACAGTTGCCATCAGGCAGAAGTCACACCACTCATAGCTGATTGAGGCTTTGACACCTTCTCCTGTAGCGTCTTGAAGCAGCAACTGCTGGGAGCGGGATAACAACCCTGCTGGGCCAAATCCTCCTATGGTCAAGCACAAGTCTTTCTGAAGCTTTTCCACTACAGAATATTGTTGTACTTACCACTTTGTTTGCCTCCCTCCTGAAACTGAGCCTATGTGATTGGCACTGATTGCTTTTCATTCTTGTCTGTGTGGGCCGTTGTAGCATGAGTCGGTCGCACAGGAAATGTGTGGCAGAACCAGAAGTGAAAACCCAGCTGCCTTTGCCCTAGTCACTGCCAGAAGAGCCAAGCCCAGCTTTCTGTCTCACAAAAAAAAATCCGTTTTAACGTGAGCAGCCCAGAGAGTTTTGCTTGGATGGCAGTGTGTCCCCCGATGCACAATTTTCCTGGACCGTGAACCCAAACAGTGAGATTTCCCTATTGCTTGTACTTTCTTCTGTAAAGTTTTGTGTAAATTTCTGCCTCAGTTTCGCCACCTAATATAAAGCCTGATGATCTTTCACTTCCTTTGCTCGGGAAATTGAGATGTCTAGTTGAAAACTACTGAAGCTTCTTACGTTGGTACTTTCCTTAGAGGTGGCAAAGAAAGTACCAGTCTTTGCTTGGTTTATTGCGAGGAGGGAAACATGCCTCTTCCTCTCCCAGCTTTGTGTCCTGACAGATTGTGCCATGGTCAGGAGGAGCATCATTACACCATCAGCCACACCAGAGGCTTCTCCTCTTGGACAGAGCTGGGTGGATTCATGAGATTTTGCCTGTCTCTAATGACTGCCCTCGGATGACATTGGCAGATTTCCTTTCCTTAATCATGTAGAAAGGACTTGACAGTCTGCATTACAACTTTACAAGAGCACAAGCTTGCAGAGAATTTAGTGGATGAAATAAATCTTTTTAAAGGAATACGAAGACTTTAGGATGCTTGAGATTTGGGAGTTGAGTGTGTATATGTTTATTTGTATATATTTTGATATGGTTCTGTATTTCCACATGCCTCCCTTTGTGGAATAGTAGTGATCCTGCAGATTGCCTGCTCTTGTGGCCACCATGTAATGTTGATACATTAAACTGCCTGAACAAGATGCTGACGACCTCTGTCTTCTCCTCTGGGAAGAGAGTACAGGGAACCTGAACTTAATGGGGCAGCCAGCTGGTGTGCTGGTGTGAAGCCATTGCTTCCCCAAGGAGACAAGGTTACAGGCCTAACGAGCATCCAGCAGCAAAAAGTGGATCTAAGAGTTTCTGGGTGGTAATATTAACACTTTGGTAATGGCTTAGAGGAAAGCCCTAAGTCCTCTTGGACCTGGCTTTTGCCTGGTCGAGAAACCACAGAGCTCAGATGAACATTGTTCCAGCTGGAACGGAGCCTCCTAAATGCTCCATCCTGGAGAGGGGGAGAGGCAAAGGAGAGAAGTGAACACGAACAGGGAAGGCTAGATGGAAATACCAGAAGACTTGAAGAGAAGCGTGAACCTCTTTTGCTCTCTGGATGCTGCTGAGCCACCCCTTTCACCTTGAGCTGTTCTCAAGAGGAAATGGAAGGGAATCCAAAGCTGTGTTTGTATCTTCACGAAAGTTCCCAAAGGGCATCTCTGCACATACGGACACAAAGACACACATACACATTTCCAGATCCCTGTCTCGCACATTTCACATGCTGAGGAATGTCTTGCAGGGTCGTGCTGTCCACGTTTCCAACAAAGTCGGTTACTATTCCTGTGCTTGCCAAGCAGTGTGGGGATATAGCCGGGAGAACACGTTTTTATTTAAACAGCAACACAAGCAAATAGGTTCCCCATTCCTTCCCTCATTCTGTCTGCAATTCAAGTGGACTCCTAGTCCTGGGGTATTATTCCTGGCTGAGAGGGAAAGTTTATGAGTCCCATGTTACGGCTCTTGGCAGCTCATCATACTATTCCTGTAATAGCGCAGCACAGGTCTGGCCAGGGAGCAAAGCACAAAAGAAGATGGGAATTTGGGAGAACCAAGAAATACTTCGGGTCAGAAGCAGTGTACCATGAGGGGAGTTGGAGGCATGTAGGTGTGGTGTACAGGTGAGATCCTCCAAGCCTCCGGTTCACGGCCAGAGCCGAGGACAGAAGAACAGAGACAGAGAAGACAGTAATTTCTTCTTGGTGTGTTTTGCCCAGATAAACTTCTTTCTGAGTGTATCCATTTTCAAATACGGAAGTCCCTGCAAAAAAAAAAAA
>VWZK01003765.1:340720-410210 GCA_013396935.1 Baryphthengus martii | reverse complement strand
AAAAAAAAAAAAAACAAGGCAGATTGTTACCACTTGTACAGGACTTACTAGGCTTTAGGTACAGCCAACAAGAGTCAGGTTTGACGTAGGTGAGGTCTTTTCTAGCAGGAGCTTGGGGTAAGTTTGTGCCAGATGTTGAGCTTCTACCACGGCACATTTTTCAGGGGAGATGAGGCACGTGCCTGTCAAGAACAGGCTTATTTTCTGTGTTTCCATATTAGACCTAAGGATCTCCCTACATTACAGATCTCAGCAGACCAAACTCTAGGCTGCCAGCAGGCATCATGATCCACAACAGCATAAGATAGGAGATTAGGTGATACACACCTAGATAACCGTATAAAACCATTATCCACCATCCCAGATCATTTGGCTGGATTGAGGTAGAGGGAGGTAATTTTACTGGAACGCTTAAACCGTGTGTACCAGTCAGGCATCGGTTTTTAATACCCAGGCTGCAGCACTGATCTAGGCTGCTCAAACTCTCCTCTTCCACTGTCTCAGCTTCTGGTGTTTCTACACAAAATCTAGAGCAAAAATAACCTCTACACAACTGTGTGCACGCGTATGGGGGAGGACATCTGAAGTTCTGAAACAGAAGGGTTTGTTATATCCATTCCCTGCAAGCAGGGCCAGGATTAAGACAGAGTGTGTTAGAGCAAGTCCAAATAGCCCCCTTCTCATTCCCATGAAAGATGAAAAGGAAAGGAAAACACAGACAAGTCGTTTCGGTTCCAAGAGGGGCCAAGATGGTCATTTAGCCTAGTGCACTGACTCTGGTTTGAAATGTTCTTTCTCGAGAAGACATCAGCTCCCTGGATTTCTTTCTTGATGTTAAATACACAAGACAATAACTCCCTGGCCGTTCAGATTAGCTGCATGTTTTATGAGGAATGCAGACTTGAGACATTTTCTCCCAAAGCATTAGCCTGTATAGTCCATGAGTCATCCCATCTGTAACTGGCATAATCCAAAATCACTCCTGTGGTTGCTTCTGTGAAGAGTCTGACCCTGACTTTGGTGCCTGTCAGATGCACATCAAGTTTCTGCTTTGAGTGACATAAATGGGAACAGGATTCTGCAATGCAGGGCAGTCACTGAATTTTGAAAATGTTACCAGCAGAGGTCTTAAAGCTTTGGCTGTCTACCACCCCAACCTCTGTTCTGTGTCTTTGGGAAGGAAGCCTGACATCCTGAGCGTCTGTTTTATAAGGGAGGTTTGCCTGGGAATAATCCTGTGAACTTGTGTGGCTTTCATGGTCATTAAATACACAGCACCCTTGTGTATTTGCAGAGCTGTAAAAATATGGTCAGATCAAAAGCATTAGATTTTGCCTTTGGATGAACGCTGAAGCCAGCACTTTAGGGAAAAAATGAATGTTGGGTGTGCTCTGTGCAGTCTTTGCTCCTTGTACATGACGCGTCATGAATATTGAGTAGTAAAAGGAACAGCTTCCCCCCTCCAAATTTTACTCCTTCCCTCATGTCTTCCTTCCATCCTTTTCCACCCCTTTACCTCCTTCTCCATGCTTCACCTCCCTGGGGCAGGACTCTAGCATACAGGGTGGGCAGAGATCTCCTCCATCACTGCATCCAGGCTCCTGCTTTCTTTAGCAAGGAGACTCGGTATTTTTTCATAATTACTATTAAAGGTATGATTATCATTTCAGCATGTATGATACATAATTTTGCAATTAGGATAATAGTGACACTAATAACACTAGACACCATAGCACTACTTTCTCCCCTCCCACACCTGGGCAGGAGAAATGAGGCAGGTCCCAGATAAAAGAGTAAGGAAAGAAGAAGCCTGACTCTCTGCCCCTTCCTCTGCAAAGTCCTGTGTTGCAGACACCTCAGGCTGAGCTTGGATTTTCCACCCTAAATCCCATTAAGCCCCTGATCCCTCTAGCAGGGAGTGGCGATGATACTGTATCCCAGGGCAGTGGAGCGGTGACTGGGAGCTCCAGGACTGGGGTATTAAATCAAAGCTTTCTTGCTGGGTTTAGGTCATCCAGATGGACACCGTTACCTTTTGTTCGCCAACAGGCCTGAGGCGGCTGACGCTTGATTGCTTTACTGGACTGGGAGTACAAAAAGATTTTAAAAATAACTGATAATAGACATATTAACAATACATCTGGAGAGTATGTCATAAATTAAGGGACTGAATGCCTTTGGAGTGGGGTTCTTGACCATGCGAAAACTTCTCTGTTGCCTTTCTTCATCGGAGGATAGTTTATGCATTTGAAATAAAAATTAAAATGTTTCCTGCTGGGAGAGAGGAGTGCAGAAACCACAAGCATTCCTGTGACTTATCCTTCCCTTTACTGCACTAATGGGAGGTTGCCCATTAAAACCTCAAATCTCACTTCTGCCTGGGAGGAGAACTTGAAGCCTTCCCTGGAGAAAGTCATGTCCATGCTGCCGCCTCCACTTAGAGGTTGCTTTAGGGCATTTCCAAATGAAGAGCCCAATCCTGCTTTACTGGAGCTCCGTAAAAAGCTGAGGGTGTCTGTCCTGAATGGGCTATTGGTTCTATATATGATGATGGGCTTCACCTCCCAGATGAAGGTCTCTCCAGAAGCCTCATGTCCCACATGCCCACTTACATTCAGGCCACTTGAGGAGGACAGATGATGTTAGACTGATTTTGGGAATGTCTAAAGCTTATGCTCCAGGAAGTTTAGTTGTTCCAAAGACAAGGCTTAGACCCAGGGGGAGATGTAACTTCAGTGTTGCTGGGGAGTCGGGTAGGATTGACATTTCAGGCTCTTTCTGCATTGGTAGCCAGGCTTCTTGTCTTGCAGAAATTTCTTGGGAACTGTGATGGGGTATCTGATGGAAGACTGGCATATTCCATGTCTCCAAAAATCTTTCCATCCCACAAGATATCCATAGCCAACACCACTTCCTGGCTCCTAACGGAGAACTGGGTGGGAGGGATGTCTGTCCAGACAGCTATACTGCACGTGGGTGTATTTGATGTGCTGCCACCAAGTGCCTTCTGATCAGAAGCCAGCTGGGGATCTATAGAGTAGTTTTGGCTTTATTTTCTAAGGCATCATTAACAACAAGTCTGGCTTTTGCTAGAGCTGGACCTTGCCTCCAGCTGGACGTGGGAGAAAGCAAGAATACAGGTGATGATGATGGCAAGATAGAAGTTATTTCAGGACAGACTTGCCTTGGAGCAACTTGTCTCTCTGAAGTATGTAGTTACAGGGGGAGAGAACTGCTTGTCAGCTGCCAACGCAGCAAAGGCTGGAGCCTGAGTCTCGCTGGGGCTGCAGCCAGGCTGGCTGGAGATAATCCACGTGTAAGAGAAAGGTGGAAATCCCCTCAGCGTCACAGCACAATTCAGCTTGGAAGGCATTTCCAGAGGTCTCTAGTCGGATTGGTCAATGAAAGCAGGGCCAGCTTTGAAGTTATACCCCGTGTACATGTTCCCATGAACATCTGAGTTCATCTCAGTCCGAGTAAGCTGTGTTGTCTTTTAAGTAGTGGATGTGTGGTAGCTCTGCATGGTTGGAGAGCAGTGTTTTTGGGAGTACTTTAAGGCACAGCTGAGCTGGCCAGTCCCAGCATCATCTCAGCAGCGTGGCCGTACATCTGCAAGGAGGTCATCTCTGGGCTGGATCAGCTGCAGCTGGAAGCGGGTAAGTGAGCATAGACATCAAGACCACCTCTGCCCTCCAGGGACTGGAGTTAAACTGCCAAGACAGAAAGAAAAGGTGGAAGAGGAAAAGAGAAGTCAAATTAATGTGAACAAGATCCATGAGAAAGCTGGGAACAAAAAGAAATCCGACAAGTTTGAGGAGTCACGGGCCAGGAATTGCCCAGTAGGCGAGGCTGCCTCTCCAGTGTGGCATAGAATGGCCATGCTCTTCTCCATGAGTGCTGCCCTGATGTCCTGCTTATCCTTTCCCAGCTGTGCCAATGGGCCTCCAGGAAAAGAGGAAGTGTTTCTGCTGGAGAAATCCCACCTTATGCTTGAAAAGATTTTTCCTATTTTTTTAGGAAAATATAATTTATTCTTGTGGGTGGGAGTTTTCCTCCATGAGGAATGACTTTGGGCTGGGGGCAGAGCATGGAGAGGAGAGGGTGCAGCCAGAGCAATCAGTGTTCCTGCAAGGGGAGAGGAGAGGACATGTTTCTGTGGGTCGGTGCTGTTCTGGCTGTTTTGGGGAGGGCAGGTTTGTGCCTCCAGTGCCACTTCCAGCAGACCCTGCTTGTTTCTTTTCCGTAATGGGGGCAAACTAGTGCAATGCCCACATTTTGTCAGGCTGGCACTAGCTGATCAGAGCAAGAGCCATCTCTGCTGGAAGCACTTTCCTCGTCCCTGCACGCTTCCACTTTTGTTCCTCAACACAGGTGACACCTGGGGCTGCGTGAGGTGGCCACAGTCAGAAGAGAAAGTCCTTTCTCCCTGAAATCTGATAACATGTTACTCAGCGGGCTGATAGAAACCCTTCAATATTACCAGACCCGGGTCATCTACAGGGATAGAAAATGGTTGTATAGGTGCTTAGGGGGGTTTATTTATTTTTTTCCTGTCTGTGTACTGTTTTCTTGAAATGTATATTCTGCCCTGGGAGCACTGAGCAGCATTCAGGCGAGAGTGCTCACCAGGCTGCGCTCTGAGCATCGCGCTGAGCAAACACTCTGCTCAGCGACCCTCACGCCGGCTTGACCCGCCGGGCTCGAGATCTCTTTGGTGAAAGTCTGCTATGTGTTAGCAAGTAACTGTTCAAACACAGATGCTGCCTGTGTCAAGGAGGCTTTTTGCTCAGAAAGTACAGACAAATATTGATCCTCTATTGAGCCTGGAGAGCAGGCTGGAGCAGCGCAGTGATGTGTGATAGGAGCTGAAAGAGGTCCCACAGCACAGGAACTGCGGACACTAAAGGGCCTCTTATTTGCTGATCGGCCAAAGCTTGACGTGTGTCTAATCCCCCCGGCCAATGTGGTCACGGGGGTTTAGCTTTAACCAATTTCTAATTAAAAGTGTTTACAGATGAGCGCTTTATTTACCCAGCATTAATTATAAAGGGCTTTACTCTAGCGGGGAGCAAACGAGTTTCCTGTCTGCTGTAGCAAAACCCTTGCTGAGAGCTCGCTTTCCCCAGAAGGTCCATAATAAAGTTATTATAACGACAGTCTTTGTGATGAGATCCTGAGCAGATGGGAGCAGGAGAGGTGGGAGCATTTCCACAACACATGCGCCCGCTGTCACAGGTTTAGGAGTCCTCTATTTCCATGTTTTCTGCCTGGATGCTTGCCAGTCACCATTGAAGGTCTTCTGGGTCCAGAAGTCGTTAGTTTAAACCCCGGTGTAATCATGTATTAAGTTATACATGTGTAAAATGAAAGCAGGAGGATATTGGCTGGTTTAAGATGCTCTCTGTGGTTGGAAAAGGGCTGGCTGCGCAGGGGGATACAGGATCACGGCTCTGTGGGTCCGTGTGTGTCCGTAATAAACAGCAGCATGTCTCCTGGCAGCTCAGACCGAGCCAAACAATAAGCATTATTTTGTGTTTATCTGCTTTTTTTTGTTTGAGTAAAGCCAAGTTTTTTCCTCCACGCCATTCCCGTTTTGACAAGATTTCTCAGCAAGAGAAAATCCAGCTGGGAAATTTTCATTGCAGACGAACCTTTGGTTCTGATAAAGAAAAGTTCATTTTAAAATACCAAGTTTAACAAATTATTCCTTTTAAATTATTTTCTACATATTTTTTTCTGTATTTCTCTACTAGTAATTTTTTATGGTATGTTGTAACAGCCTGTAATTCTATACACATTTGTAACAAAAAAAAAGCTTTCAGAACTGCTGCTCTTGAGAAATTTTGGTTCCTGGGAATGCAGGCTCCAAGATGTTGACATTTCCCACACAATTCGCTGTTCTGGCAATTTTAGTGATAGCACCACTGCGTGCAGAGCTGCTAACAGGGTACGAGGGAATAAGAGATCAGGTGGTAAGAGCCAGCTTCAGCCTCCTCTCTTTACAGTGGTGTCTGTTGATTTATTAAATAAGGAGTTTTGGTGGACTTTTTGCCCTTTGTCGGACTTGCTGGTGCTGGTTAAAATTCATCCTTTAACTTGTAAACAGATGATTTCTTTAAAATTCGAAAGAGAAACTCCAGATATCATAGGAAAAAAAAAAAAAAAAGATTAATTCTGTGCATTGCTTGTATACGTCTATACTGAATTCAACTTTTTTAAGAAAAGATGCTATAATGTACTACCCAGATAATAAAATAGTTATTCCCTTGAGAGTGTAGTGTTCTAATTCAGACGGCTTTTTTTAAAGTACTGAAGAGCATTCACCTTGAGGGAGAGACATTCTAGTAAAGAAGTGTATTTGATCATGCAGAGCACATGCATTTTAGGAGCAGTCTGTAGATCAGTCACGTGCTGCCTTGCATTTCTTTCATACCCTATATACGGATTTATTCTTACCATGATCCAGTACACAGCCTTTCAATGGTTATGTTTCAGCCCTCTCCATCTTGCTGCAAAATACCATCCTTTCATAATACGGGAAAAGTAGGGAGAGTCCTGAAGGCATCATTAAAGAACCTCATAAATCTGCATATCGCAGATCCTTTTGGCTCACTGTACTGCAGCTGCCTTTGCTACTCTGTGGACCAGTCCCTCCCCGTCCCTCTGTACCAGTAAGGATGCTTTTAGTGACAGCTTGGAGCCTCCCCATGTTGTCTGGGCACACCTGGAGAGAGATGTTGGCCTGTGCTGAGAGCTCACTGCATCTGAGACGTGAGGCTTTGTCCAGGCTTTCCTTGGCTGTGGATTTGCATGAGCTGTCTTATTCAGCTCAGTAGTTCCCCAGCGATCCTTAAAGTTGTGTTCTAGGCTGGTGCCCTGTCTGCAGTGAGTATGCCTGTGAAAGCCCAATTAATGCCAAATTATACTTAAGGGAAATCTTTACCTTCAGCTATGATATTGTAAATTATTGAATGCTGCAGAGAAAATTACTGCACGGTCTTTCTAAAAATACCTAACTCTGTCATAGTCATACAGAGCTTCAAAAGGGTTATTGAGGAGGACTGGGGGATTAATTTCCGTTAAAGATGCAATTTCTTTATTTAAAAAAAAAAAACAAAAATAATTTAAATTGTGCTGTAAAAGCTAAGTTAAAAATAGAGGGGAATCGTGTGAGTTCAAGGCTCACTGAAAACCTTGCTAGACTTGCACTATTCAAAAGCAAGCAAGCAAAAATGTCATTAGGGACTGGTGACAGCATATGAGACCTTTGTTTGCTCCAGTTGTGGTGCAAACGACGTACTTTGTGTCTTGCAACCCACAGAAGTCAGGGATCAGCCTGCAAGCCCAGGTGATGTGGTGGGGCCGAGCAGGGCAGCTCCAGGTGTGACAGGAACAGCAGGCGACGAGCTCTCCATCGGTGAGCCGGGATGTGAGGTCGGCCTGTGGCCTGTGGCCTGTGGCCTGCGGCCTGCGGCCTGCGGCCTGCGGCGGGATCCTCGCTTGGGTCCCGCGCCATGTTTGTGTGATGTGAAGTGGTTTAGTGCCTTCTCAGGCACAGCCGGACAGGCTGCCCATGGGCTGCCTGCAGACAGGCTGTGGGAAATCCTCTGCCTGCGGAGGAAGCCCCTGCGCGGTGGGAAGCACCCGGCACGTAACAGATCTCACTCGCTCCTGACCATCTCTCCAGAGCTGTGGTGTCTGTGCATATACTGTAGGGCCTTAGAAATTACCTGAATGGCAGTGAATTAATAACTCTTTCTGGAGAACTATCCATTTGTGCCTCATGAAAAATACCTCCAGTATTTCTGGCAGCAGCAGCTGGGTACTAGTATGGGTTTGGGAGCCGAGTAGTTATCGGTGGGGCTGGAGGTGAGGCTGTGCTGGGCACTAACTCAGAATGGTGAGGGAGTCCTTTGGCCTGGCAGTTTTTCCTCAGAAGCTACAAAGCCTGTCTGTAAGGACAGACCAATACCCAGCTCTCCATCCCATGCCAGATGCAGGCAGGCTGGTCGCTGGCTTGATGAGCGAGCCAGCTCTGAGCCTCTGACTGTGGCAAGCAAGACAGTAAAGGGGATGAGCAGAGGTGGTGAGAAGCACCTTTCCTTTAGGCAAGTCCCTGACGTGGTGCTAGCAGCTCAGGATGCTTTGTTTTCACCTCCGTAGTAGCCAGGCAGCTTGGCTTTTTTAAGCGTGAGTAGGGTCTCAAGTCCCCTAGTGAGCAAAAATCCCCAACCATAATCCTACCTACCTTCAGATGCTGTTTTGTATTTTTCATCTGCCGCGGAAGCCCTTTAGGCCACAAAAGCCTGCAGGTCTTAAAGACTTCCCCACCAATTTACAGACTGTAAGTAATGGTTTTGTCAGGACTTTGCTGTAAGACCTCAGTGAAAATTGTTTCGCATGCAGGTCCATCGTATACTCCCAAGTGTTGTTTGAGGCTAGCAGGGTTTCTTTGACCACCCTGCACTGCCTCCCCTCCTCCCTCTCAGTATGTGATTTCATTTAAAATGACGGTGAAAGATGTGAAAGGAGACACGCACAGCAAGATGTAAAGCCCTCCAGTCTGTCAGCAGGCTTCAAGAAAAAAAAAAAAAAACACCACCATGATGGGCAGGAGTACTGTAACCTGAGAATTGACAAATTCAGTATCTTCAAAATGAGGAATTAATTTTGGTAAGCAGAGAGAAGTTTGGACAGTGGTTCAAGGTTTTATTAACAGGAACACGCCCTGATGATGGCAGCATTGAGATCTTGGTCCCAACCAAGAACCAGACCTCTTCATTCTGCAGGACCAACCTGGAAATTTGAAGAGGTTCGTAATACTTTATATTTTGACAACATTTCTTCAATTCAGACACCATCTAGGCATTAATAAATGAGACCTCTTGACATCCCTGTTGTGAGTAGAGCTACATTGCAAATGGATTTTCCAATTTGTTGAGGTTTCGGGAAGCAAGCAAAAGAAATTTTGTTCCGTCTTGGAACAAAAAAAAGCGGAATTGTTTTGCATCATTTGAAACATTTTCAATATATTCAAAGCACTTCATTCAGATTTCAACCCCTTATAATTTAATAGAAAGTAGGGTCTATTTTAAAGAAAGTAATTTTACGGGAAGAAACCAAGCTTCTCAGTGGAAATATGGAAACAGACCATTTGAATCTTAAAAAAATATTTCCCTGAATTTTTCCAGTAAAGAAATGTTTTCATAATGTCTATGATTTTATTTTTAAACTGTTTAATTAAACCAAGAATTTTTCTGAAGAAAACTAGACAACCATTTGATACCTTGTGTCAGCTCTGTCTGTTTCTTGTCTTCTCAGGCTGCTCCTCATCTTACCATATCTAATTCACAACTGTGGCCAAGTGGAATCCCTTAGTTTTCCTTTTTTTCCCCCAGGGAAGCATCCTACATAGCCACCACAGTTAAGAGGATCTCTTTAGGTGTCCCTTTTCCGAGGGAACAGCCTCGGGCATTGGCCTGTGACTGTTGAAATTCACTTGTTGGCTTCAGACTATTTTATGATGAAAATGTAATGAAAACTGATGCATTTCCATGGAAATTTTCCAATTTTAACCAATTGGTATTTTCTAACAAAGAACATTTTGTCAAAAACATTCCTGTCCAGTTTCCCTGCCTCCTACCTCAGTTAGGTCTTTCAAAAACACAGACACAAACAACACGTGTGTAACTGGATAACAGCATTTCAACAGTCTGGGAAGGAGATGAAATCTGAAAAAGATTAGGAGAAAACAGGGAGATTGCTATTATTTTTGAATGAGGTGGGGGGACGCATTCCGAACTGCGCGGCCCTGAAGATACCAGATCTGCGCTTTTCCGCGTGCGCATTTCTGTGCAGGCTGCCGCGCTCAATCGGAGAAAGCACCCAGGTCGATGAAATTTATGAAGTTGCCCAGTGATGGGTCTGCGTTGTAAATAAAGGCAAATTAGCTGGCAGTATGTTAGCACATATTTCACTCGTGTCACGGTGTAATAATGAACCTTGTATCAAAGTCTGAAACACCATCTGAGTTTTATATGCCCCATTTCCTACATGTTTTGAACAGTGGAACCAATTTATAACGTAATGATTTTTCCATACATAATTTCTTTCTTATGATTTCCATAACTTGGAGTTTTTACTATGAGTAGGGCTGAAGGCAGCCTCATAAAGGATATGAAAAGAGGGCTGGCTAAAGTGTCTCATAAAAAAATAGCTTGAGCGATTTGCTAGTTACTCTCTATGGGTTTGATTGTGCCTTGAGTTTTGGACCATGCGAGGAACCAGCAACCTGTGTTCCCAGCCACCTTCACACCATGCAGCCTTTCACACCAGGCACACGGTGTTGCCATTCGCTGGTTGGAGACGGGAAAGTGGGGAGCTTGGCTACTTTTGCTTGTTCAGTGGCCAACAGGGAGGAATAGAAATTTACTCCCAGTTTAAGCCAATCTGAGGGTGTGTTGATGAAGTGGTTGGACAAGCTCAGTGCAGAGCCAGAAGCACGAGTACGTGCCTTGGTCTTAAGCTGGGCTCCGTCTCCTGTCAAACATAAAAATAAACTGTAAAAGCAGCTGAGTATTAAGAGGAGGTTGGATATGTTGTTCGCCATGTCGCTTCGCTGGGTACTGTTAGTACGGGAACCAGATTGTCTTAATGGTGCTGGACAGCTGGATAGGGCGGGTGGTGAGGGGATTGTACCTGTTCCAGGGGAGCAAACCGTTTTCTGTTTGGTACCATTTTGTGAACATCTTGGAGTCGGTGGGTACAAATTCATCATGTTTAGGCAGGTGAGACAGTTTAGCTGTAAAAACTCACCTGGTAGTCAAAGGATATCCTTTGCTCTATGGAGAAAAAAAAACACACCAGAAAAGAAGGGGAAAACCCCAAATATTTGTTTCAGCCATTTTAAGACAAAATCCTTCCATTTTTGTTTTCAGTTGGAAATTAGTCATTTAGGAGGTGTTTTCATTTCAGCAAGTTTAGAAAATGAAACCTTTCAGCTCTGAAGCACTTTATTTTAGGCTTGAACAAAAAGCATAGTTTGACCCAAATGAAAATTTTGCTCATGTTTTAATTTCACTGAGGCTCCTCCATAAACCTTCTTCAAAGCCAGCCTAGGTTGAACCAGGTTTTCATTTCCACCTGTTTCCACCCACAAATTGAAGAAGCCGTGCTTTATCAGTGGACTGCAGCGTCTTCTGCTGCTGCTGCTGAGATGATGCTGTGTATGCGCCATCCTTGCTCACTGCTGTGCACCTCTGGGCCCTATGTATCAGGACTTTTCAAACACTTCAAGTGAGCTGCCTTACCCCGCTTCGCTGTCATTTCTTCCTGGACCCCAATCCCATGTGCAAAAGCATGTCCCAATCCCTGCGAAAGCAGCCTCTGAATCAAAGCCACTCCCAAATTGCCATTTTGTTTCAGAAAGATGGTCCTGCCTCTTTCAAACCTGCAATAATACCAATGGAATCCTTTCATAGCTACATACTTTCTTTTCCATCCCCTGGGATGGGGTTAGTTAGGAGCAGGTGCTTAGTTGGTTGGTGCAGGTCTTTTGCCTGGTGCCTCCATCCTTGTGCAGGAGAATGCTGAGGGATCAGGTGTAAGGTGTTGGGGGGGGTGGGGGGCAGTTAGGTAGGGAATAGGGAACATCTGGCCTAAAAACCAGCAGTTTCATAAATCTATGACATTAAATCTTTTCATCTGTGTCCTTCACATCTCTGCAGGATCACTTCCACCATGGGCTCAAGGTCAACTTGAGAGTTTACTTTATTCTCTCTTCCTTTATTTATTTGATAAGCTTCCTTACATACAGTTAATATGAAAAAAAAAATAATGAATGGCACCATTTATTTCTCTGTATAACTCCTCAGATCCTAGTGGCTATGTGTCAGAAGTGTATCCTGTCAGTACTGCAATCTGCTCTTGTCACAGGCAGAAGAAACTCTCCGTCTAACCCATCAGATGATGCAAGCTTTGCCCACACTCGCAAGCATCACAGAAAACAAAGTAACTGGCTGGCAGACAAGAACACATAAATATTGCTTCCTATTACTTTATCTGTTGTTTTTTGGTTTTATTTCCAAAATTTCCTTTTGGAAGAGGGAAGACTTTTATCCAGAGTCTATTAGGTTATTTATTCAATTAGGGGGAAATTACATATTGATAGGAACCACATTTTGGGCACGGATGCGGTCGCACAGTGATGGTGATCTGCTCTGGAAGCTACTAGAGCTTCAGTTCTGCCCGAGTGGGACTGAAGCCCCTACAGATCCCTTGTGAAGGGCGAATAAAAGCAAAACTGCCCTAGAGAAAATACAAGGTCTTAAGTAATCTCCTCTGCTCCATTTAGAAATGGATGTGGCCAGCATGCCTGTATGAAGCAGGCGTTCTGTCTAATCAATAAATCTGCCGGATGCTAATGCCCTTTTCCTAGAAATGTATTACTTTTAATTTATAGTAATTAGTATTGTGGGTTCGTGCCACGTGACTTTTGTCTCAGCCAGATAAATAGCATGAATCACTTTTCTCCTTTCAAAGCCTCTCAACCGCTCAGTTCCAAATACCCATTTAATCTGACTTTATAAGTTAATAAATCACTCACGATAATTAAGCATTAGCTCCATGTGCCAGCAGAGCGCTGGGGAAGGCAAATGAATTGATGCAGTCTTGTCTCCTATAAACTCTTTCACACCACAACTATCTCTCTGGGAGTGCTTGGAGCCCAGCACTGGTGTGTTTGCTGGGGTTAAGATGGGATCACGTGCAAGCTGATGACTGACTACTAAGTGAGGGTGTATCCTCCTGGGAATTAGGAATAGCTGTGCCTATTTGCAGGCTGAAGAGCAGGTCCCTGCGTGTGCTGAAGGGGGGGGAAGGCTCTGAGCTCAGAAGCCTTGTTGTAGTTTAGGCTTAAAGATAGGAAGAAAAGGGACTGTATCTCACCTAACTTCAGCCATTTAGGAGCTAATACAGTTGAAAAGACTTCCTCAGTGGGCAGTGAAGAGGAGGAGGTGTGTACGGTCCGCATACCTAAGACATGTGGAGGGTGCATCTGCTTGTTGCTGGACAGAGGTGGAGCCTGGATAGCTAATCCCATGTGTCCGTGTTGTGTTTCTGCAGAGTCAAGATGGGATCATCTAACCCTGATTCAAAAACTGCTTCTGCCTGTCAGGATTGGTGTGAGGCTCAGGAATTGTCTGTGGGGGCTTATGTATTTCATAGCTATCCCAGTCTGAAGTCAGGATGCATTTGCAGAGTAACACTGAGGCTCTGCAGTGCACAGCTGGGTTTCTTGAGGTACCCGAGCTGCTCTGATGTGCAGATTTGCCTTCTGTATTTTAGAGAAGATGGTGTGAATACGTGTTTCCATGGCAAGCCACGTGTACCCTGATCCCTGGCTGTAGCAGCCAGCTCAGTGTCAAACACGACTTGACAGTTAGTGGCTCTTTGCCATCTCTTACCCTGCAGTTGCTGCATCTTTGGCCAAAGGTTTTTGAAAGGGAGGATAACCTGGCCCTGAATTCCATCTTGTGCATTAATATGATGGTCTGTACTGGATAGCCTTGGGCAATTGATGATTTCTTTTTCAGAGATACTGTGCACCCTACTTTGCCCTGAGTCTCTGAAGACTCAAGCTGTAACTGTGGCCACAACGGCTCGTGCCTCTGGGTTGGTGTCTGCTTCTTACCTCCAGCCCCAAAACCTGCCGATTATTTTTCAGTCCCAAGCCTTTTCCCTTGATATTATAACTCCCTTGCTTCTACTCCACGCTCTTTGGCTTTGCTGTGAGCAGAGATTTATACACAGGAAATGGAGAATATGACATTTTGTTTGTGCCTCTGTGTATGTGTAATACCTTTAATACGAAACTAGTTGCCACTTAATTATAGAGGCTCAAGACCTCCATTCAGTGTGTTGTATGCAATTTATGAGTCTCAGGTCTCCCAGACATGCATTACAGCTGTGTGGCAACACTCAGGTGACTAACATTCCTTTTTAATTTAATTTCCTTACATAAATAGCTTCATTAAGGATCGGTTATTTGGGCAGAGAAAATCCTGTTTGAATAGGTCAGACTAAGCTGTTGAATTTAGGACCTGGCTACTGTTACAGCTGAGAGCAGCACCAGACCTCAGCATCACCCTCCTGTTCAACAGTTTCCTTTCACCTTTAGACTGGGAATCTCTGGTGAAGGTGATGGACTGACTTCAGAGTGAATTCAATGTGCAAGGCAGGATTGGTGCTTTTATGGGAGCAATACTAAGGAGAGTGTTTTCAGTCTTGTCAAGATCGACCCTTTTGCTAGGATCTCAAATTTGTTCATTTTTATCTCTGATAAAGAAGTTCCCTTGCCTACAAAGTTGGTTCACACAGCACCTAGAAAATCAATTCCCGTCTTTGAGCCTCCAGTTTTACATTGGAAGCAAATGGAAATCAATGAGACATTGCTGAACTCCTTGGGAAGCTCCTGTCAATCACTCTAGACACTGCTGTGCTACTTTCCGTAAGCGTGGGGTGTGTATGCCTTCGGGCTCACGGGACTCAGCTCCCAAGCTTCAGCAAGCGAAAGGGAGGGAGAAGCAGTGGGAATGAGCTGAGCAGCGAAATATCTTTTCATTCCCAGATTTGTAACGCTTACACTGCATAGCTGCTGTCAAAATATCTGCTCTGTCTGCAAAGGTTGATTAGACCAAAATTCTTACCTGATTATGGAAAAATTTTCTTCAGGCTCTTATATCAGTTTTTTCCCTGATACCACATTTATTTTCCCCTTTTGCATGAACAGAAATACAGTTCACACATCAAATCAACGTAAACATCATTTTCCAAGGTAGCCAAGATTTCCCCCCCGCCAAGAAATGCCACCACATTGCAAGCTCCAGGCTTCCTGCTCCTGCTGAAATCGCAGAGCATTGCCAGGAAGTTGAATGTTGCTGATGGCTTTGGCATTTCCAGGCTATCTCCGCAAGATTGTACAGTTAAAAGTACATTCCGGGAACACGGGAGAACATAAGGAAAGATGAACAGTTACATAGCTCTACTCGCTTACATGAGGTTGCATAAATGTTTGTGAGTGGTATAAACACTCTTGTCCAGGATATAAGCCAAATCCTAGCTGTCTACAGGTAGGACAGAGCACTCTCAGTAGACATACTGGTATATCATTCTCTAGTATGTAGAAGCATCTGATTTTTATTACTCTCCGAGATAGGATATCGGGCTCTCAGGGCTATCACCCTGAATGCATGTGCAAGGCGTAGGAAGGGCTGGTTCTTAAAACGCTAGCCAAGTGTAAATCTTACAAAACCCTTTGGAGATGGGTGGTCTTGCATGTTGGACACAGGCTTTTGCTTTTCAGCAGGGAAAAGGTTGAGTGATGATTATCTCTCACTTTTTCCCATTCCGTTTCTTTTCATGATAAATAAAACGAGCCTTGCTTGAAGTGATTGCTTTTTAATGATCCATGTCAGACGTGAAAGCAGTTTCGCTCCTGTTTGAAAAGGGCATGTAATGTAACAAGCTGTCTGAGTTTCATTCCCAAATCACCACCGTTCCCTCTATCAGCATAGAAATAAATGAGTTCTCGTTGCCTGCGGAGGCTGGGGGCCTTATCTTGCCTGAATATTACCTTGTTCTCTGTGGGGGAAAAGGGCTACAAAATAGCAGACCCCCCAACATTTTTTTTTTCAGATTGCCAGACGACCTCCAAGTAGAAAATATGTGTGATCCCTGAATACCTGTCCAAGGAATTACATTTCTGTGAGGCTCATAACACCATTAATAATGGTGCTAGCTCCCCATGAGGTCTCAGCTCTAAGTTTGGGTATTGCTGACCTAAAGAATAGGTTGAACGGTTCAGAGAGGAAAATCTCAGAGGCAGCTGAGCCTCTGGAGAAGCCCTGAGTAGGTCTTCTGTGTTACCTCAGGGTTGTTCACATGGACACCAGTGGCTGAGAGCTTGTTAGTGCTCGTTGGCATTGCCAATCTGTGGTAAGTGTGGTTAAAATGGGTTAGTTGGAGCTGCTGTGGAGGACTATGAAATGCTGCAGCTAAGAGTAGGAAGTGAAGGCTACCCAGGGAAGTTAATACCAGGTATGGATGGTGAGCGTATTCATTATTTTCCTCAGTAATTACCCTGTGCTGCAGGTGGAAGATAAGCCTGGGCTTGATTTAAACTATGATCTATTTGGAGAGCAGGTTGTGGAAGACGCGCAAGAGCCAGAACTATGCTCTACCCCTTCATCCTTCACATTCAGTGCACAACCTCCCAGAAAGCAGGATGCTTTCCAATGCATTATCCAGTCCCATTTGAAATGACCCGAGCAGTGAACCAGCACTTCCCCTGGCAGCTTGTTAGGATGTTTTCTCTCCTATCCAACTCCTATTTCCCATTTCTTTATTTCAGCTCATTGCTTCCTTTTGCCTGGTTGAGGGCAAATGTGTTTCACCACTGAACAGCCCACAGCAATCAGGACTTTAGTCATGTACCATTAATGCCTGGAGCACAGCATTACTTGTTCACCCTGCTGCATGCTCCAGGAGAGAGTGAATGATTGACACTGGTCATAAATGCTTATAGGGTTAATTCATTAATGTCTTGCTAATTTTAATTTGCTCTGTTCAGGTTGGGAGGGGTGTGTTAACAGATGCTGGGCAGAATACTGCCCCTTGTCTGCTGCTTATCACCGCTGGAAACATGCCTTTCCTATCGTAGTTTGCACAGCCCCAAGGCATAGAACAAAAATGAAGGCTATTTTCGTATAAATAAACACCAAACTGCTCAGAGTTCTGCATCTTTGGTGGCCAAGAAAAGAGATCTGTGTGCTGGAATCTGCTCCGTGAAGTAGGCATAACCTTTCTCATGCCCCTTATTATATGCGAAGGTTTTGCCTGGCTACTTAAACCCAACCTCATTTTTAGAAGGCCTTTATGCGCTGAAAGCCTTTCATATTTCCTCCTCAGCCTTTGCCAAGCACTTAGGCAGGTGGAGCATGCTAAGGCCATGAGCTGCATTACATGAGACGGTGCTTGTACTCATTGTTCTTCTCTTGGAATGTGCTCTGAATTCCCCCAAAGAAGGTGGCTACGTTGGATTCATCTGTTTCCTCAAAATAAGTCCAACACTGGTTGCACAAAACCACCTTTTTGGTTCACTTTATGATGTCTTGTGCTTCTGGGAGAGATTGGAGTGGGCTGTGTCGGTCAGGTGGAGATTGATAGGCAGTTGATGAACCGGTGGAAGCTGGAGTGATCCCATCCCAACTTTTGGCTTGGATTCATATCCCTCCAGGACTGGATGCATGGCACTTCTTAGCAGATGGCTCTGTGATGCTGAATTCTCATTTTCAGAGTGGTCTGCGCCACGCTTCTTGGGCCGACGTTGCCAGCATCACACTTGAGAGCTAGATTTTGGCAGATTCCGAGCCCCATCAAAACCACCACACTTTTACCAGTGTTTTGAATGAAGCAGTTAGAGTCAAGTGCGTTTCCAGTGTGGACAGTGGTTAGCTGTTCATGATGGTTTGAAGGTTTGTGATGAAATTAATTCATCTTGGTGGGATGCTCAGGAATATGAGCACGCCTTACATGAGTAGAGAGAGCATTCTGACAGGTTTACAGAGCTGAGAACACAAGTTCATACCTAGCAAGTTGGATAAAGAAATCGTTTCTATTTTTGCTTCCAGTTTACAACTAATTGTAGATTTCCGTTGTATTTTTTAAAACACCCGTTTTTAGCCTAATTACAGACAATAAATCAAACCCTAAAATAAGCAAGAACATCTGACTGTCAGCAGCTGCAGTGGGGAGCTGTGACAGCGACCTGGCCTGTCTATCCAAGCTTTCATTTTTGAAAAATACGTGGAAAATGGGGAGGTGTGATGAGAGATGAATTCCATCAGTCAACCTGTACTTTTCTTTCCCTTTGAGCAGCTTCTTGGGAGCACCAGGGGTAAAGAAAACATTCTTTAAAAGCCAACCAGGGAAAGGAAGACCCGCTGGGCAGCACTGCCTTGTAGCTAATGGGACTGCACAATTTCAGGAGGTCATTTTGTCGCCTGGTTACTCCCAACAAAATCTGAAGATGGCTCTGATATCATCAGAGAAGATGATGGAGCTCTTGGCATCATAGTATCCCTTACATTGTGGCTACTGATGAACACAGCGGAATCCGGTGGAAATCTCCTGTTCCTGAGCCCAGGTGGCAGTAAATTGTACTTAGTAAAACATGCAAACCAGATACTTACAAACCTGAGGGGAAAGCCATGAAATATTCATGAAGTCTGTCTTATGAAAGAGACTTATTCATATATATATATAAATATATATATGCACGCTTTTGAAATCTATTCAAACCAAATAAGACTTTCCCAGTCACCTTGCATAAAATAGGAAAGCAGATGACTTCGCTTCTACCTCTATTATACAGTCCTCAGGAGACTGAAATAGCTCTGGCAAAGGAGCCTCTGGTGTTCTGCCACCTTCTAAAGATGTGTGCCTTTCTTCTGGCTCTGCTGGCATTTCAGCAGAGCAGCTGCTCTGGGGGAAATCACTTGCTGCTACCTTGATGTTATAAATCAATCAGCCTTTATAATTTATCACCCTCTTTGCGAAAAATAGTGCATAACTGTTCAAATGCATCAAGGGACAAAGCTTTTAAATACCCTAGGAATGGCAAGGTTTGTGATGTGGTGGAGGCAAGGCTGCGACCACGTGCTCGCTGCCAGCATCCCTGCCCTCTCCATCTGCACTGAGGAGCATCGTTCCCATCTCATCCTGCCTTGCCCGCGCTGGGGATGTGCTGTGAATCAGGTTGGTGACTCCAGAAGCCCGGCTGCACCAGTACGGCTGGGAAACCCCAACAGAAAATTTGTCCTTAGGTGCTGTGCCCAAGCCACCCACAAACCCAGCTCCCTTGCCAAGAGACAGACATCTTCTGTGCTTGTGTTGCTTACACTTGATCTATCAGTAAATGTTCCCATTTTTTTCACCATCATGAAAGTCTTTTGGAAGACAAGAAAGAAAAAGAGGGAGATAGGAAATTGTAAATAATAACGAGAAGATTATTTTAGGAATTTTTCTTGATGCCTGCGAATAAGAAGCTCTATATTAGACTCTCACTTGCCTTTTAATGCAAAGTCATCTGACTTAGAAAAGAGCCTTTTATTCTTATCCTTAATAAAACATAGGAGAATATTTGTTGTTACATTTGCCAAAGTAACTTCGGTGTTTTCTTTTCTGGGAAATTCGCAAGCAAAGTTGGCCAAATGCTCTCCATATATTATGACAATGACAGAAATAGTAAGTTAGGAAGTGAAATCAGTGATAACATTACTTTAATAGGCAAGAAACAGCTAATTTTGTTTCTGTTTGATTCTGGCGAGGGTTCTGAGGAATGCTGTCCCGCTCCCTTCCTTTGCTCCCAAAATGTCAGATACCAGACTAACCAAAGGGTTGCAAGATGAAACGCCTATCAACGTTTTCCTTCCTCATCACAAGCTTAAGGGCCTCTTTTCCCTATTTGGTATTATCCTAGCCTGGAATTGGTTGCACACTTTGCCCCTTGCACCTTTATCAGTGGTGGGAAATGCTGGAGAGCGCAGAAGATCTCTGAGCTTCTGCTCAGAGTGCCTGTGTTCGGTACGGCAATTTGCCACGGCCCCACTTAGCTGAATTTTTATTTATCTTTTAGGCTTCTTTCTGGTCGCCTTCTTCCTAGACCCCAGCTGGTAAATACTTGTGGAGTTGTTTTAACATGTGCTAGCCAGAGATATGTCAACTTGCTGTCTAATTAATGTATAGTAAACTCTGCGGGAAGAGACCTTCTCACTGCATTTGATGAAAGTTAGTACAGTATTTTCCATTCCAATGGGAGCTGCCCTCCTTGCTGCAGTTAGATGCCTGCTCTAAGTCAGCCATTTGGTTTCCCTCTCTCAGCCATAGACTGAGAGAGGCACCTGGAGCAGAAATCTCACTCCTACAGTGCAGAGATGGGCAGAGCTGCCAGCTGGGGTCTCTCCCAGCTCGGGTTAGCCGTGTCAAATTCTGCAGCTGGTTTCAGATCGTGCTGTCACAGGTTGTGAGGTTTATGCTTTTATCTTGTCTTCAGGAGAATGTTCCCCAAATGGCGATGTTGGGTTGGGCTTGGTGGGGTTATGAAGGTCTGGCAGATGGAGGGTGTCCCAGTGAGGAGTGTTTTCCTGGGTTGGGGCGCGGAGCCAGCACACAAATAGGCAGTGGAGTCTTATACCAGTCCTGGCTGCAGTTGCCTTCCCATACTGAGAGCTGCTCTGCTCTGGCTGCTGCTGGTGCCGGTGCTCAGACATTCAGTGACCGAAGCTGCACTCAGAATTTAAAACCTCATCCCTTCACACTTGTGTCTATAGCAAAGGTAAATAAATGCAGCAAGTACGATGGGTACTCCTGCCCCAAATTTGAAAGTGATTTGCTTTGGGTAGAATTACGTAGATTCAAGAAACCCAAAATGCTTGCTTCCAGTGTTTCAAAAATACACACACCCCCCAAACTACCAAAACTCCGTCAGATGGAGGTGTTTTCCATGTGGTCTCTATTTCAGTGGCCATCTGTCCCTTTCACTTTCTGTTGTTGCTGGAGAAAAAGCGTTTTGAATGAAGAATATGAAGGTCCTGTCATGGGTAGGTGTGTGCAGCCTGACCTGGATGCAGTTTTGTGTCTACACAGATTTAGAGAACAGCAAGATCAGGGAAAAGCATAGCAAACTCAATTTGAGAAGTAAATTCCTTGCCTCACCAGCTGGGATCAGTGCATTAAGTATCATGACTGATGTGGCTTCAGAAGTGAATTTCCTTGTGCACCTCCTCATTAGCTGCCAGCAGGTACTTAGGCAGGGCTCTCAACGGCCACGGTGATTTCCTTTCCCTCCCCAGGTATTCTTCCGTACACATTCCAGTCCACAGGGTTAATACCTTCATCATGTTTTATCTGTGGCCAAGTTTGGCAGCCAAACATTCCCTCTCACCTGTTTCTTCATTTGTTTCACATGCACTCCTTGTACAGAGAAAATATCACTGGCAAAACCAGTGTCTGACATCACCATGCCTGGGGTCTGTTTATTTATCCTTTCATCACCTAGTAAGTATCTAGGACAAACAATATTGAACTGAAAGAGGCGTTCGTACCTTTCATAACCTCTTCATTTTGTTTAAATGCCCCAGCCTTGGGCTGTATTTAACATGAAGCTCTGGGAACTGCATTCATAAACCAGATACTCAGCTGTTGTAAGTTACTGTAGCTCCATTACAGTCAACGATACCAGGCTGATTTATAGTAGCTGACCTGTGCAGGAGCCAAGGAGAGCACATATAAATGGCAGACATTCCAATAACTAAATTAAGCATGGGAAAATGCAGGCCGGCTCCTTGGAAAATACTCCTAACCAGGTCTGTAAGTGCCTGGAACAGGTACCCAAGAGAAGTGTTGGAAAGTTTGCCTTTTGTGTGCGTTGCAATGTGGCAGGGATGGAGCTCGGAGCTACCCAGAAATATATTAACCAGATGCTGCACATGCCTGGGTAGAGAGCAGAGTAATAAAATGACTTCACTTCTGAGAAAAAATGCTCAGCTTGAAACCTGGCCAGTTAGAGGGTATTTCTGTACCGACTCACAGCGTTCGCTGTCTGTGCCTCCTGAGGCTGCCCAACAGAGCAGATGGCAACATAAACACGAGATAAAAATTATCAAACAATGTCTGGGCGGCGATCTGGCTCATTCAGCTTCCGGTGGCCAGAAGCACATTTATAGGCAGGTATGTAGACATCGTTGCCATCTCCACCTACCTTCTGATGGTGTGCAGCTCACCTCCGATGGAGACCATGCTTGTAGTAAATGTTGCTTGATGTATTTTTCCCTAAGATGTAAGAGTTAAGACATCTATTTTCTCCGCCTCCCAGCCCGCCCTGGCACTGTGCTCCACTGTGGCGTTGCGTTTGGCTGTCCATGCAATTCATGTCCATGCGTGGTGGCTGCCCTCTGGCACATCACACAACTCAGCTTTCGTTCCTTGGTATGAGGTGAGGGTAAACCTGATTTGTCCCTCTTAAATGACGTCATACACAGTCCCCTCAGCCTGGTGCAGTTTGTTTATGCTGAACTTTATGCTGAACTTTACTTACGCTGAACTCTGCGTGTTGTATTCCAACATCACTCAAGTGGATGTTGGAACTGAATCCAGAAAAAGACGTGAGGATGACTGGAGGTAATTCATTTGAGGAGTGAGGGAGAAAGCCATATGCGTGTCCTGAGCTGGACCAGGAGTCTATGGCCTGTGAATAAGATCCACGCCAGTCTTTCTTCCAGGGGTGATTTTCACCTGGGCTGCATAGTTCTGCAGAATACTCTGCAGCATTGGCTTGGCTCTGGGAGGTTCTTGCCTGGGCTCTGCCTCACACCAGACAGCGATTACTTCCATCAGGATCTTTGCTGTAGGTGTGATCTTGCCGTGTATTTAAACCATTCAATGTGGAATCTTTTATGTGTCATCATCCCATCTTGCCAGGAAGCATTTCTTATACTGGTCACCTTGTGTATCTATCTGATATGTGTCCCAGGAGTGCTGCCAAAGTCTCCTGCTGCCTCATCACAACCTCCCAAGGTTTCTTGAAAGAGCATAGAGTCTTTGGTTTCAGCATTAAACACAGCTTAAAAGTGCTTAAAAGGAGGACCCAGGGTTTGTTTGGCATTTTTCATTGAAGTCTCTTCCAGTGCCTAGGCATGACGAAGAGCTCCTTCAAAGGTCTGAGCCCTTAATGGTGCCCATCATCTCCTCTGTTTTACAAGCCAACAGATACCAGTCTGAAGAGTAGCAATTACATGACTTGAGCCCTCAGGCTGCCGTGCAATTGGTAACTAAGGCTGACCAGGAGCACCGTGCAGAGAGCTTTCTTCTGACCGTTCTCTCCGCTGGTGTGAGTTGTTCCAGGGGCATGCTATTTTTCATTCCTCCTCTCAGCCAGGCAGCATGCAGTCAAGTTCTGGAATAACAAACAGTGAAAAAGGACTGCACTTTGTGAGCTTTAGGAAGTAAGGCAGAGAATAAAACATGGTCCATTAACCTGCCAGAAAAGATACATGGAAGACATAGGAACAACTCCTAAACCACCCTGCTAGAACATGAGAAATTTTTTTTTTCCTAAACCGATTTCCTTATGAATTATTTTTTTACTGCATAATAACTATCAAGAAAAGTATGTTTTAGTTATTCACACTGACCTTTTAAACTTCCAAGAGAACTGCATATTTTCTGAGGCCCCGTATAGGGCCTATTAATAATTATGCACTCCCACTGAGCTCCATTGATTAGTTTGGGTCCTATTTCACACTGTAAAATGAAAAAAAAAAAAAGGTCCCTAGTGTTTGTGTATGTTTTTTCTTTTTATGTTCAGCTCTCTTCGGCTATAGATCAAGTTCTGCTGTTAGCACAGGTTTCGGCCCGTATTGATGTGTTTCTGTGCTGTGGGCTCTGAAAACCAGGAAAAGGCAAGACCAGATGGCAGGAAAAGGGGGCAAAAGGTGCGACTTGTGATCCAGCAGTGACAACAGAATTAAGCTGATGTGATAAGGGACAATGTGAGTGACAAGCCCGTGCATTAGTATGCGACAGCCCTGCTCATGCCTGCGCTTTCATTTCTGCTAGCAAACATTTCTTTGTGAATAAATCTACTTTCTTGGCAATGCTGTCTTAGTGCTTTAGTTTCATTAAAGAGCCTGGAAACACCCCAGTGGGTCAGGCTGAGATATATAATACTGCTAACACAGATTTGTTTCATAACCCACAAACTATTAAAAATATTAGTGTCCTCCTGGGAGTTGCCTTTAAAGATTCCCTTTCTCTTTCTCTCTTGCTTTCAGAGCTGGGCTAAGACAGCCAGCAATAATGCAAAGCAAGCTCAATTTATTCAGCTAAAAAAATAGATAACACAGCGTTTTACTACTTCTGAACACTTTCTTCATCTGAATGTTGCTTCGTGTTCCACTTCTTATCCAATGTAAACAGCCATAAAGGAGAGTTGCTGAGACAACATGTGGATCTTTCAAAAGGTAGACTTTACCCGTCCAAAGGGAGATGACTTTTTGTTGGAAGTAAATTTAGTCTGGGACTTTGTAATGGGATACGTTGGTCCCTTCAAGACTGAGCAGGGAGCTTCAAGTCCCTTCAGGACTGAACAGATCTGTATGTGTGTTGGGAGTCTTTATTCCACCCATATGACAAAGAAAATAATAACTGAAAGAAAAGTTAACAGTCTCTGGAGAGAACTTGAGTGGTGAATAGGTCCAGCATCCAAAGTGAGGGCTTTGAGGTGTAGGGGGAGCAGAGATCTCGCAGGAGCTGCAGCTGACAGGGCTGTTGGAACTGGGAGCAAGTACAGGAGGCTGGCTGCAGAACCCCCTCTCCTGTTAGCCATGGTTGTGCAGGAATTCAGAGGTGCTGTCAGTCTCTTCTTGGGGAGATGTCTGTGGCTTTTTTTTTTATGTTTATTGCCGGAACTGTGTGTGAGAAGGAGTCTAGAAAACTGATGGTGACCGTAAGAGGAAGGAAGTTCCAAGTGGTGCTTCGTGTTTTGGCTCTGAGCTTTATTAATGCATATTTTGGGGTGTTTGTTTGGACTTTGCCACCAGGCATCCAGGGAAAAGAGGAGATAAGGAGAACAAGGAGCTGAGAGTTGTAGGGTGTGTAAGCAGCCTTGCTGTCCAGAGCCTCAGATGAACTGGAGAGTTGCCTGTTAGAGATGAGCAGAAAAGCCTGTATTTCAGTAACTTTTAATTACATTTCAAACCTTAATTTGGATGTTCAGTTAGGCATAGTGAACATTAGCTTTCCCCTTCGCTTATCTCCTAGGAGAGTCAGAATTGGGTGGAAATTGTTACAAAGAGCTTTTCTTCTGCCTCTTCGGTTATTAATGTCTATTACAATAGCACTCAGAGGTCCCAGCAGACAGCAGAGCTTCCAAGCCCACCATCCTTATGTGATTTCTGCTGCTCACTCATGTAGGGCAGGCTGCTCTATCTAGTTAAAGGAAAAGAAAGGGCGGAGGAAAAGTGCTTTTTCTTCTACAGAAAGGGGCTTGAGCACAAAGAGAAGCAATAACTTGCCCAAGTCACCCAGGGAGTCACAGACAGAACTGGGTACTGTGATGTAGCTCTCTTTCATCCCAGTCAGTATCCTACCCACAAGATAATCCAGTTTAGTTCTGCTGAAAGAGCAAAATTTATAAATATTTGCTTAAATCCTAGCTACTTTGCATAGCAACCTGATTCATGTAAAGGTTTTTATATAAGATTGGCAAGTGAAAGCTTGCGATTTTTTCCTTGGTTTTTTTTTTTCTGGGTCGTTTGAAGAAAGTGTGAAGAAACTTCTGAACTGCCGAATCCAAATCTGAACCAAATTTTCCCCACTTTGAACTGTGCTTATTGCAGACTGTAATAACATTCATCCACATTTCATAGGGTATCCTTGCAGATGGAAGGAAATACAGTAGCACTGTTTGACACAGAAGAAATTAGATTTACGTGAAATTCCCTTTCCCTGTGTCCCTCACTTTATTTCCAACAGACCTACAGTTAACAATCAGCAGTGTTTCACTTTCAGACAGTGTGGTTTTCATTACAGAGGCTGAGGGAGTTTAAAACACTCTCGGAGCACACGGCACACATAACATCCTACCCCATTTCTTTTGATTTCCCCTTGCGGCCCTAGCGTTACAGATGCTGTACAGAGCGTGTTAGAGGACGCTGCTTTTATTTGCCACCATTACAAGGAGGAAATATATTTAGAGACATCTGTTCAAGCTCTTTGATTTCAGCTGAATCTAAGACATCTTTGATGAAGAGTTGGTTTTGGAGCATGGTTGTTTCCAAGCCTGGCAAGCGCGCAAGCCGAGGGAATATGGCATCGCAACGTGCCTCCGGCCTAAGCGGCAGGTGTGGACAGCGCAGCTTTACCGGGAGGGAGAATTTAAGTTCTCATTTTGTCAGAGTTACCTTTTCTTGGTGGGAAGTTCAGCTCTGTTTACGTTTCACGTGGGGTGAGCTCCGCTCAGTGCAGAGGGAGAAGAGCCTTAACGTGGAGAGTGATCCCGTGTAGTAGTGGCTTCCCTCTGCACGGCAGTGCGGCAGTGAGGGTGCGGTGCCTGCACCTCACCCGAGGAATCCCTTTTTTCCCCAGATTCAGAGCCCGAAATAAGTAGGCACGGTGTTTTTGGAAAGCGAAGCATGCTTTTCCCAGGAGCTGGGGTACTTTAGGAGGTGCTACTGAGACTGAGCTGGACAGAGTTGTGTGCCTTTTTCCAAAGAAATGGCGAAATTTCAAAGACAACATTGGGGATTTTGAGACGCGAGGAGGGTGTTCGAGTATAATCCCTGTCTGTTGGCTTTCAGACCCGTGTTGGGTAAAAGCTGGGAGCAGTTGTTTTCCTCATAGGGGCTGAGATACATTCACACATTGGATTATAACTTGCAAGAGCTTCTTTCCAGAACAGCTCCTTACACGATGCCAGAACTTGTAAGGATGAGTTATATGGGGTTTCTGGAACCAGGAAGGGCTTGTTCTGACTCTGCTTCTGCCCACCTGATCTTTAGGCTATATTACTGCCAATTACTGTCAGCCCTAATGGAAAAGGGCACAAAGAAAGATCTTAGAGATCATTTACTTTGTAAATACAGTTTAAAGTTTTTTCCTTTCTATGCAGCTTTAGAGTATATCACTGAAAGAAAACGTCGTGTCAAAGAATTTGCTTTCTACTTTTGGCTTTCCATAAATGTAACAAGTAATATTCAATTTATGCAAACTCTTTTAGGTTGGCATACCACACATCACAGACATCATTTGACATATGCGTCATCATAGGACTTGACACAACATTTACTTCTTCTTGGGTGAGAACCATAGACAGCAGCACAAGTAGCAGAGCTCCCTTTTGGTGATGTGAATCAATGGTAGGTGGCTAATGCTGCACTCATTTTTAATCAGTGTAGGCAGAAAATCAGGCTTTGCAGTTAAAAAGATCATCAGAAGCATGTTTATTTTTCTCAAAATAAGACAATATGGGATAAGAATAAAATCAATTTTTGGAAGTTGTATACATTGAGATTTGCATCTTTAATGACCACGGGTAGGAAATAGTGAGAGCATCATAGCTCAGTCTTTGCAGTGGCTGAGGATGATCCAGCTCTTCATAAAGCTTCCTTTTATTCTCTCAAGTGTTAATCTCATATATAGTTGCTTATAAAAGCAGGGAAATCCTCTATGAAAATGTATAACCACATAAAAAAGTTTCTGCTACACTTCTTTACAAAAAATAAAGGATATCATACACTTCAGAATATATGTATGTAATATATATACAGACATATATATATATGTAAATCAGTAACATTAGAGCAAAGCAGTGTAGGTTACAGCTTTCCTTGGAAAATCCTCATCAGCAGAATGCCAGGCTGAATTATAGATCAGAGAAGATCCCTGGTGTTCTCTGTGCTAAAGGCTTTATGGTGGGGTGAGTTCGTTGACTCTGCTGTCAATACCAGTGACATACTCGATACAGCTTATTTTAAAAATGCTATCAAAACTTGTATGGCGGACAGCTGAGTTCTTGACAGTATAACTGGTGGGGGTTTTCTCTTTTTACCCAAATGTGTCTGTTTTCTGTGAGAAGTTGGATCCATATTGAAAGCCCATTGGCCAAACCTAACATTGTTCATTCCGAGAGACTTTGGTGGGTAGCCAAAGGATTAGGGATTTTTCAACAAAAGTACAATATTTTCCGTTAGAAAAATCCCCTATGATTCTCTGGGAAACTCTAGTACTTAGCTTCCCATGTATCTTCTCTTTGTCATCATTGTCAGAAACTAACTGGCATTTCTCATTGACATTTTTAGAAAAGAATATTTATACTAGAAACAATGCAAATAAAAATACGTTGGCAGAAACGAATGACATTTACAGTATGATATAGTCCTGACATTTTTATGCCACTGGTGGGAATTCTGCCTGTTTGATGACTGATTCTGTCATTCCCCCATCATCTGCGTAGACCCGTTCAGTTCAATACAACTGCTTAACTAACATCCCCAGTCTGCTCTCTAGTGAAACTCCTGGCTGGGAAAGGAGGTGAAACGAAGCCTAATGTTGTAGATAATGAGCAGTGTTGTTGACTGACTGCTCTGTGATGAACCTCAGTCACCACCTTGGTTAGAAGAGCAAGGTTTGAACCAGAAAGCTTATGTGCTGCTTCAGAGATAACTGATTATGTCTGCCTATTTAGAGGAATAATAAATTCCTAGTGTCTGTAGAAGAGGCGCAGAGGGTCCTATAGGACATTATTACTGCCAGATTCTGAAAGTCCCACTCTAGAGATGAAACTGCCCTTTATGCCGACTTCTTGTGCTAGGTGTGCGCACACGTCTGTGTGCACTGGTGCCTGGCTTTACTTAGAATGGGAATTTCATTTGAAGGATTTTCTGACATCCTTCATCCCTGTGGAAAAAGGCAGATTGAACATTTGAAGATGGCAAAACAGAGCCATGAAAAAATGACTGAAACTTGAGAAAACTTCTTACACCGGTAGACATGAAGAGTTCCGTCTCTTTAGGGTACTGAGTTGGACATGAGGAGGTACCTTGATTCCATGACCGGGTACTAGTGCTGGGTACCAAGTGACACTTGTGCGTAGCCATGAGCAACATAACTAGCACCCGCAGCAGGAAATGGATGCTGGTGAAACTCTTATTAAAAAAGGACCCTGTTTGTAAGAGCCTGTGTGTTTACCTGCTCTGAGACAAGGCACCAAAGGCAGCTCTGGGTTCTCAATCTCCTGATGAGTTTTAGGGTAGGTGTAATTTTCATGTTCAACCCAATACCTTCCTGGAAGAGGCATCCTCTGTATCTTTGGAGTGGAGAGGTTGGCCTCAAGACCATACTGAAAAAATGCAATTGGTCTAAGAGCTTGTGATATTTGACGTTTAGGTTATGTGATGTTTAAGCATCTGAAAGGAGGTCAAATCAAATAATCTGGCAATCAATTCTGACCTTAAATCTGTGAGTCTGGGGGGAAAGAAGGATGATTATCAAGGGAGAGTTTGAGTATCCAAATTCATTGCTTATTTTTAAAAAGTATTGCAGGAGTTGTAGTGAAAAGATACTGCCTCTTCTAACAAAACTTGTCCTGCTTATAAACCTTCCATGTAGTTTTGCGATGTTAAAAGAAGATTAGTGCTAGCATTATTTCATCAAGACACAGATAGATTCACAGTAGTGGAATCTGGGAAGTGGTGAGAAATGATCAATTAAATCCTGACTGAACAATTTTTCTTAAAAATAAGGAACATTTGTTGGCGATGAGTATGATTCACTGGCCTGTTGATTTTGATGGCAAATGAATGACTACAGATTTAATTTCACTAATGCTTTGATATAGCTTAGCTTTATTGATTTGATTGATTTTGTTTTGTTTTGACATAAAATATCTTCATCCATTATACTCCAGAATTAGAATTAGAATGAGATGTTGTTTGTGTATCAAAGGAAAAGGAAACAATTTTGCTGTTACTGAAATGAAATCAGCAGGTTCAAAACACATTGTTTGTTGCTGTATTTCTTTTTATTCCCCAAATTTTGCTCCAGGAGAAATTTTGAAAACTTGCCTCCTTTGTTCTCAGTTTGGGATGAAGACAGGCTTTGTGTTTGGTGGCTGGCTGAGCAGAAATGTGGCTTCCTTGCATCGCGGAAGGAGAACAAACAATAAAACGATGCTGACATCTCTGGACAAAAAGCCCTCCAGGTGAACAGATTTTAAAAGCTGGAAAAAGCAACATGCTTGGAGCGGGAATTAGATTTCAGATCTGTTTGGTTCATGTCTGGTTACAAAGATCAACAACAACAACTCCCTTATGTTTTGAAGCAATGGTCTCTGCTGCCCATTCCTTTTGCTCTACTCAGTGCCACAAAAGAGGGGAAGAGCAGAGCTGAGGAGGCAGACAGAGGTATATTATAGCTCTGCAGTTGTGGTGACTGGAAGAGCAAGCAGCACTGATTTTTTGAGGTCAGTTCATAATCAAGAGAGACTGGAAAGGGTTCTGCGAGTGGAAGAAAGGGCCAGAAGCAGGTCGTCTAAAGGCAGATTCCAACGACACATCATTTATCTGGTTGCAAGAAATTTCTAATTTTTCCAGGGCGAGTGTCCACTTCAGTGAGACAAAACAGGAAACTGCAGGTTTTTGGATGAGAGGTTTCTTCCTCTTATCCAATGAAAAGATAGAAAAAAGAGACCAGCTTCCAGTTTCTGAAGCAATGAAGAAGGTCGGATCTAGAGGTGGGAGAGAGACAGTGTTGGTTCCCTATAATTCCAAAAAGTTCAAGAAGTGATGTTCCTTGGCAGGTGCTGAAGGTTACAGAGCTTTATTTTCATGTTTTTCTCAACAGAGAGAACTATGTGTTCAGGCACAAATTTTCAGAGGAACTAAGTTCGCTACTTTTGACCTGCATGTCTTCTGGGAAGAAAGTGATGACTAAATTGCAGATGCCAAACTAGTTAGAGTATCCAGGTAGCCATCAGAAAGAAGTACCCCTGTCAAGCTGAATTCTTATAGCAAACCCAACTGTTTGCTCCATAAAGCAACTCATAATTCCTAGTATGCTAAATATTATATCCCTTAGGAAAAAGAAAAACACAAACATGTGAAGGGAGGAATGCTGCAGAAACTGTTTTGTTAGAGAGAGGTTTGATTTCTCTTCCAACGCAGTGTTCTCGCATTTGTTGTTTGTTTTTTGTCTCCTTGTGGTTATGGCACATGTAGCTGGGTTTGTTTTCTACGTGCCAGGTAGTAATTAAAATTAGCAATTTGGTAATCAGCATCTTGGCCTTGGGCACCAGAAACAGATGTACTAAATAATGCCAAAAGTTGTTTTGGAAACGAAGGAGGCTGATGATGAGAACCTGTACTGAGGCAACTCTGTTGAATTCAGTGTATTCGGTTGACTCATGTGAGAGGGGATGAAGCCCAACATTAAGTCAAGTCTTGTCATTTGTCGTCCCAGGCAGAAGGTAACAGGTTGTGTGAACTTTGCCGAGACTTGGTCTGAAATCTTACGAGTAACATGATGAAGATCAAGATCATGTCCCTGAAATCTGTTCATGGAGATGAACCAAGCCCAACTACACAGCCCAAGCCCTGGCACACACAGTACAAGCCACTTTCTGCTGTTAAAGTATTTTTTCTTTAACTCTTCTGCAGTAAAGTAGAGGGTGGAGAAGCTCTGAGAAGGTTTTGTTTCCTCAGGAAGAGGCCAGATTGACATCAGCTTCACCCTCAGCAACGAGAGTGAGCGAACAAAGGAGTACAGCCTCCGCCTTCCTGTCCTATTTGACGTCTTCTTCCACCTTGGTGGAAGGACAGGGACAGGGACATAGTCAGGCAGCCCCAAAACACGTTCAGCAATGGGGATTTAGACCAGACAGCCTCTTACACATATCATCCCTGCAGGAAAGCCTGCAAAGGGGCCCAAATGTTGATGGCCTGCTATCATAACCCATCTGTATTTTTCTGGCCATTGGATCCATGCACAGGTTCACCACATGGACTCAGTCCGCACAGGCAGTGATGGGTATGGGAAAAAACTGGGACTGCCATCACCTGGGGATGGCACATTCCCTATATCCCCTGTAAGCACTGATGTCCTCTCCACTCCCTCCCCAGGAGCTGGGAGCTGGTCCAGCAAGGCCAGCCAGCACTAAAACCAAACTCTGCTTTTTCACTTACTTTATTGCAGTCCATGAGAGTGGGCATTGGCTGTGTCAGGCAGCTGTGGTCTCGGCGGATTGTGTTTGTGGTCGGGCGCTCGGGATTCCTGATTTCTAGTCCTGGCGATGCTGTTTCCTCAGTGTGTGGCCTTGGAAGACTCGCTTAGCTCTATAGCACAGCAGTTTTTCCTTCTGTAGGGTGGGGAAGTGACACCTGCATTGCTGAAGGGCCAAGCCACAGCTGGGATAAACAGTAGTGTCTTGCTAATGAGTATAACCTCTTATACTAGCAGCTCAGAAGGAAGACATTAAAATAAAGAGTATTAAATGTGAATCCTGCAGTGGTTGCTTTCTATCCCGCACACGAACGTACTGAGTTCACGGGTCGTTCTTTGCCAGTTCTTTGAAAAGAAGGTGTATCGTCAAATTGGACCAGCTACTGAAAGTTTATATATTGGCTTATTTCCTTCAGGGCAATCGTGAGGCTGACCTAACTTATAGAAAAGAGTTGCATTAGTAAGGGGATGCTGCGTGGCAGTGTGGGAGCGAAGCAGGATGAAGCTCCTTGGCTCCCCTTTCCTCTCTCTGCAATGCTCAGGAGCTCTGCTTGGAGATTAATCTACTTGGAGGTTAATCTGCTTGAGGGGCTCCTAACTCTGTCTAGAGGTGGTTCTGTTACTGGGTGCGTGTTTCATGATGGTGAAGGACCCTGTTCTGACTCTTGGGTGTTGGAGACGCTCCTCGTAGTATTACCTATGAACATACTGATTAATCAGAGGCAACATGGATTCCTTGACACAATGAGTAGAGCTGTATGTGCAGAGTCGTGTGCCTCAGTTTACCCAGCTGTAAAAAGGAAGGGATTTTTTTTCATTGCTTTATAACAAGAGGGAATTAATTACTGTAGCTTAGACTTTGCCTAAGTTAAATCCCTGGGTAGAAACCTCTTTCTGTCTGCCTCACCACTAACAAACCTGTGTGACCCTATTGTCTCTGAGCGGTCAAGGGCACCTGAAGTCCTGAATCCTTACTGTGAATCACAGACAGTGCTGGTGTCTCTGTAAGGACGGAGGTCTCAAGTGAGAATCCATGTAGGGCATCCTATGGCTTAGGACGGAGGTCTCAAGTGAGAATCCATGTAGGGCATCCTATAGCTTAGGAAGGAGTCTGCTCCTTTTGCCTTGAGAAGGAACTAGGTGAAGCAAAAAGTGGTTCCACCATATTTTTGTCTGAGAGTCTTAAGTGCATGTTGGCCTGTTCCCTGGAGAAGTAGAAGGAGAGCTAAAGAGTCTGGGATCTCATTACGTTTGGATCCTTCCATGCACATGGCAGGAACATCAGCAGAATCATCCTTAAGCTGCTGCAACAGGAGACCTTTGTAAGGTGTGAAGACATCAAGTTAAAGGAGTATATGGTAAAACAATACCACATGTTGAAAGCACAATAGGAGTAAGCCCGTTTTGGCACAGCCTTCCACATGAAATCCCTTTTAATTTCGGTGACATCACACTCCCAGTCTCAAGAAACCTATAGCAATATTTTCTGTGCCATAAATAAATCCACTTGGGGACTAATAAACTAAACTGTTGCTAATTTGTAATGTGCCACTTTTGCAGCAGTATCCAAAATTCATATGCACTAAGATTCCAGGGCTGGAAAGAATGAGGTGGCTTGTCCCTAACCACTGCTTAACTTTTTAAGTTACACTGGTGAGTCGGGTGCAGTTTGCCTTTTAGTGAGACCCCTGGGGAAGCAAGGCCATCTTAGCCTATGGTCTTAAAAATAGGCTATTAAAATAAAAGCATACCTATAAATAAAATAAAATTCGGGGAAATGATGTCTTTGTGACCAAAGCAGGAACACTTGTGCCATTCAGGGGCCTGGCTTGCACTTCTGGCTATCACCACTGATAAGCACGAGCAACTTCGCCTCAATATAGTTTATAGGCACAGGTGGGCCCTCATGCATTTAAGATCTCTCTGCTTGGGATTATTGCTTGGCTCAAGGAGGCCTTTTGGTCTGGTTGTGAGCAGAGGGAAGGGGACTGTGGCATCTCAGTGGGACCAGTCGGTGCTTTCTGGCATAGCAGGTAACACCTGGTTGTTATTTTGATTGCGAGGGTCCCACGTGTACTTCAGTCTCCTTCTTTCAGTGTGTTGTGGTCTGCTTGTTGGGGCTGATTTTAGATGAAGCTGAACTTTTTCCAGGGTAAAGGTAATACTCAGAAACACAAAGATGCTGCTTCTCCAGGGCAGATCTGCCTCAGAGCTGTCAGGAGAGAATTTTGAATTTGCCCCTTTTGTTGCCACCAGAGAAAGTGATGTTCTCTGTTTTGTCATACCTGCGAGGGGAACACTTTCCTTTTTCAACTTTTTGGGCTCATATCAGCATGAAAGCAAGTGTCAGAGGACTGGGATTTCTCTCAGGACACACCACCTTTTTTTCTGACAGCTCATTAGGTGGTTCATGACTGGGAAGGTGTTCAGAGCAATCTCAGACAACTGAGTAGCCTTCTGTTATCACAGAATCATCAAACCCCTGCATAGCTTTGCCTTCTTGAAAACTGTTTTGTCCAGGACTGGCCTCATCCTCCCATTATATGGATGATATGCAGCATCTCTTGCAGTAAAGTGGCTCTCTCTCCCAGGGTGAAGCTGACAGATCCTCCTGCACAGTGAACAGTAATGAATAATCAGATACATTGAGACTGTAGTTTACTACACCATGACAAAAAAAAGATTTGCCAGTTCTGTCCTGAAGGAGTTAGGATCTGCCACAGACTTCCTGTGTGGTTCTGGAGAATGGGTTAAAGCACGTCTCTTCTCTGAGGAGGAACCCAGGTCGTCTTTTCATCCTCATATTGTCACTGGAAGCGTGGATGGGACAGCAGAAGTTTGCACATTGCAGTGGGCTCCTGCATGCAGTCCATAACTAATGCACTGGGTGCCGGCCAGCAAAGCTTCTGAAGGTCTTCCCAGGAGTACCAGCAAGGGCATCGAGCAGAAATGCTGATAGTGAAGGTCATGTAAGCACCATAGACTAACAATGCCTGACAGCCTGAGCTTCTGCAGTGATGGTTTTGTTCTGTATTTTTACTAGATAAGAGCCTGTGTCCTGTTACCATTTCCCTAGGGCTGACTGTCAGCCCTGTGATTCTGCTGCACCAGTTGTATGGGGAGGGCACTGCAGCCCTCCCTGAAGGCTGGAGGAGGTCTCCAGGTACAACAGGTCTCTTGTTTTAGCAGTTGCTCTGAGCTGCTTCCCATGACATCCACCTATAATAATATAATAATAGCCATATACCTGGAAAACCTTCTCATATCTTCTATAATGATCAAACTTGATCTCCCTCAGAGGGAACCCTCCAAATCTGGTAGCTCAGCAGATAAACCAGTACAGGTTTAAGTAAGTCCTAACGGGAAGAGGTATTGTTGAGTGTTTATTGCAGGGTCAGGATCTCTCATATTAATCTTTCCCTTCACCACTGGCAACCCACCCAAAAGTAACATCTAGGAGTTCAGGTATATGGGACCTTTGGGAGCTCCCTCCCAGGCTGCACGAGTGCTCTTAAATGATGAAGTCAAGTTACCTTCCTGTGTAGTTGTGGCAGGGTAAGGGTTGGCACGTGGACAGCTATTTACCTGCCGCGCTAACTTGCTGCACCACGGTAACTTCAACTGTGGTTTGCATTCTTAGCACATGAGACTCCTTCCTACCTCATCACTCCCCAAAATACTTATAAACATAGTGGTACTTAAGCTAGTCTCCACATGAAAATAAATTTGAGGTTGTCCACATCAGCATTTAGCTTGGATTAGGGGCTTGCTTTTGAAGTACGTTCCTCAGTCTTACCCCTGTTGCACCTTGGTGCTTATTGTGGGTTCAACAGGCATTCAGTCCATGGGACCAGCCTCCCGCTAAGCCAAAATAAACCTCAAAATGTGCGTAATGTTTGTATCACACCCCACGTCTCCCCCAATTCATTCCTGTCAGGCCACACTACTTGTCTATTTAGCAAATTCAGACTTTGATTTTTAATAGCTTCCCCCAACCCCTCCTTCATCTCACACGTTCATAGAAACCATTTTCACATAGTTTCACTGTAGTCAGTGGGACTTGGTGCAACTCACCAGGGTGGGATTTACTCACTTGAGCAGAGGCTGTGAAGTTGGATTACAAGCTATGGAAAACTGTCATCGTTGAGTGTTTTGACTGTTGTTAGCTCACCTAGGCTGGCTTGCACCAGCTAAGTCTGTTGTTAACTTTGTTAACTCTATTTTCATGTTCGTTCCTATTTATCTATCAGTATATTCTGTGCTAACAGCATCATTGCAAGGCCAGAGGATTATATTATCCAGACTGTCTGAGCTCATCAAATCTTGAATGCTTTTAAATTCTTCCTCATTAGTAAAGGATCCTGAGTGATTAGCTAGTGTATGATTACCATAGCCAAAGTAAGATTTCTTTCCCTAACATTATTCAGTACACTTAGTAGTAGAGACTTTCCCTGTCCCTGTCCCTGTCCCTGTCCCTCTCCCTCTCCCTCTCCCTCTCCCTTTCCCATTCTCCTTCTCCTTCTCCCTCATCTCCCTCTTCCTCTCCCTCGTCTCCCTCTTCTTCTCCCTCTTCTTTTTTTCTTTCCTTTCTGGTTTTTTTTTTGTGTTGTGGTGGTTTTTTTTTCCCCTAGCCTCAGCCCATCTGTTCTTTGCTGGGCTAGAAAGTCACAGAAGCTGTTTTCTGTCAATTTGTTGATATCTTCTTCCTCTTCTAGCCTGGCACAGAATCTGCTTTTGTTAGTTTTCCTTTCAGGAATACATGTGCGCTTCAGCATGAGATCTGGCAACCTGGACCCTCCAGACATGGCTAATTCCCATTTACAAGACCTCTACAAAATCCGTCAGATCAGAGGTATCAGGAAGTAAGGAAGACCCCGGCGTGTTTGGCAGGCTGGAGCTGGTCTCCCTGTGCTGCATGATGGAGAGTGCTCAGCTGGCCATGCCTTGCTGCAATAAGGTCGAGTAGAAGTGGCACGTGGAAGGAAGGGGAGATGGAGAGGAAGGACAGAGGGTTTTGCCATCAGCCAGTGATTTATTGGTTAATTCTGTGCTGCTCATAACCAGAGACTGTGGCTCTCATAACAGCCAGGGTTAAGGCAATGATGTAGGTTGAAACTAAGGAGTTATGAGATGTCTCGTGGCGTTTGAAAGCCTGAGGGTGGAGACTTCATGGGGATTCAGATTGAAAGTAGGAAAACAGCAGTACAAAGCTGATAACAATTTTTTTGGAAGTTGCCTTCAAAGTTTTATCTTTATGCTGTTCAAGGGTGATGGTAATAAGAAATTCAGCTGGTTATGGGTTTTATGGGACTGGGTTTTTTTGACAGTGTCTTTTAGACAAGCATGTTTTAGAGAAACAGGATGAGTAGAGTGTCCCAAATATCTCTCTGGTGATCTTACCAAACAGCTTTTTTCTAAAGCAAACTCTCAATGACTTCAGCTCTCTCTGAGGCCAACTCTAAGTGCTCCTCAAAAATCCCACCCAAAAAAAAAGAGAAATCAATGTTACACGGACAGTCTGTGAGTCAATCTCTTGACACATTCAGTCATAGCCCACAAAGCCAGCACAGAAGAAGAGGAATTAAAACTTGCACAGATGGGAGGTCTGAAAGAACGAGAGCATTTCTTGAGCAAGGCCTCAGGAGGCAGGAGGTGGCCTTAAGTCAGAAAAATGAGGTTTGTGTTTAGTTGCCTGAAGGGAGCTGGAAAAAAAAGAGTGAGAGAGAAAGACAAAGTCTAGGGGGAGCAAACCCTGGAGAGAAGGCAATATTGAAAATAAATGAAGGATCTCAATTTCTGTTGCAAGCATGACCCTTGGACTTCAGCAAGGCTGTAGCAAATAGAGTTTGGTTTTATGGCCACAACTTGTACAAATCTGGGCTCGAGTGCACAGGAGAGGCAGATAGATGACTGATTCAGCAACTTTGCTGGCTTTTTCTCTTGGAATTGTTAGAACCTCTTTTCATTTTCCCCTTTGGACTTCAGGATGGGAATTTCAACTTTATTTAAAACCTTCTCAATCACGTCTCTGAAACCAAAACCTGGTATGAACTATGGGAAGGTGGTTTGGTAGCGCTTCTGTTCTGACCTGGAAAGTGCTGAATTCTCTCCGTGTGGTCCTGATCCAAGATCCATAGAAATCAATCTTAAGCTTGCCATATACTTTAATAGAAATCGGACCAAATTGCAGAAGTTTCCTGTTTCTCTGGCCCATTTATGTGGATTTTTGCCCATTCAATTTAAAAGAACAATTTATATAATGAGAAACAAACCACTTTTGTTGTGTTTTTCTGTTTTTGGATTTTTTTTCTTAGTGTTCTTTCCTTACTGTTACTGGCTGAGCAGTGATGGCTGTGACTTTATTGTTTTAATGGTACTTGAGGAGGAAAAGTGATTCAAATACTTGCTAAAGGAAGTTTTCTCACTCAACTTGAAAGGAGAAAGGTTGGTGTGAATGATGCCCCACTTGAGTACTCAGAAGCAATGAGAAGTCCACCATGTCATGACCAGTTACTGTGCAGTATCTGAAGCTTTAGCAATGCTGTGGCAGAAAATACCATGCTGATTGAAGACAGCTCCTCTCTGTAACTGGCTCTTCCCACCTCCATGCATCACAGTCCTTTAGGACCTGGGTTCACGAGGCTGTACCAAATGACTCATCTCCGTCTTCCTGTCACCCCTTCACAAGAAGGAAACCCATTGTGTCTCACTCTCCTCTTACCAAAGGGGATTTATCCAAGCTCACATCAGGAAAGCTAACCCACATCTTCTAAACAGAAGCTGGTGTCTTTACCACTGGGCCCAAACTTCCTTTCTTTCTAGCTCCATTGCAAGTCAATACTGAGACACGTTGGCAGAGCTCTTGTGTGAACTGCAGAAAAGTTGTAAAGGTGATTGAGCTGAGGTAATTAGTTTTTATTAGTCGAGTCCTTAAACTTCTGGCATTCAGTATCCTGCAGTCTACTGGGACTTTCACATACTTCACCACCACAAGTCCTCAGCACCTACTGCAGTTCTGGGTTATCCATTCAGTTTGGAGCCCTGTTGCATGTCAGGATCCAATTGTGAGGAGTTCACATAAAATGTGCCACCTGTGAGTAGCCTGCCTGACCACACTTCAGATTCAGCCCCAGCTGTGAAGCCCAGACACGTTGCCTGTGTGGCCCAAACACGTTGCCCGTGCAGAGCAGAGCAAGGGGAAGCATCGTGTCTTCACGGCTTGTGTCTCTAGGATAAAGTCCTACATGAATTCCTTGAGGGCTGAGTTTACTGCTCAGCCTTCCCTTCACATCGTCTCTGCCTCATCACCATTTTTTGGCAGGACTTGTAGGAACATAATTGCTTTGAAACCTGTACCCTATCCATCACCTCTTTTAAGAACAGGCAATAAATTCAGTAGCCTCGAACAAGAAGGCGCAAAACCAACACAGGAACAAACACATTCTCGTCTCTTCAGGCTTCCAATGCCTTATACACTTTATTTTCAAGGGTGAAGAAGTATGATGGAAATCATCCACTTCAGCAAATGCAGAAATCCAAATAAACTCAGGAGTGTTTCATCTTCCTTTTTTTTTTTCTTTCTTTTTTCTCTAAATGTTGTTTAGTTAATGAAGCTTGTAGTTCACATCACGCTTTTGACAGCTTGTACAAATAACTTTGTACAGCTTGCAGGATAAATGTCCGCTGATGGAAATGAGAGAGACCCTTTACATATCCTGTATGTATATGAACAGTAGCCCAAGACCCTCCTGCTCGGTCTTTTGTGGGGATGCAAGTGTTGTGTTTCTTCTTTCGGGTTTAGGATTTGGATTTTTATTTTCCATCTTAAGGTATTAACTCCGAAATAATAAATATTTTAGAACAAAGTTGGAGTGGCTCATTTAGGGTTAGATCTGACCATAAGCATGTGATGAATGGGCTTCAATTTAAATGCCAGTGGTTGGGACAGCAGCAGGCGGCAGCTGCCACTCGAATCCTACAGCAGCTACATGTTCCAGCCACAGTGGACCTGATTTCATGAGACAAATTTAGTGGGGGGTTAGCCTAGCCTCTGGGGTTCTAAGCTGCATTTAAGAACCCCCATTAAGGAGAAAGGAAAGATCGGTAAGCAGATGTGACTTTCTGAAGAAAATATCTCTGTCATCCATAAGCAGCTGTTAAAATTGGTCCTTCTCAATTTGTCCCTTAATTTTTGTAATGTCTAGGCAAAGAAGGTAGGAGACCATCACTTTCACAATGTAGTTGATAGAGTGGTGTAGCTTGGTGCAAATCCATCAGCTTGAAAGAGTTACTGCTAGATTATACCAGTGAGAGCCTGCAAAAATATAACCTGTAAATAACTGATGTAAAAGCAAATGTTTGAAAACCTCAAGGATGCTGAGTTCTGATTTAGCACAGCTCCTTTTCAGCCAGCCAGTATTGGTCTGAGATGAGTTTTATTGACATGAAGCTGCCCCAGTGAATCAGGCTTCATTTCTCCCTGCTGACAGTCAAGTGAAGATGTGTCTCTGAACAGTAGGCTCTGCTAAAGCGTAAATGGTGGCATTTCTTACTCGAGTCTCTTCAAGGAAATGCTGAGTACTGCTGGGTTATATGGGTCAGGTCCTTAAAAAGCAATTCTGATTTTAAGGTTTGTCATAATCTTTCTTTAAATGGGTCGGGTTGTGTTGCACCACTGACCTAAGAGGATGCGGGATTGTGCCCTCTAGTTCAGAATACGAATTGCCAGGCTTACTATTACGAATCTATCATTATTATGAGTTAGCATGATATTAATCAACAAAGTGATGGTAATGGGCAGCAAAGGATCTGGAATGTAATAATCAGTGATTTAATGCTTTTTAAATTGTCAGAGGAAGATGACCACTTCCTGAGCTTGGCCTTGCTATTTTCTATTGAGGGAAACACATTTTCTGGTGTTAGCCTTTTTTTAATTGAAAGCCATATAAGCCTTTTGGGAGGTAGTGGGGAACCCAACAGCTGTAGATCTTTTAGAGGAAATAAATAGACTCTGTCATCTATTGCAGCACTGTCATGATGGTTTCCATTTACAACTGAAAAAAAAAAAAAAACAACAAAAAAGAGGCAAAAGACTGTTTATTCCTATTATTTTCCCTCGATTTGTTTCTTTCTCTGCTTGCATGTGTGGGTGGGTAGTTAAAGTTTTTATCTTGCTTCATTTTGCAATTTTTTATGGCCCGCATTCTGATGTGTTGCAGCTCATTTGCAGACCGCAAGTCTGGAGCACACAAGGGTGGGCAGTGCTTAATTTTTGCTTATAATTCAAACAGGTAATAAGTGGGTAGGTTATAGTTCAGGGAGTGGGAGAAAAACGATAAAACTAAACATTTGGGAATTTTTCAGAATGACGAATGACTACAGTTCCTATGTAGGAGGAGATGTTCTTCCCATCCCTCTCCACCTCCCATTTCTGAGTGGTTTTGCAGAGCAGCTAAGACTAAGGCTTCGCCTAACTGGAAGTGCCACAGCCTGGAATGATAATCACAAAAGATGCATGTTGTTATAAACACTCAATCATTTTTCCTTCTTTCTTGCGGAGTTGTTATTAAGTCCAGAGGTTCAGAAGTTCAAAAATATAAAGGAATAATTTGTACAAGAAAAGAAAAGAGTCTATTTCACAAGCCATTGATGCTTCCACTGGGAATTAGCAGTAGCTGTTAGAGTAGCCAGGGTCATACAGAGCAACCATGCATTCTGCTCCCACTTAGGAAACCCCTAATTTTTAACTTTTTAACAGCCACAGGCTTACATTTCTGGCACTGAAATGTGGAGGGAATGTTTGAGGAGCTCTTATTAAAAAAATAAACTTCAAATGATGATTGACTCCCCTTTTACGTCTCTAGAATGGGGCCCATAAATCTCAACAGTTTTCTCTTCAATGGCTACTTGTTCTTTTTGGTTGGTGACAACTTTTATTTTACGTGAGCTCAATTCTTAAATTAACCCTTGTGTTGACTCAAGCCTCTTTGTTTATCTTTGCTTTGCCTCCCACGGATGGAGAAAAGCTCAGCATATGCTAGCAGATCCATTCCGATTTCATTGTTGACATGATATGTAGACATCAATGTGTCACTGGAAGAGGGAGGAACTACACTTGAGGAGATCTGCTTCTGAAGAAAGCACTGAGCTTGCTGGTACTGAGACTATCCTTTGGATTCTTGACATAGGATTTCTGATAGGCAAATGAGCACTGAAGGTTAAACTTACTTGAGCACAAATATTCAAATTCACATGTGGGCATTCAGACTCAAAGGCCCATCCAGTATGGTTTCTGGCACTCTCTCCTTTATCATGCTTTTACTAGCAACTGTAGGGATACAGCTGTCCAGTGGTCCCTGGATTTTTCTTATGTTTAGAGCAAAGTCCAACCTTTGAAGTCTAGTAAGGAAATAATATAAACCCCCTCAAAATCTCAAGCAGCTTCAGCCAAATGGGTTGGTGAGTGCTGTGCCCATGGGTGTCCATTAGCTACCAAGTCTCCTTCACAGGTATTCAAGCTCTGGGAGCCGGCAATACTTAATACTTCAGTGCCTGCCTGTGTGTGGCCAGCCAAATTTGGAAGCTCTCTATCTTACATCTTTCTGTCAGTGACTTGTTATACAGTCCTGGGGCCTAATGCTTGTGTCAACATGAGGTTAGGTTTCATGGCATCCTAAGCAGAGCAGGAATGTCCTGGCTTATATTTGTCTCCCCGGGAGAGGGTGAGAGAGAAGCATTCAGCAGCTACTGGACAATCTTCTACCATCTCTTGACAGGTAGTGATATAAATCAGGGGCTTGAGTGAGACACGAAGGCAAGACCTTGTTGCGCTGTTTAGATCCCTATCAGCCATGATTAATTCAGTACTATAGGTGGAAGGATTAAACGTGGCTTCTTGTAATCTTAATTGTTTCCACCAGCCTTTGAACTGATGCATCCATCTGGTAGCATTTAGTTGTGAATACAAAGGGTCAAACTGTGCCCAAGACTGAATGGTAGGCAGCAGGACCAGCTATGAGAAATGCCAGTGGCGGCTGGGAATTGGTCTCTTGGCCATGCAGTACAGCTGAGGCAAGAGGAGTTAGTCCTGAATGAGTGGCTTGCGATATCATCTGGAAACTTTTAGGTGCCAGAACTTCTGAATGTATTAGAGAGGAGACTGGCAAAAGTGCCTTAAGATGGCTAGGGATGGACTGGAGACTCGATACGATGCTACAGGGACTTCTGCTCTGCCATTCCCAATGCTCTTATGACAAGTCCAAAGAGAAGACAATGTGGATTGGGTTTTTTTGAGCAACTTCCATTGTAATTGAAAGAGATTTCATGAATCTTTCACAGAACTACTATCCTCTTGCATCAGGAGTCCTTCCCCTCCTCTCAGAACTCTCTTTAATAGCTTACGTCTGCAATCTTTGCAATCAACTGGCTCCTACTCTTACCGTTCTGCTCTCAGTGCTGTGCACAGGGGTTGACTTTGCTTTGACAGTCTTGTGTACAAAGAATTCCCATGATACTAACTTAAAAAATACCATGCTAGTTTTAGTCCCTCTTTAACGTAGCCATGTACCTATGGGAAATTCTGAAAAGGGCAACTATCTTGATATATTTGGTGGAGCGGGTGTGTTTTGAAAGCAGAAAGATCTTTGGCAACTATAGCCTGCAAGGAACAGAACTAGCTTATTTCAGCTGACAGCTTTGGAGAAAACCAGCATTGCTAAGTTTCAAATTAGTGTGGGTAGACACTAATAAGAAAATTTAGGGCTGGCAATTCAGAGGGAATAGTTTATTGCTTTTTGGTTAATCCCTTTTCAATTTCTATCAGTGTAGAAAGAGCAGAGCTTTTTCTCAGTCATTTCTGCCCAAAGCAATATGTGATGAAAACAGTCAAACTAAAATGTAATGCAGCTTCCTAAAAGCAAAGAGGAAAAAAAAGGATCAGAATTTTCAGTTTAAACAAGACTCCATGAAGTCTTTGTCTTAGTAATGTTTGTATCCTAATGCTTTGAATCCAGTAACTTCTGGTTACCAGAGCTCAGTAAAGAATGTTTCCTGGGTAACTTCTTTTTCAATCTATTCAATTTTTGCCTGTATTTTAACTGTCTGACATTTTTCTCAGATGTATTCATGGTTTGGAGTCATTTACTGAATAATTCCAGACCTGCAGCTTATTTCTAGGTGGTCCTGAGTGTTTGCTCTTCAACATACAGGCTAAGCGTCTTAGAATTTGCTAATTATATCACAGAATTTGAGGAACAATTAAATGGCGAGCATAACTGCCCTTATACAAAATATAAACACTGTCAAGTGAATTAGCAAAGCATGGTTGGGGCAAACTAAGCTGACCAACTTCTATTTGTGAAGAATTTCATCCGTAAAACCACCTGAACTTACTCTCCATCTTACCTTACTTTAGGGAAGGTAAAGAGATCATGAGCAGGGAAAGAAATGCAGAACAGATGTTATCTTCCAAAAGAGCTGATCCCCCACAGGCTTGTGGAGGATGTCATTTCCTACCCCCTGCATCATCCCCTTCTCCTCCTCCAGGAGGGCAGGCAGGATTTCAGTGGGTGTAAATCATCAGAACGATGCTAAATTACACCAGCTGAGACTGGCTCTGAAACCCCTTCTGCTCCATGGAGTTTGGCTTAAGGAATTCAGTCAAACCTGGAAGTCATCCTTTGCTCTGCTTGGCACCCACACTACTGCTTTGGGATTTCTCATTGGATGTCTTCCCTACTGTCCTGAAGTAGAAGAGTGAGCTGAAGCCTCTGAGCTCAGGATTGTGCAAAAGGCTGCTATTCTGCTGTATTTTTCCAGGGTAGCAACAAAGAGAGATGTTTTCAGAAAGTGACTTTTTTTCACCTTGGAATCTCCAGAATTTGTCTGAGCTGTGTCCCCATATGCAATGTCTTCAATGGCCGTAGGTTTTCTGGGAATCTTCCTAGTGAAGCACAGCTGTAGAGAGAACAACCTGTTGAGCATTTATTTTTGGAGTGTTTCAGGGGATGGCAGTGTGTGCTTGCCTACATGGGGGTGTATTTACAGAGCATCACTGTTAAACAGAAAAAGAAAGAGAGAGGAGGGGGAAAGGATTTTTTGGGGGCTCTACTTCTGAGAGAGGTGGCCAAGGGGGCAGAAGGTAAACCTGAGGTTTATGTCTTTTTTCAGGTATTTTCTCTGTTTGAGTGTATGGACCAGAATGGTGCTTGAAAACAGAATTAATTGCCTTTTCTAGTATTACTATTTATTTATGTGGGAAAATAGTCCACCTTCAGGAATATTTGAAGCTGTTGAAAGAATGGTCTTCTAGATCCTTTCTTTCTAGTTAGAAGAAAAAAGAAAACAAAAATGTTACTTGAATTAAATGTTTTCTTCAGAATTTACTAATTTATGTAAATGTTTTAGAGCAAGATCTGATTCTTGGCTCTAGCCAGGAGAGCAAAAATCTGTGGACGCTCTTCTTGATTCCTTAGCAGCACATCCTCTCTGGTAGCTGGTTTCATGGGCATTCTCTAACTGGAGTGGACACTGTTTAGCCTAGTCTTAAAACAGCTTTAAACAATATAATCTTTTAGTCCCGATGATAGTGAAAATATAGCAGTTATAGCTGTCTCTTGAAAGATAACCTCCCATAACTCATAAAGAGAATTAAATTGAGGGAGCCTAGAAATTAAAGTGTCTGAATTTATCATTCTGACCATGAAAGCTAACAGAGTAGTTTATTACAAATAATTAATTTTATAAATGTCTTCTATCTTGGCAACTTGACTGTGAATAGATTGCAGTTTCCTTGAAGCTGTTTGTTAGCTGAATTTATTTGCTAAATAATTGATGTAAATAACTTGGCGAGTAGTAAGCAATTATTCTTGGTCTCCACTTAGTTTGAAGGCAAGTGCTTGGCTACAAGTGGATGATATTAGAAATTTGAGCTGCTGTGATTTGATGGGTAGGTCACCTTCTTTCCCTGGCTATCTGAATTTTGAATAAATTTTATGTAATTTGTTCCTTCCAGGCAAAAATCCCATAGACTGGACAGGGAGTCATACAGCATTCCCCGGGCCATAAGTGCAGCAGTGTATGGATCTGATGCCTCCTCCTCTTGCCCACGTGCCTCAAGCTCCGAAGTGACATTTATTTTTCTCGAACTCGTGGCTGTGTCTGTAGATTTTCCCCTCTGTCCCCTTCAACAGAGGACCTGGGGATGAGGTGGGTGGTTGCTGCTCCTCCAGCGCAGTGCAGGCTGGCTGCAGGGCTTCCAGAGAGGGTTGCAGCTCCGTGCTAAAGTGTCCACGTATCAGATGCAGCGTATGGATTGGTGAGAGCATTTTAAAGGCTCATTTCTGGTGGCAGACTGCTGGCCCCCCAGCAAGCTGCCTTTGAGGAGTGTGGTGGTGCAGCTCCAGCCTTACCCTCCTGCAAAGCGCCTACTTGTCTTCCTGGTGGATTATGATTGATCACCTTCGGTGCCCTTTCCCAGGCTTTGATAAAATATGCGTCCAAGCAGTTGTCTGTAGGATTTTTGTGGCCATCTGTTGTTACCCAGGGCTGTACTGTCACTGCCTAACTGTGCTGGCCTTTTGCTGGAGGAGGAGGTGGCCTAGTTCATGGGCTGTTCACTCACATGCTGCTTCTGCACCTAAAAGCCCTCTTGACATCAACAGGAGGATCAAGGTGAACCCTTCCTTTTGGGCCCAGGGATACTTGGGCCAATGCAGCATCTTTATTGATAAAAATTATGCCATTTGTGCTGGGCCCTTTCCTGTGATGTTTTTAAGGAAATGAGCCTTTTTGTCAGGCTGATAGTGTGGTGGGGAGTGCTTTTGGGCAGGCTCCCTCTCCCAGAGCAGCTCCATTAAAACACGAAGGGCTGAAGCTGCTGGTGGTCCTCCCCAAATTCTGTGCTTTACAAGGTCTGCGTTACAACCCTGAAGTTGCTCCTGAGGATACAACTGTGAATTTCTAGGAGGAAAGAGGGGTTGCCCTGGTGAGGCCACCCAGGGATCACTGTGCCTCATGACAGCTGGCACAGGAGGGATCCCATCAGCTGTCCCGATTAATGACATGGGGTTTTCAGTGGCTGGAAATCTGCCTGGTGGAAAAGAACTTGGAGGTGTTGGTTTATAGGCGGCTGAGTGTGAGCCAGGGGTGTGCCCAGATGGCCAAGAAAGCCAACAGCATCCTGGCTTGGATCAGCGTTAGTGTGGCCAGAAGGACTAGGGAGGTGATCATCCCCCCGTACTCAGCACTGGTGAGGCTGCACCTCGAATACTGGGTTATGTTTTGGGCCCCTCACTACAAGAAAGACGTTAAGGGGCTGGAGCACATCCGGAGAAGGGTAGTGAAGCTGGTGAAGATCTAGAGAGCAAGTCTTGTGAGGAGCGGCTGAGGGAACTAGCTTTGTTTAGTCTGAAGAAAAGGAAGCTCGGAGGAAGCTGCCTCACTCTCTACAACTACCTGACAAGAGGTTGTAGTGAGGTGTGGGACAGTCTGTTCTCCCAAGTGTCAGGATGAGAGGAAATGGCCTCAAGTTGCGCCATGGGAGATTTCGGTTGAGTATTAGGAAAAGTGTCTTCTCTGAAAGGGCTGTCAAGCCCTGGAACAGGCTGCCCAGGGTAGTAGTGAAGTCACCATCCCTGGAGGTATTTGAAAGATTTGTAGATGTGGTGCTCAGAGACACGGTTTAATGGTGACCTGTCCGTGCTGGGTTAATGGTTGGACTTGATGATCTTGAAGGTCTCTTCCAACCAACACAATTCTATGACTCTCTAGGTGGGGAAGACTTGAAGCAAGCAGGCTGCAGGATCAAGCCCTGTATTTATTAACAGACAGGGAGTACTCCAGGCTTCTTCACTGTTTCCCCAGTGGCAAGAACATCTCACATAATAAAATTAATTCCAAACCAAGCACTTATCCCTGGTGAGTTCAGCGCCCTGCTTCATGTTGAAGGTTTCCTTTTCTCATGTTGTTCTAAATCTTGCCTTTTTTTTCTTTTCTTTCTTTTTTTCTTCTTTTTTTTTTTTTTTTTTTCCTTGCTGACCTCATGAGGATGTAGTAGTCACCTTCAGGAAACATTTCCTTTTCTACAGCTGCCGACTTGCTTATGCTCACATGGAGACTAGAAAACTGAGACAGTTGTGCCCCAAAGTATTCGTCCTTGGCCAGAGGTTGTAGCTCCATCTGGCTCACTGGGAAGTAGTCCCCTTCCTGATGGGTGGTGATTTACGCTCCAGCATGCTGACGTATGTTGAAATTGGCACCTGCTTGTGCTGATACCTAGGTCTGGGAGTTGGAAATTCAGGACATGTGTCTTTATGTCCCCTTCAGCTGTTCTTGCTGCAGGAGCAGCAGTCTGGAAAGGGACCGTGCTGGCATCGTGAGGTGTTAAGCTGGGATGGCTGAAGGAGTTAATCTGCTGCCTCACTGTAATATAATAGAAAGAAAAACATGCCTGTGGGGCTAGTCCATTTTACTATGTAGCTTCAGCTGGTAATTAAAAAGAAACAGTTCAAAATTAAGCAGTAATATGAATAAAACCCCAAATTAAATACACCCAGGACATGTTGCATTTTTCAATGGGTGGATGCTTAGTGTATCCTGAAACCCGGCTGTTTAAAGAAATATCTCAGGCTGAGTGCCTAAAGCTAGGAGTTCCCCAAACTCTTCTGGAGCTTTGTTGTTTTTTTTCTGAGGGTGCCCCTTTCGTTGCAGCTCACTCGTCACTGGGGCCAACTGGTACGTTCCGCTTGGGGCATGTTCCCACATTCCTCCTGTTACGGTGGAGATGAAAAGTAAAATCGAAACCCCAGATGGACCCGGTAACAATTTTACTTGCGAGTCAAGAGCGCAAATGTGGTTTCAGGTTCTTGGGAAGGATTTCACTTGCGCCCTTTGAAGGTGGTGATGCCAAAAGCAGGGACAATGTGCCCATTTAAGGTGGAGGAAAGCGATCATGAGCACTGCCCTCCGGGCATCCTGCCAGGCATCAATTTGGGGAATGCCATTGCTGAGTAAAGTAGCAGACTGTGACCTCCTCTGGGCACAGACTAGGCAGCTGGCTACTCTGACGTGCAGTGTTGCAACCAAGCACAGTCATAATTTTGAGGTAAAGTTGTGGGGAGCAGGGAAGTGGGTGGGAAGAACTGGTAGGAGAAGAGATATTTTCAACCACAAGCTCCTCAACTGGCAGATTTCCAAAAGATGGGAAATGTTGGCTGGAAAAAGCTCACCCTCTGCTCTCCTCATTTCTTACATTCTTTTCCGAAGTGTCCGTTACCATAAGCTTTTAGGGGGTGCTGGACGTATCCGGGATGGCTGCTCTTGTTTCAGTGACACCTTCGGAGCAATGTGCTGTGGCTGCACCTCTCATGGAACACTGCTCTTCTCCACAAACCTTCTCACAAACTTCTAGTGCACACAAAACGTTATATGGGAGGATTTTACATGGAGAGATTTCTGAGTATAGGGGTTTGTTGTTAACTAATAAGCGGTGAGATATCCACAGGACAAGGATAACTGAATGGAGCTGGAGGACAAACGAAACTTACTGGGATGGTGGCACAGAAAGGAACAGAGGAAGGGACCAAGGGGCATGCAGGAGTCTGGCTTGCAGCCAAGCCCAGGCCATCAGCAGATAGGCAGTAGGGCCAAGTCCAGTTTGTCCTGCTGGACCACGGCCTGCTTTGCCTGGGTGAGAAATGTCTCTGCCTCCCTCCATGCCTGTGGCTTTCACATGGCCTGGAAGTGCTACTTTTAGATAGCCATCATCCAGAATCACACAGTCCATCTCCTTCCTCTTTGTGGAGTTGGACCCAGTTGAATCAGGTGAGTGCTCCAGCCTTTTGTCTCCACAATGGTCCTTGCAATACCTTTTATGAGTCTGTTTAAAATCAAACCTGGTTGCCGGCTACTCGGCCCCGGAAGAACAGATGTTTATCTGCCACAGATTAACATAAAGAATGTGAAGAAAGAAGCAGAAGGAAACAACTGACACTGTCATGTCTGACTTGATTAAAATTTAATATGGGATTTTTAGGTTAGTGATAAACGTTTCATACCCCATGCTTTGTTGTCTAGGAGGTTAACAGACCCCTAAGTCACATAACTGAATACTGAGGTGAATTCCAGGGAGAAGATGTTTTCTTCAGAATCACTCTTGATTCAGCTGTAAAGAAGAAAAAATAATTTAAAAATTGTCTCCCTTCAAGAGTGCAGTCTCATGCCAGAGGCATGAATTGAATTTATAGTTTACCTTTTTGTTGACAAGATCTTAGACGGCAGTCCAGAAGTCTGATTGGTGGCACTTGCAACTGCACCCATCACTGCTGGGCAAGGCGTTGGTTACTGGAACTTAACTGCACTTCAATCAGAACACTTGCAGAATCAGACTGCTCTGAGTATGGCTCTTTTGGTGCAAATGTTTAGCCTTTTAGATAGGTTTAGTCATCAAAATTAATCTACTGAACTCAGTACAACTGAAAAACTGGACCTATACAAGAGTACTGGATGTGAGTAAATTCCACATACAGAATCTACAAAAGCCATACGTTTAGGCTGCAAATTTAACAGAGGTAATTCTGTCCCTGCCAGTGTTTCAGTTTTGATTAAGTTGTAAATCCTTCCCCCTGTTATTTCTGAATTTATTTGCTAAGCTTGAATTTGAGCATCAAACAAAGCAGAGAGTTATCCTACCGAGTAACTGCTCTCTTATACCGTTATTGGTTGGACATCGAGCTGAATTACTGCCAAAAGAGAACATGCCAATGATGTGTCGAGGGCATTCAAACTAAAACATCCTTCCACCACGGCATGGTGGTTCACAAAAGAGGAAAAGATGGAAATTCCATATCAAGGTTTCCCCCCCCCCCCTTTCTTCTAGATTAATATGAACTTTAATTACCTTTAGAAACACAGTTCACTGCATTTAGAAGAAAAGGCTTCAGGTCTTATCCTTCTTCCAGTAGTGCCCATCCATGGTAGACCTGCTGCTGACTTTAGTTTGCACATACAAGACCTTGTTTTGGGGTGTTTTGACATATTTAAGGTGGATATGGTATAGTATATCTATTGGAAATAATACAGTGTTTCTAAAGTGCTCTTCCAACAGAACTTAACTCGACGGTCTTTATGTCTTAATGACCTTTTGCTTAGGGAAGACTAGAGCACAAACTCTAGCTAGCACACCTGTTCTATCAGGTAACCCACCAAATCCCCAAGCAGCTGCCCTCCAGCCTCTGACTTCACGAAGCTTGGTGGAAAAGCAATAGTCTAGTAGGATCAGCCAAGGGAATGCGTGAGAGCTTCTGTCAACCAGGAGAGACCTTCTCTGGCTTGGGGGTCTTGGGGCTGAGGGAATGGGGGTCTGATGCACATTGCAGTGTTTTCTGTCTAGAAGTTGGTTGTTATTTTTGAATGCCTTGATTTGATCAAAACAGAGAAAATAAAAAATAAATTGACTTTTTCATGTGCAAGTTCATCATGGGAACTTTGCATGAAGAGAAAAGTCAAAGGCCTGAAGTCAAGCTGTTGGAAGTCAAGCTATGGGAAGTCAATTTCAGTAGGAGTTTTGGGTATGCAGGACTGAAGACTGGAGCCCCAGTCTCCATGCATCTTTCTCAGCATCAGGAAAACCAGTCTTGGTCCCAGGGCTGCTCACTGGTAGCGTGACTACTCTGTACCAGGCCATGCCTGCGTGTCACTGTCATGGCTAAGCTGGTCGTCTAGGTGGTGGTTGGGAGTTCTCCAAGCGCCTCAGTCAGATCCAAACTGTTTTATTAAACTGGTTAATTGGCAGTTTGAAAGGGAGGTGGGGGAAAAGCGAGGTCCTTAGGTCTCCCTGGTCACTGCCAAGCCGCAGACTGTTAACTACTCCTGCCTTTCAGAAGCAATAACTGTGGGTTTGGGGAACATATGGAACCAACTAGACGAAAGGCTTTTATGAGCAGCTTTAACAGTGGGCACGGTTTGCGAGCAGAAATTCCAGTGGATGAGTTAATAGTTTCACTTTCCTTAGCTGTCCCTTTATAGGAACAACAACAACAAAGTCGGGCGTGTTCCTCCCACAGCCCCAGCCATACAATGTGCCGATGCATCCAGGATTTCGTTTGGACACTGGGGGAGTCTTTTAGTAGATCCCCCCGGACCCATTTTTTCAGAGCTATTTCCTGGTGCTGACCTCATTAGGTGAGTTTCACAGCTCACTAATTCCTAGCAACAGCGCAAGAGATTCGAGGAAAGGGAAAACCCGTCTTCTGGAAACCAATGGAACCGAACAGATTTGGGCAAACACTTTTATTGCTTTTCAGTAATCTGGAAAATCAGGGACTTGGGTTTTTCTTTTTTTTTTTTTATTTCTTTTTCCCCTAGTCACTGTTTTGACCTGAAACTGTGTATTTGATTTTCTGTTTGAATACAGAGAAGGATAAAACCAAAAGAACCGCTGAAGAACCAAATACCTGAATATTTATGTTGCAGTTTGTTGTGAACCAAGGAGGAGAGTGGGCATTTCTCTTCTGAAATTGCAGTTTGGGCACTGACAGTGTATCGTCACTCTAACACTTCCAGTAAGGCTTGTTTAGTATTTGCGTTGTGGTGGCACGTGTCCAAAAGAGAGAGCGAAGGAAAACAATAGTTACCTACTTGAGCTGACATCATAGTGTGAAATTTAAGTACTTGTTTTTGTGGTATGGTTATTAATCATGATTCTGTGCAGGGGTCATCCTGTAACTCCAGCTACTGGAGTCCTGTGAATGCGATGTTTCTTGTTTAGCCCTGATAAGTTTAAAACTGGAAAGTCATTTCTCCCCTATCACATAAGAGCGAAATTTGTCTGAGGGACAAAGTTTGGCCTGAGATTTTTCTCAGGGTTGCCTTTCATTCTCAGGTCTCCAGTATAGCAAACACACCAGAAGAAGACAGGTCCATTTGTCTTCAGCTTAACGCAGCTGAACTGACTGTTTCTTCTGTTGTAATTCCCGAATTTGTTGGCTATTTTATTAGCAATATATTTTGTAAGAAGGTTTAAGATTGCTCAAGTATTTTAGCTCATAATAAGGTTTCCTTGTCTTATTTTATGATGGCCTCTTAAATGCCCCCACAAAGCTGTTCTTCATTGTGGCACCATTTGGGACTTAAGACAAATTGAATAGGTAGACCTAGCAGCCTTTCCACTTGATTGGAAATCCATACTATTGCCTCCTAGACAAGGTGATAGGCACAGAGTTGAGCTGCCATCAGAGTCTGTCAGAAATTGATTTCTGACAAAGCGTGTGAACATTCTGCGTAATCAAAGTCAACTCACTAACCTATGCAAAAGGTTAGACTAGACCAGAGATTCCTGGCACTGTGTAGGATTGGTGGTACCCACTCTTGTGGGCAGTAAAACAGGACCCTTAGGTCTGCCCTAAGGGCTCAGTTGGTGTCTCCAAACATCCAGGTAAAATCTGTGTGTTGAGCTGCTGCTTTGCACAGAAGAATGACACCGCTCAGATGAAAAGGCTTCTTCCTGGCAGGGTGAAAACCCCTTTTTGCTGTCCATGGTTAATTGGTCTCAAATGCGGACCAGAGACAACTGTGCAAAAATGGCTTTCGAAGTGCGCTGATCTGAGGATCATAAATGCACGAATAAAAATGCACTTTCCCAAAGCCAAAGTCATAATCTCCCGTTGCTTCCCAGAACAAATGCTATCTGTTATATTTATTAGGTGGGACTGTGGATAGGCAGTCACGCTAAGAGTGTTTATTTTGAAGTCATCAGTCGTTCAGTAATCTCAGGCACCTCTGGGAGATTTAACTCAGATAGAGGTTTAGGCTGGAGGTCGTGGGGTCACTGATGTTGAGATAGAGAGAAGGAGAGGAAACAGCGTTGGTTTTGTGGCATTATCTGAACAGTAAGGAAAAATAAATTCAGGTTTTAAGGTGGCTTTAACCTGACTCTGAAGGAAATGGTCTACAAATCCAGTCAACAAGCAGGCGGCTGTGATGAGACCCTGCTCCTCTAAGTTTCCATTACCTAAAGGAGGCCTACAAGAAAGCTGGAGAGAGACTTTTTACAAGGGCTTGTAGTGATAAGACAAGAGGTAATGGCTTTAAACTGGAAGAGAGTGGATTTAGATCAGATGTAAGGAGGAAGTTCTTCACTGTAAGGGTGATGAGGCACTGGAACACATTGCCCAGAGAAGTTGTGGATGCCCCCTCCCCGGAAGTGTTCAAGGCCAGGTCGCATGGCGCTTTGAGCACCCTGGTCTAGTGGAAGGTGTCTCTGCCAGTGGCAGGAGGCTTAGAACAAGGTAATCTTTATAAGGCCACTTATAAGCCAGACCTTTCTGTGATTCTCTGAAGTTTGTTTTGAGCCACTCAACCAAAATCCATGATAGTTATGGCTTGATTAATCAAGACTTCTCTAGAAAGCTGTTTAAGTGGTTAGTTTTGCTTTAGCATATTTGTCTGAGTTTCTAATTTTAACTTCCCTCCTGAAGTAAAATCTCTTGCATTGCTTGTTGGACAATAGTTCAAACCCAACAATGAGCTCCCCTGTAGTGGCAGTAGTACGCTAGAGTTCAGCTAGTGGACAGCATCACTTCTAGGTCCCAAAGCTGCTCAGACGCACAGAGAAGGGACATAAATGTCCTGACACTAATGAAATGTGGGGTCTGGTACATGGGGATCCATCTACTGTAGAAAAACTCCAAATAACTCATTCTCTCTCATGTGGACTCTTCAGTGTCTTATAAGAAGTGAACTCATACTGTGGGCTTTTCTGCAGCCCAGCTTTTATTTTCAAGGAAGATCAAGCAGTTTTCTCTAAAACCTCTAACTCTCTGCAAATGTGACTGAAATCAGCTAATAGGCTCCAAATTTATTAGGAGGAGACAGACAGACAGACTCGGAATATTAATGCACAGGGCTGGTTTCCCCAGGATGCCAAAATAACAAAAAAGGAAAAAACACTCCCCACCCCTCCCAAAAAAAGAGGCATTGAGAGTAAAGTAAGGATTTGTTTATCACTGTCTTAATATTTTATGATAAAACACAGCGTCTTATCCTCGGGGTCTGTTGGTGGTTTGTATATGTGTGAGCCTGTGTGTATACATATTTCTGTATGTAAAAATCCAGCATCATCCGTTGCTTAAAAAATCAGAAATGCGAAGGATTTTACTAAAAGCATTTCGGGAAAACCTCTGCTCTCAGTTTTCCTGTCAACGTTTTTCTAAGCTTTTATTTTTATTAGCCAAAATGTTTAGAATCCCCAGGAAATCCTGGGATGAACCGTTTCCTCTTTGAGCTGTAGCCCTTAGGGGAAAAAGAAAAAGCTCAGATCCTTTCAAAGGTTAGAAATTTTTCAAACTGTATTTTTTGCAGATTTTTTAAATTAGAGAAAAACCAAGTTAGGAAGATGCTTAACTTCAGGCTGTGGTCCTGGGAAAGATTGATCTCTTTGTAGAAAAGCCTGAAGAGACCCTTAGATCTGCGCAAGGAAATCTCTTAGGCTTGGATCTTAATGGGGAACTGATTGTGAATTGAGGGATAACAGGTTCAGTTGAAAGACCATCTTTATATTATTTTAAAATAAATTAAAAAATAACATATGCTTTCCTCAACCAATTTGTGTATGTTAGTTAGCATGTAACAGCTTTATATTGAGAGGCTGCTAGTGCCCTGGAGATACTTCATTCTTCTTACTGTTATTGTTGTTTTTGTTGTTGTTATTAAAATCTGAGATCATATTGGTTATATTCCTGAGGTTTTGCAGGAATAAATCCAATTGACTATTTCCTTTGCTTCCAATCAACTTCAATGGAAATCATAATTTTAAAGTAGTAAGAACTTCCACCCTGCAAATACATATGTACATTGTTAATTTAAACTCCTCTGGGGTTCACTCCTCGAAAGAGGGTTCAGTAGCTTAAAGTGAAGGTCAGTAAGTATCTGCCTTCAGCCTGACTGGGGCAGCTGGAGCTCAGTGTGGGTTACTTTACCCAGATTTTGAGGTGGTGATGTTTGTTCTTTGGGATAGATAGGGCACTGTTGTGGTAAATGAGAGAAGCCAAAAATGTGGTGAAACGTGAGGCTGAGGGATGTAGGAGTCTTTTTATGAAAAATGACGCATCAATATGATTTTTCAGAACTCTGAATTTGCAGTCACTATGTAACACTTTGTTGTAGGAAAACCGTGTTTATCACAAACTGCCTTAACTGCTGCTTTTCTAACTTATTAATCTACTTCTTATCAACTTTCTTTGGAAGGTTCTTAGAAAGCCGAACATGAAAAGCCCAGACTTGGTGATTCAGTAACTGGTATAAATTACTCTCACAGTCTATCACAAATAAAAAGATTTGTGACAATTCATGTGAAATTTAGTAGCTTTTTTGGTAATGCAAAGAAAACAATATTATCTTTAAGGACGTTTATTTATATGGTTACTTAAATTTACATAGTAAAGAGTGCTTCTGCTTTTTTGGTTTGGGCTGGAGGTACCCAGCTAGTCTGCTGGGACAGTGTGACAATTCAGTATCACTTTGCAAAAGGGTGGATGAAGAGGGAAAGACTAAAGGAGGGAGACTAATAATGAATTTCCTAGAGTTCCTGCTACTGGAGGCATGCTGAAAGTCCCAATACAACAACTGTGACTTCAGAAGATTTTGATTTTTATCAAAAACCTTCCAACTGAGTTTGAGCTTTAGATTTAAGCTAGCAGGCAGGAAACAGTCAGAGGCAATTTCCTAACTGAGGGGCTTTTTTATTCCCATGTCTCTCATGTAGCCAAGTAGTCAGCATGGATAGCCTAAAAGTTCTCAAACAATGACATCTGTGCAATATGTATATGTGTTGTGACACTATACTTTATGTGGAATAGCAAGAGTTTTATAATAAGGTCTTCTGCTAGTAGAGGTCCTTGCATCTGTCACTCCTTCCAGTTAGGAATGCCTAAAGACCAGCCCTTGTTACTGTCAGCCAGAATGGGTCAACAGACTTGCAGGTGCAGGAGAGTTTTTCAAAGTTCAGCCTTTTAGGCTTTGCTGCTTTGATTCCTGATATCTTTAACTTCTCCTCTGTTTTTCTTGCCCGCTTTTCTACAGGTGCTGTTTGCTCTAAACCAAACTCTGCTCCAACATGAAAGCCTCCGAGCCGGTAGTTTGCAGGCCCCATACACAACTGAAGATCTCATCAAGCATTATAACTGTGGAGACCTGAATGCTGTTATATTCAACCATGACACTTCTCAGGTAAGCAGAAGGGTTGTAAATGAGCCAGCTAATTGAGAACAAATCAGCTGTTTTAATAGTGATGTCCCAGTCATCACTTCATGTTCCATCTCCTCTTCCTTTTGATGCCCTGTGTTTTCTTTCTGCACGTGCCTCATTAGCCTGGTGAGAGAGCGAGGTTTACTTGGTATTGCTTGGGCTCTGGGGAATCATAGAACCATAGAATCATTTATGTTGGAAAAGACCTTTAAGATAGAGTCCAACTGTTAATCCAACACTGCCAAGTCCACTGCTAAACTACGTCTCTAAGTGCCACATCTACATGTCTTTGAAATACTTCCAGGGATGGTGACTCAACTGCTTCCCTAGGCAGCCTGTTCCAGTGCTTGACAACCTTTTCAGTGAAGAAATTTTTCTTAATATCCAATCTAAACCTCCTCTGTTGCAACTTGAGGCCATTTCCTTTTGTCGTATTGCTTGTCACTTGGAACAAGGAAGGGACTGCCTGGAAAACTTCCCTAGGAATGTGCCTGAAAGAAAGTTAATTGTGGATGTTTGTGGGGCTGTTGAATGTAGTCCCCTCATTAAGCGGGGCGGGGGGTGGGGAAATCTTTGTAATGTTTAAGCCTTTTATATGGAGAGGAAGTGAACCTTATGTAAATAATCTATAAAGTAAATAACTCCTCGTACATGTCATAATTCAATAATTTTGTACGTGTCTCAGGCAGCCCTTCAGTCTATGTTTATCTTAGTTATCTAATGCTATTAAAAACTCTGAATGGAGCAGAAGTCTGCTTTCCAGACTAGTTTGATAGTTCGTGGCAAACTCTGAGATTCTCAGTTAATACGTAGGTTCCTCTTTCTCCTTTCCCAATAATTCTGTGGAAACTTGGTCTTGGGATATCATCTCCTACCTACCTCTCCTGGTTTTTTTGATAAATGTTCCCATGTTCCTTTCTCAGCTGCAGTGACTTACTTGAAGGAGACCTGTATAAACTTTGGCAGCCACAGTGTTATGTACGTTTTGCCAATGAAAGCCTATTAAATCATGATAGCAGTTTACCATTAGCAATTGCAAATCAAGGATAACTATGTTCCTTCAAGAGAGAACTGAGATAGGGTAAACTCAGTCTGTAGACTGAGGCAGAGGTCTCTGAGACATCTTATCTTGCCATCGCTATCTTGAGTCGCACAGGGCTCTGTGGGTCACTTGTTTCTCAGCGGAACAGCTGGGAAAACCAGGAGGGGCCCAGCCTGGCTGTAAGGTAACAAATTCTCCCAGCTATACTCCATGACATGGGAGTGATCTTTTATGCCCCTCTGTGAAGTTCCAGGTAGAAATGTAAAAGACACGCAGCAGCAGCAGCAGCTGGAGCTGCTCTTCCATGTCACCTGTCACAGAACTAGCCTGTCCCTTGACAGGAGCAGAAAGACATCAGCTTGGACAATCAAGGATCCTTAAATTCTGGACAAATGGTCATGTCTCCTCTTTTTCCCTTTCTGATGATCATTTTCAAACAAAGAAAGAGTGGTTAATGGTGATAAATGAGATAAAAAACCCCTTTGCTATCTCAGTTAATGCTGTCATGTAATGTGAAGCGTTGTATTAGGGTGACTAAGCAGGAGATAACGGGGTGGTTAACGTGGCAGTAACAGAAGTCTGTGTAGTGCCAGAGCTGTTCATTCTGGACAGCCTTACACTGAAAAGGGAAAAGGCAACTCAGGTAAGAGTGTATCTCTAGGGGTTGAGTTGGAAAAAGCTCATGACTTTAGAGGATCCTGGAGAAGTCAGCGATTGTAACTATTCCTTCAGTGTTGAAGCACAACAGATGAGATAAACACATAATGATTTCTGAGAAATAACTCTGGCAAGATCTGGTGGTATATTTGCCATGGACGTAAAGAAAGGACTACTGGTAGATAAAACCGTGAAGGCAGTCCTGGCATCTGAATGTCCTGTGTCATCTTTTTATCAGTGTAATTTCTCCCGCAAACTTTTGTTGTGGCCATTCACACTGGTTGCATTGACTGGCAGACATCTATGATTTGCTGTCCTGTAACGGACAGCAAATTCCTGTGAAAATTTTTTTATCCCTGCAAATTGCTGGATCAAATGTGAGCTTAAAAACAGTATTAAAGAAAGAAGAAAAAAGTCAACAACCAATCAGAGTTCAAGCACTGGTGTTAATCATGGTCCCAGAGTGCCCACAGTTGATAGAGATTATAACACTTACAGGCCATGGAAAATTAAAATCCCTATATTTATACTAGTCCCTGCAGAACTCTAAATGTTGTGGAGCATTTTCCTCTCATCAGTTTTTGGTTTTTTCATTTGAGTAAAGAGGTTTTTTGTTTGGTAGTGTTTTTATAAACCAGCTTTATACTGTTTATTTTTAACTGCAAGCAGAACAAAATAGAAAATTAAAAGCTAAAATAAACTCCCTGTACAGGTCAACTTTTGACAGTTGTGTTAATTCCAAAGTTTATTCTGTGTAGCTTTTGCAAGGATGATAGACTCTGCCCTAGAGAGTCTTTACCATTTGGTTACCAAATGAGATTAGTCTGGCTTAAATATTACCAGTGTTGGTGGGGAGTATTTATCTAGCTACATTCTTAAATTCCTCTAACATGAATCTTCAGCAGTGGAGCATCTTCAGTAGCTGTCTGCAAGATGCTGAGATGCCTTTAGAGCAAAACTCACCCTGAAGCAGAAAGAAGGACCAGAAATGGAAATATTAATACTGTTGTCTGGAGATGTTACAGATTAGTTCCTTGTGTCTCTTCAGCCTCCCCAAGGGAGTCTGGAACACGTACTGTTTCTCAGCACCAGTCTTGTCAGCTCTTGCACCATTTGAGAGGAGAAGGCAGAGTCCTGAGACCAGATCTGTGCCAAAGGCATGCACAGAAGGGATGGTGTTGGAAGGAAATCTGCAGGGAAAGTTATTTCCTAGACAGAAGCAGGTTCTTGGGGATCCAGTCAGAGGACAGCTCCTTTGACACCTGGGGATGAGGACAGGGACAGGACTGTCATAGGGAGCACCTTGGGGTTGGGAAGCCTGGCTTAGCGAGGGTAAGGTGTCTGAAATGGGGGAGTGTGAGCAGGGCCTCAAATCCCCAAAGCTTTTCTGTCCCAGAGCCATCAGCACTGATGATAGTGGAGGACTAAAAAAATCCTGCTCGGTTTCAGTGGTTGTGTTTTTTTTCATTTCATTAAGACCAGTGAAAGGGGGAAACACCTCTGCTTTCCTGTGGTTATATTACATTCCTCATGACTTTCTCTTTTTCTTAAATTTTGTTTCCAAGCACCATTTTTCCAAACATATAAATCCTTATTTAAACTTAATAAAACTTTAAGGGGCTGAGTTTACTCAGTTAGACTATGACCCAAAAGTGGAGTAGGAAACATCTCTCCTTCTTCAATAACCTTCTGCAAACACTTGATTCCCTTGTGACTTTTGCAATCAAGAGGCTTATGTTGGAGTTTCTGGGCAGAGAGTCAAAATGATACTGAAGAGAAAGTATTCTAAGTTAAAGATAGGATAGGCATGTTTTCTGCTCTTTCTTCAGACTTCTTTCCTCCTCAGAGAAGTCGTGGTTTCTTTCCCTACAAGCAAAAACACATCAGATTAGCATGGTAGCTTTAACTTCTGTATTCTGTCTGGCACTCTCATGAGGGAATTGAGGTCGGTATGTCCAGATGCATTAAAGTGCAAAAAATCTGTTAGCGCAAAATTAGAAAGTTATCTACCTCCAAAGGATACTTTTTCTTACTCAAGACAGCTAAGAAACTGCCTAATGAGCTGAAGCCTTGGTGAAAAAAAAAGTAGGGTACAGAACAATTTATCTTGTATTTTATTCCCTAAATATGATGTAGAGGCCTTTATTCAAACATAAGCATTTGAGTTTTGGGCTTGGGAATATCTTGCACCAGTTGCTTCCTGTGGTCAGTGTTCACCTGTTCAATTTTTTAAGCAGGGTCATGTCTCAACCCCTTTCAGGTGCTCAGACGTCGCTGTGCCTCCTTCTTCAAGCTGTGTCCATCAGAAACAACAGAGCACTTTGTATAACTTACTAGAATTATGTCTCCTGTGTCTTGAGTTGCCTCTGCAGTTCGAAATCCCATGGATGCATGTGGACATGCGGTGTTTAGGTAGTGGATGTTGCCTTCTGAATAGCATGTGATGGTCCTGGTAACACGACATTAGAGATCCCTACACTAACCCCATGTCAGTAGTCAGCCTCTTTAAACTGAAGAAAAAGAGGTTTATTGCCTCACTTCACAATGCACTTGCTGTTTATAAATCGCCAGGTTGTGTTATGTACCCCTTTAAAAATGTTATCATCCTGCCTTTAAACCTGTCCTTTAAGATTTAACGTTCCTGATAATTCTAATTACATCATTAACCTGCCCAGTTCTCATTCTGGATAAAATACAACTGGATTTCTGGCTCACTTCTCAAATCAATGAAAACTATCTGTGGAATGCCCCAGCCTCAATAACTGCAGAAGTGCACAGCTGAGACCATTAGGTAGAGTGCTGAATGACAAGCAGACCTAATTTGTCCAAGGAATGGAGTTTTATCTAGGGCAGAGGAAGATAAATCCATAAACTGAAGGCACAGCTATTGTAACACAATGCTTTGGAAGCATCTTATCGTTTTCAGCTGTAACAAAGTGCAGGCGAACTGGCAGAGCCTCTTATTCTTCCAGGGAAAATGATTGTAGGCTTTCCAGTGAAGCAAGTGCAAGGTTGTCCTGCACGCCAAAGGAGCCGGTCCCAAGAGTTTCTCCTTCTGGGTCCAGGCAAAGGGTCAGTAACACTTCCAGGAGTGTTTGTTAAAATGCCATTGATGGCAGTCCCGGCGCTGTCCGGCTGTTTAGCAACACGTGTGCTCATCATCACTTGTGCCCTGATAGTGAGCAGATCATGTCTCCCACTTCGTCTTTGGGAGGTAGCACAGGGTGCTGCCAGAGGGATAGACGTTGCCTTCCCATACTTCAGAAGAGCTCCTGATCTGCTGTGTTGGGGTCTATACTTTCTTTCCACTTGCACCTGAGCTGCAGGTTTGTGTCTTGATATATTACGAGCATTTGGAAATAAAAAAGCAGAAGTGCAGCCAGAATTTTCAGAGTCTAATTTTCATATTATGTCAGAACAGGATTCCAGATCGGAGAAATGTTATATTTTGGCTTATGCGTTTCAGAAAATTGGTTACAGATCCAGATTGTGAGTTAAGTCTACTTGCTGATGACAGTGCTGGGGAAAACACTGCAGAGATTATTTTTTTATTAATAATCTGGAACATGCTCAGATAATTTTCATGCTACAGATTTTGAAAGTATGTTCTTGCTTGAAATTTTTCATTACACATTTGCATTTACAGTTGTCTTACCTTGAAAGTTTCTTCTTTCCTCTTTCGAGTTGCCAGGAGAAAGCAATGGGAGAGGAGAGAAAGTCGGAGAGAAATTGGAACAAGATACTTAAAGGCAAAGATTTTTCTTTCAAAGACTGCTGCGTTATTAGAAAAGGCACATATTCACCTACAGAAAAGGGCTGATTTACATTAAAAACATTTAAGGATTGTTGACTACCTGTATTTATTAGTAAGGGAATAAACTATAAAAGAGTATGAAAGAGTGATTGGTAAAAACATTTGGAGTTCAAGGTAGTAGTGTGCTGCTTTCAGTGCATTGCTATATGTTTGCTGTAGAGCATTTACTATCCCTTCTTTTTAAAGAGCAGGTTTATGAAGTGTTTCTTGGAAAGACTTGTTCAGGAGAAATGAAAAAGACTTTTTAGTTTTTTAAACAATATCTTGTGGGTTGAATGTACAAAATGCTTTTTCTCCCTTTGTGTTTTATTCAGAAGATGCATTTGTCACCTCATTACAACAGGGAGAGGAAAAAAGCAGCACAAGCGGGCAATTTGGTTGTCCTGGCTGACTTGGCAGGCTTAGTATTAGACATTACATGAAAAGATTCCATTCTGGGGTACTCCTTGACACACTATTGTTGTGCATTACTGAACAGCGAGCACCGTAGATCAGGTTCTCCAGTGTAAGCCAGTTTTGCTCTCTGATGGTGACTTCAGAGCTGGATCTTCCTCTCCTTGACTCAAAGTCAAGACTCATGGAGTTCCACCAGCTTAGATGCAAAGAAATCAGTCTCAGGGATAACTTAATTTGTCTCTGCTTCACTGACTTCATCTGAATTATTCCTTATTTTTCTCTTGACTGGTCCCCATTCCATTTCTAAATGCTTTCTTGGAGATGTTCTGTGTCTATGTCCTATACTAACCTCTCACACAACCTCACCTTAAAAAAAAATAAAAAAAATTCAAATTAGTTCAAAAGTCATCATCCAGTTTATTCCAGATGCCAGCATAACTAGAATGCTTAGGTTGGTTGGGGGTGGCCTGGAGTTCTGCTAGGACTGAATGGGAGGGCAGGACCATCTCTGCACAGCACTGCCTTGTAGCATCGGCTCCGGAGTTCTCATGCCAAATCCAGCTTTTTGCTCGTAGCTAAATTACGTGATATTTTGCAAACTGTATCTTTTGGATCACGCTTGCCTTGAGTTAAAAAACATATTGCAAACGTCACATAGACATTCAGGCTTTCCCAAGCATCTCACTAACCAGGGATGGGGCGACTGTCATTGAAGAGCTCTGAACAATATACGTTCAAGACAACCAAACCTCAGTTTGTACCTGCTACTGACCAGCTGTTCTTCCACTAACAGAAAACAAAATGAAAAATACCTTTGGAAGAAGAATTGTAATGCTTTAATAAACCAACCCCAAAACCAAACCTTCTGGCCCCCCTTTTTTTTTTTCTGTTTTATTGCCCTGCTTTGCCCTTTGATCGGTATCTTTACTTGGATGTCATGGCAGTATAGTAGGTGATGGTTTTAGTGTCAGGACAGAAAAAAAGTACTCTTTGTCAAAGGAAACAAAGCATTTGGAAGGGAAATAGAAAACCTTGAACTTTTCCATATGTTTGCAAGCTTGTGAAAGCTGGTCTCCAAAAAATCCCAATGTTAAAGGGGTTTTAAATGGGGCAGGAGTATCGTTAGGTAGTTAAGATTTACCCACTGAAACCCAAACTTTTATTTGCATACACTGCAGGTTTGTCATCCTTGTTCAATTAATGAACAGGTCCGTGTAATCTGGTCCTAAATATACACAGCATAGTTGGGTGAAGCTTGCAGAAAGGGGGCTGGGATCATTGTTCTGACTGTGTTTTGTTAAGACTTCTTTAATCAAAACATTCATTCAGATAGAGAGGCCGGCTGCATATTTTGGCATCGCTACCAAGGGGAGCAGGGATGGGGTTGAGGTGGGAAGGGAGGCCTTGGGGGAGGAGTTGGTGTTGCTTGTACTTTCTCTTTTTTTCCTAAGTGCTTGGAAAGCAACTATTTAACTGGTGTGGAAAAACAAATAGAAAACATACATGGAGGTCATGACTTCTCAGGGATTTGTTGAAAGTCTTTTTTTAACAGAGATAAAAGTATCACACACACCCCCCCCCAAGCTGTTTGTGAAATGTATGGCCCATCTCTATGTCCTTTCTGTTTTTTTTCTTCCACTCTTTTTTTCAATTTTAAACATACTTTTCTTCAACCCAAATATGTGGGAGGAGAAGGTAAAACCAGGCAGGGCACACAGTTATCATTTGGCCGGGTGCCACCTGGAGGACCAGCAGTGGCAGGATGGGTATGGGGCTCCCAGGAAGGGTCTCCACGCAGGTGCGGTGGGGGCTGAAGCTGCAGGGACATGAGCATGCAGGAGCTCTGGGGGCTGCAACCCACCCTGCCTACAGGCAAGTTTACACTTGGGCCAGTAGTAACTCCTACAGCTTTTGTGCCACCTGCAGAGCTGTTTTTGAAAAGTATCGTGCGTGATCCATGGAGGCTTCACTATCTTTCAGCCTGCTTTCCCTCTCTGTGTCTTCTACTTGTGATTTTCCTCTGTTTACAAATCTATGTGCTCCAATGGCTCATAGGCCTGAGCTAGCCAATTTGAAACCCAGTTCCTAAGACCTCCATTTTCACACTCAAGTACCTGTTTCCTGCTGAGAGGTACCCAAGCTAGCTTTAAATCAGGTAGGCTAGTTACAGAAAGCTTGCTGACATGAACTGCAGTCTATCTGCAAGCTATATGGACCCTGAGCAGTAAAATGGGGTGCCAGGGATTTGCTCACAGCCAGAATTGGCTCCCCAGAACTGGTCTCAAGCAATGTTCTTGCTCTTACACTGGCTTTCCTGTTCTCTCAGACTTTCTTTCCTCCCTCGCTTCCCTTCAAGCAAAAAGCATTTTTGCTTTTTTTTTTTTCCTTCCGGTCTCACCCAGGTATTTTCTGTGGGTTTCTGATGTCCTACAATATTGGGTTTGTAAGAGGAGACTCTTCTCCTCTTCACTGCTAATTCCAGAGAGAAGCGTACAGAGAGGCTGCTGGGGCCACCAGCCTTTTGCCTCTTTCCTCTGAGGCAGCAGACAGAGGGAAAAATATGTTGGAAAAGGGAAGTTGGGCTCACTGCCATGAGGGTGTGAGACACCCTGACTTCAGCCGCTGCCCCAGGAGCCTGAACACCTTCCAGGAGGATGGGAATGGGGACCTTATCAGTGCAGCACATCCTGGCAAAAGGAGTTGTCAGCCTTTAGCACAGAGAGAATTAGATGTGCTGAAGTGGAACAGAAATGCAGGAAACTGCAGCAACACATCCCGGTTGCAGTGAATTGAAGCCATGAAATAGCTCAGGGTTCATAAGCCCCACTCTGTTAGGCCCCTGGTTTGTAGGACCACACTTTCCATCGAGGGAAAGCTGGCTCTCTTTGCCTTACAGTTTTTCAGGGCTGTTCCCTTCTCTTGGAGGTTTGGGATACTACAGACTCCTGCTAAGCCAAGGGACATGATGGAAAGAAAATCTGTTCTTGCTGTGAAAATGCTGAGCTGGTCCAAACCCCAACAGCGCTTCCCAAAAGGCTCCATGTTGCGGCGATGGCTGTGGCTGGGCATCGTGGCTGGTGGGCAAGTGCGGGTGGCTGGCTTTTTGATGTGCACTCAAAACTTTCAGGCCTCCAGCTGCAGCAAGAGTTGTCCCTGGGGAACTGCTCTGCTTTCTGCAAAGGGTTGGGAACATGACTGGATCGGTACAGACTGGGGATATGTTTAATCTTTCTGTGCCTTCAAATCAGTCTGAGTCTATAGCCACGTGTAGTGTCAGGGCGTGCTTCTAATACACCATTTTAGTGGTGCAAAATCCACCAAATTGACATAACTGTCCAAATGACCTAAATGTGCTGGATGTGCCTGTAGTGTATTCTCAAGTCCCATCTTGGGTAGATGTTTCTGCTTGAAAAGAGAGAGGCGTGATGATACTCACTTATGCTGAAGATCAAAGACTCACTTTATAGTCCAATCAGGCTTATTACTTTAAATTTGTGTGCTTAAAAAAAAGCCATAATGGGTTAAGCACAACATGCTTGAATTGGAAACTGTTTTGCAGGGTTCCTTCCTGGTTTTCCTTTTCCATAACAAGCTGGAAGCTCATCTTCTTGGCAGCTTCCAGCTTCAGGCTTTGGGCTAAATCAGATTAACCAGACACCCCTCCTTGGCCGATGAAAGTCTCTGTCAGGACAGAAACTCGGGATTGCTGGAGGAAAACCAGTTGAGTCAGCAGCAGCATTCATCTCTGCACCAGCCATGGCCTCCTCGTNTCTGTCCCCAGCCTATACTGGAACCTGGGGTTGTTCCTGCCCAGATGCAGCACCCTACACTTGCCCTTGTTATATTTCATTAAGTTCTTCTCTGCCCAGCTCTCCAGCCTGTCCAGGTCTCGCTGGATGGCAGCACAGCCCTCTGGCGTGTCAGCCACTCCTCCCAGCTTCGTGTCATCAGCAAACTTGCTGACAGTGCTCTCTATTCCCTATTCCCTATTCTCTATTCACTTCACACTATTTGAATCCTTCATATCAGAGGCAGCAATAAGTGGATATTGCTCTCCCAGATGCCAGAAGGGTCCGTAAATCAGAGGGAAACAGGTGTCTTCCAAGTCCAGAGCAGTATATTTTGCAGCACTGCAGTAAAAAACACAATGCCCTGTCAAGGCTGGTTAACCAGAAGATGTCCTCCCTTCATAAACGAATGATAACTTGAGCTCAGATGTCAGCCTCTGACCCAAGAAGGGCTGGTGTGAATTTAGGGCAGTTCACTTTGTCAAAGGAGGAATCAGTGGGTTTCAGGACGCTGCTTTGGCTCCCTGGCAGCCCCCTTAAGCTGCACTGTCAGCTCTTCAGATCCTTATCTTGCATAGTGCTGTCAACTATATAAAAGTTCCTGACCTGCGTGGTACAGGGAAAATCCTTCAAAGCATGATCCCTTACTTGTCTTCTGGCCTCTGCCCACGTAAAGCTCATAAACTAGAAGAATAATAAAGAGAATCCAATCTTTATCATGTTTAAAAAAAAAATTAATGTAGTTGGTGTGATGTGGGAACAACTCCCTGCTAATAACCGGAGATAAGAATTACTAGCATGGAGGCTGAGCGCTCCTGTCGGGGAAAGATGGATGGGGTTTGTATTGAGGTGGAACTCGGGAAGCTGATGGCCAGCTCTCCGCCTTGACATAGACATCCCTTGTGACCCTGGGTGTGCCTCCTATTTTCTGTATTTAGCCTGTGAATGCTCTGGGGAGAGAAGGAGAAATAAGGCATTTTTATTAAGAGATTCCCCTGCGAGGAATAACGATGATACTGTACTTGCAGCGGTTCAGATTTTGGACATTGCACGGGAGGTGAGGCTGGACAGCCATTAGTTACCTGCTGATTAGGAGACGGTGAGAGAGAGGAGTCTCAGAAGCCAAGAGGGTTGACCGTGGTATGGGAAGATAATGGCAGGAAAGATTTTAGATTCAGTGTGTCTTCCGTGGCAGGGGTTGGTTTCCCATTTGCCTGTCTCAGCTGCCTCTTCTCCATCTGCAGATAGGTTTGTTGTTGGAGATCACGTCTGCCTGCACACAGGCAAGAAAGGGCACACAGCCCTTTATCCTAATGTGGGCAGTATTGGATTTTCCTTGACATAATCTTGCAATTTGAATGCACATTCCAGAAAGATGCTAGCATCACTGGAAAAGAAGGCGACTGAAAAAGGTTATCAGAGGATTGGGAAACGTAGTGTATAGGAGTAGGAACTATAACACTATTCCCCTACATCTGATTGTGATTTGATACTGGACTGAATCTAGAGCAGTTCCACTGTAGCCAATAGATCCAAAGCAGGAAAAAAAAAAAAAGATGTTAACCAAAGTTGATGGTACTTATACGTGTCCAAAAAAAGTATTTGCAGATAGATATTCACAACTCTGGCATCATGCCTCTGCCCAGAATATTTGTCCAAATAGTAAGTAAGAAAATGTACTTCACTGTAGTCTGGTGTTGATGAATTTTCAGCTGAACTTTGGCAGTAAGCCCTAAATGTGATAAAATACTCTGCACCAGTATATTTTGCTTTTTTCTTTTTTTTTCTTTCTGTTTCTTCCCCTCTGTCTCCATAGACAAAGCTGACAGCGTAGCATAGATCTTGAAATATGGCTGATGCATTTTTCTAAACTAAAGGGTGTTGTTAGTCCTGTGCTAATGATCGTAGCAGAATCCCAACCTCCTTCCACAAAGGATTTGTGGAAAGAGAAGTTACTGCTGAGCATCGTCTTGGACTTTGGATCTTCCTTTGGGTCCTTCAGCAGCTAGATTCAGCCAGTGCCTTGTGTGTAGCATCAAGTTGGAAAGTCTTGCTGTCCCCATCTTACAGATGGACTTTTCAGAGACAGGAGGCACAAAGCCAAATGCTTCAAAGATACTTAGTGGAGGTTAAATGCAGAGTTTCCTTTGAAGGTCTAAACCCAAATTATATGCTTGTGATCACGCAAGAGATTTGTATCACCCATGGGAACAGAACCATTTTTTCAGGATAGTGTCATAACCACTCCACAATCCTTCCTCTTTCTTCTTGCTAAAGCTCCCACTGACTTCAAAGGTCAAGAATTATGGCCCACATCCCACAGCACTGTGAGCTCAGCCGTGTGTGCAGAGCTTTACCCGTACATATGTTCCATCAGGGATACTGACTCAGGTAAAATTACACAGGCAGCATGGAGGGGAAGAGATTTCTGCAAGACTGGAACTTAACTTCTGTTTTGTTCTTACATTCTCTTCCTTTAACCTCAAAATCTTAACTAAAAAGTGCAGAGTGTATCTAATAACTGAATTTAGCATCCATCTGTACTATCCATAGGAGAGCTGTAACCCCACAGTGAATAAGAATAGAGAAAAGGAGGTATTCTAGCTGATTCAGTCAACCAAGATATTCTTTCTTTTGAACACCTCAGAATGAAATCTCTTATTGAGTTGTCATGGCAAATATGTAGTGTGGGTGTGTATTTATACACATAAATAAATATATATA
>VWZK01003765.1:182470-340680 GCA_013396935.1 Baryphthengus martii | reverse complement strand
TTTTTTTTTTTTTTCAAAAAACCCACTCAAATTCAGGCTGCAGTTAAAGCTTCCTAATTGCGTGTGACTGTTTCTTGACTTCCTGGTCCCTGTCTGGTGGGTAGGAATCCAAAGGTTTTGTAAATCAACAGGAGCAGCTGCCTCCTTGAAGCCAGGCATGGTGTATGTCACCGACTGTGGAAAGGAGCTGCGATACAGAGAGGAGCGGAGGTGATTGATGGGGCCAGTGTCGTAGCTCAGAGTGTGGTTGCACTACTGTGTATGGGCATACTTACTTCAAGCATTTATCTTCTGTCCTCTGCCACACACGCGCAGAAACGTCCGTGCATATTTTATTTTTGCCGGTGATGAAGCAGTCGTTAGAAATGTGCGAATGCACAAGGTGCAGCAGGACCTGTAGCAGGTGATGTCTTCTTTTGTCGTGTTCCTTGGATGAGCATGAGAAATGTTGACAAAATGGAGTCCTTGGTCTCTCTGCCGTTGGCAAACTTTCCCACAAAGAGAAAGAAAGGGAGGGAGGAGTGAAAAAAAGGCAAGTAAATGGCTCCATTTTGTGGACTGTATTTTAGGTTAGATAAAGAGGATGAACAAACTGTAGGTTGAACATGGATGTAGTAATGCAAGTGATGAAGTTACACAAGCTGAAGGAAGGTGCTTTCCTTCTTGGCAAAGACCCTTGTGGTGAGGGTCTGAATACAACTTGTGCCCTTGAACTATCTAGACCTCCAGTGTCAGAGCTTTCCCCTGGTTGGAGTGGGATGCACAAAGCCATTTGATCCCCCAGCATTGCTGCTTCTGCTTTGTGTAAGAGCGGGTTGTCCTCACAGACAATGTTGTACCTTGCTTTCCTCAAAGCATCTCAGATGATTCAAGATCAGGTCCCATCAGTTCCCAGCCTTCAATTCCCTTCAGCCAAAACTGGGGAAGAAGAGACTTCTCTTATGCATGTGTTGAGCCTTCAAATGTTCCCCAAAAATTTTACCTTCCATTTCAGTCTCTGAAGGCTCCCCTGAGTTCTTGCTCAGTTACATCAACCCATTAAACACGGAACCTCAGTACAGAAGAGATAAAAAGGCTTGTGATATCTGCATGGACAAAATAATTTACAGCTTTGCCTTGCAGAGGTTATTGCAAGTGTAAAATGGCTACTCGTTTCTCAGATTTTATTTCTACAATAAAAATCTCTCCCTGCCTTTCACCAGGATTAGAAGCCACTGCATCCTTTGTTGCCAAAGCCAACAGCATTTTACCCCTCCAACGCTGACAGGCTGCTCCTGCATCCCTTCAGACAAATGCACATTCTTGCCAGACGTTGAGGCAGCTTCCTTGTGTATTAGCAGGAAACGGGTGTCTCCTGTAGGTCTGGCTTAATGGTACTTATTATTTGTAGAGTGCTGGCGAAGGGCTAAACTGAGAACAAGGTGCAAAGTGCTTGCATGCTCTGAGTTCACAAAGCTATGCTGGTGAAGCCAAGCCATGATGGAAAGCCCAGAGGAAGGAATGACTCAGGGTAATGTAATTGAACCTTTAAGGAGGGATGTGCTGTGCGAGTACGATGATTTTGCAAAGCAGGTTGGGAAGTCATTTGGAAAATCAAAGGTCCAGCTGATCCATGTGGCCCAATAGACTGGGGCAGATCGCTCTCAGCAGCAGCATTAACTCCAGCCGTATGGGATTCCCTGGCTCAGGAGTTGTGATGTCCGTTTTGTGTCTCACCCAGCTGGATACAGCCTTTGGTAGGAATCTAGTATAAGGCCTAGACTTGTCCTCCTGCATAATGCATGGTGAGAAATCTCTATTGCTCGGTCCCCCGCATGTTGGGAGAGATGAAGATGAGGCTGCAGTAAAAAAGCTTGATGTAGAGCCACTGGGAAGATGAAGATCAATTATTTCCCTAAGACTAGCTGGAAGCTTGTGGAGAGGCAGTATGAGTGAATAGGGTGGGAAGAGACAAAAATTGTGAAAAAAATCATGTAGCCAAGTGAGAGAGTAAGAGGTGAGCTGAAAAACAAAGACTAAAGGCAAGGTTTAGAAAATGAATACAGGACATTGGTATAGTACAAAAAATTAACCAAAGCAGCAGACTCTTTGCGTCAAATATTGCAACCCAGTGAGTGAGGGATGTTATCCTTATAGGCTGTGCATGCAAGGTCATCACCACCGGCTCAGATGAACACTGGAAATCCTGACAGCTTTACATGCACCTGGGGACTCAGAAATCTGAATCTGGGTTTTGCAGCTTAAGCTGCTCGCTAGTGGTGAGGCATAAAAAATCGCCAGAAGGCGCTGGGGTCCTGATAGCAGTCATCAAACACTGCCCACTAATAGCACTTCTGGCTGCAGGGCTCATAGGCTCCTAAATTCTTAGAATAGACCTTGGACCCTCACTGTGTCAAAACAAGTTGCTTGTCCTAATAATCAGAGAATTCTGACTTTTCTATCCATCATATATCCATAGAGTCTTAGCTCTTCCCTGGGTCTTCTGCCCTCACTAGAACGGGCCTTGGGATTTCAACCTTTCTTCCATGCCTACGAACATCTCTCCTCACAAAAAGAGGGACTGAAGGAGCAGTTCTTGTGGAAATCCCTTCCTTGGAAATAACCAGGAATGTTCCAGGGATTTGTGTTGCAATGCATGGTCTTCTTTCTTGTCACCTAATGGTATCTAAAACTGCAAGAAAAATGAGGGGGTTTACCCTGATTCCATCTTCCAATATCTGAATTTGCTAAACTTTCTTACTTTTTTCAACTCTTGGGTTATTAAAAAGGAGCACATAGAAGCCAAATCTTGCAGTCCTTACTCAAATTCGTGGTGACCTTGGCTATGAACAGATTACAGGACTTGTTCTGGTATTAAATAGCCAATAAACTATGTTGAACAAGCAGAGAATAAAGATTCCTTCTTGCTGAAGGAATAGAGAAAACTCAAACTTAAACTTCATTTAATAAAATACTAGTTTCACTTAAAATAAACAAGCTTGCTGGTTGGTGATTTGTTTTTTCTTTGTAGTGTTCCCAGTAACTTCACAAGCTCTCATCTGCTAGCAACTGATTTGGTCTTTCTTTGCATAATAGTAATGCTCAGGAGGTTTAAATAAGGCTAGATTGACACACCCAGTGTTCCGGGGATTACTTAACCACTGCCACCTGAGGTACCATCTCTCTCTCCATTTCAGGTCCCCAACTTCATCAACACAACGCTTCCACCCCACGAGCAGGTGACAGCTCAGGAGATAGACAGCTACTTCAGACAGGAGCTGATCTACAAGAGGAATGAGAGGATGGGGAAGAGAGTGATGACACTTCTAAAGGAGAACACAGACAAGAGCTTCTTCTTTGCCTTTGGAGCAGGTACAGCATGACATTTTCTGATTTACTTGGTTATCCTGATTGGAAATAAAGTGGATTGAATGCTTCAGGATTTGGTCTCTGTGGGAAGATTTCTTAGAGGACTTCCTTTTGAAGCAGAAGGGCCTGTTTTGTCTAAACCTACTCCTAAAATGCAGTGAGTTGGTGTAGGAGGAGGATCTGGGTCCAGCTGGGCTGTAGACATCTTGCATCAATTTGCTTTCTGTCTGATGGTAGAAATGTGAAGCTGTTGATGTTTTTCATTCTGTTGTGTTTGTTCCCTTCTCAGCCCAACCTATGGGCTGCTTGGGTTACTTTTGTGCCATGGTTGTGTTTATGGCTGCAGGTGTAAATGTTTGAAGTGCCTCTGAATTTGTATGCCCAGGTACTGATGGTGGTGATGGTAGGAATACAAAACTTGCTGTGGCCTCAGCACATGTGCGTGGCACAGGTTGCTGGCCTGGCCTTCCAGACATTTTGAGGTTGCTGAAGTTAGACTTTCTCTAATGGGTGACTTATCTGCTTTGGTGGTGTGTCTGCACAGAGTGGCCGTTTTTGGACCTTACACAAGTGTGTGCATTACGTGTGCAGCTAAACACCAGCATTTAAAATCATTGTGTAAAATTCCAGTGTGTACCCCTACCTGTTGAAATTCTCTTCATGAAGTCTGCAGAACAAAGATGTCTATGGTACTTGTGTGAGTCTGTGACAGTACGTGCTACTGTCCTTTCTCTCCCTCTTTTTTTTTTTTTTCCTCTCCTCTTCCTTTTCAATGGCATTTACATTTCTGTTTGATAAGAGTATAAATGAAAACTGTTCAGGCCCAAGTTAGCACAATCCTAAGCACCGGCTTTAATGACTCTTTGAGTTCCTTGGCCTTCAAGGCAGCCTTGAGACTGTTGTGCGGAGAAGCGATCCACTCCTCCTGCTCCCTCTCCTTGACAATTTCTCATTTTTGACAGAACTTTGCTTCTCATCCCATGGTTCTCTCTATGAACTTTGGCAACAACTTGCCTTTCGCTACTCACTTTGGTGGGAATTTTGATTAAAGACTGCGGGGCTTAGCAGAGATACGTGCATTTTGATGTATTTATTTTTTGAGTTTATCCAGACTGAATTTTCCCAAGCTTATTTAATCTTCAGCTTGCCTGGTATTTCTGTCCAAAGAGTTTTGCTTAACTGTTTTTACAGTAGGAGGATATATCACAGTGGTTCATAATTGGACAGGGATTCATAAAACCCAGCTTGTCTAATCCATGGAGTGAGGTTTATCAGAGATTATTAAACATGATGGTTTTAATGTATGGGAGCTATGGGAGTTCCTTAACCAGTATATACTGGAGCAGAGAGGATAAACAGGGCATCGTTGCCTCCTTTCACTGCTCTATACACACTTCTCCTGGGCATCAATTACAGCCCACCGTTGGAGACAGAAACTTGGACTACATGGGTCATGGATTCAATCCACTGCAGCTATTTATATGTGCTAATAACAGAAATTAAGTTAATCAAATTGATACTAATTACACATGGGTTTTTATAGAAATTACTTCTAAGTTGTGGGAGGTTTGAGCTTTCATTCCCTGTCCCCATCAGAGAGCCATCTACCTGAAACTCCTGGGCAGTATCACTTGGGAAAGCCAGCTCACAAAGAGCAAGGCTTTTTTTTGTCCTTTACTCTCCATTTGTGGTGATGTTGAAAACTGCTTTTGATGCTGGGTTATTTCTTTTTCCCAGCACTGACTGTAGCGAGACAGAACAAACACATACAGATGGATTTATTGAAAACTGGGGCGCAGGACATGCCGAGGAAAGCTTTTTGTTTTGGGTTCTTTTGTCCCCGCAGCCTTTTGACCTTTTTTACTAAAGCAGACCATCCCTGCAGGCCATCCCTATCTTAACTACAATTAATTCCTTCTGTTTTCTCTGGGGTGTTTTTTCTTCATTCAGTATGTACGAGAATATTATTAATTTTTCAATGACAAGACTTCTGTGTGGCTGAAGTGCAAGCAAGTTCATTTTCTCTTATGATTCAAATGCTGTTTTTCTCCTGAAGGCTTTTGTTGTGTGTTTGTTTTTCATGCACTGAATTGCAAGACTGTCTTTTATTGGTACACTTTGTATTTTGCATTTTTATACCTTCTTCTTTACTTTTAAGGGTTTGGGGTTTTTTGGTATGTGGTTGGGTCATGGTTTCTAATATCTTGAGGGTTTGGGTTTGCTTTTTATAAAAGTGAGGGGTGGTTTTGATATAAGTTGAGGCTTTCGCATAGTCTCATGAATTCAGAAATGTAAAATTTTAGGAATGCACCTTTGGTTAGGACAGGTGTGATGGAGTCTGCAGGAGTGTATTTGTTCTCAGAAAAGTGCAAAAGTTATTTCACGATTTTTAAGATTCTGCATATTTAAGACTAACACAATAGAGGGGAAATAATTTGAAGAAACTATTCTGGATGATGGACTCTGAAAGGAACAAAAAATGTGCTTTACCGTCAGAAAAAAACACATAGCTTATGCAGTGTGAGTTGAATTCCCTCTTGGCTGGATGAGAACATGTGGCTGGAGGGGAGTGCAGGTGGAGGGAGAGGTGGCAACTCCTCTCACCAGATCTAAATAACCTTCATATAAGGCGAGATCCCACCTCCTGGTCCCAACAGATCTGGCAGGTCTGGAAACATCCCTGCTGGTTTCAGATGGAAGAGGATCAAACCCACGGAAAGGTGGAAAAAGTAAGAATTGTGTGGAAATGGGTGCAGAGCACTCTTCAGGTAGAAGAAGGGGTCACCCTGGGGGAAGCACTGCCGTTTCTCTGAAGAGTGCTTGTTTCCCAGTAAAGCTGTGGCCATTGGGCTGGTGGGAATATAGCAGCCAATTAATTTAGTGCTTGTGCAACTTTGCATGTTTATGGCCTGATTATTAGCTATTTTGTACCTAGAGTTTCTATCTTCATCATCCAGCCTTGACTTTAAATGAAGATGATAAAAATATTTCAACTGGTAGGTTTTTTTGGTAGAAAACAGGGCATTTGGGGAAAATGGAATCTTTTAGTTTACTTCTGAAAAAGCAAGTCTGCTTCTTGCAGATGTAAATCAAAATCCCAAATGCTTGGGTATCATCGTTCTCCTCTGTAAACTGGGATTCCCAGTTAAACTGTTTTGCTGTGTGCCATTTAGAGCTGAGCTGAAAAGACCTCGCAGTCCAACGTAGGAGAGGTGGTTGAGAATCTGATCTGTAACTAAGCATGAAGCTATGAAATACCGGTCACATCAGTTCTGGGGATGAAGGAGCAGTAAGGCATCAGGTATTTGAATATCCAAGCTTGCTGAAATGAAATAGTTTTTAATCCACAAAGTGAAACAAAGCATTTTATGCTGTTGAAGGTTTTTTTTTTTCTTTTGTTAAAGTTGGAAGTATTGAAACAACAAAAAAATATACAATTCTGAATGGTGCTTTTCAGCTTTCTGCCATTTTGAAAAATAAAAAGAGACTTTTCAATGGATTTCCCCCTTCCCCACCTTCTGTGGTATTACTCACAGTTTAAATGCATTGGACTTCAGACTTTTAATTTATTCCTTTATAAAACACATAGAAGTGAAAATAGCCATTTATTCTTTCTACTTTCATTTCTTTCTCTTCTCCAAGAAAAATACAGGCTTTGGGTAAAATGAGACCCAGCTCTATACCCAGCTCTGTACACTTCATTCTTCTCCTGCCAGGTTTTACTGTATTCAGATTTAATGTGAAAATCTCACCATATCCATATTCACAGTAACTATTCTCTAGTAATGAAACAGCATTTATTGTTTGTGCAGTTAAATGATATTTTTTCAGGGAACAGACATGGTAATTTTTCCCTTTGAATGAATAAAGGTAGTTAAATAAAGTACTTTCAAGTAAGATTTGGGGGTTTGCTTGGTTTTGGTGTTCTGAAAATCCATCCTGGATTGCTAGGAATTATTGATCCATAATAAGTGAAGCAGCCTAGACCTGATATATACAGGCAACTTAAAAAGGTCCATTTACAGTCAAGAAAGAGAGATGCAGCCAAGAGCACATGGGCTGTTAAAAAGAGTTAATATTTTGGCAACTAAGACTATACACATGAAGTCAATGTTTAAGAAAAAAAAACCACTCTGGTTTATTTCATTTTTATGGGCAAATAATTTTCAAGTAACACTTATGATAACAGATGGATAAATTTATGTCTGCAGTTAATTTGAACGATAATTTCCTTAGGATGTTTTACTTACTTGCATTTCTTTCTTTCTTCCTTTTATGAGAGCTGTCAGTTTTGTAGCTCAGAGCTGGATTTACTGCTCCTGAAATTCAGATGCCGCTCCAGTTCACAAAGTTTATTAGCAGCCAAATCAGTAGGCTTTAAGGTAGTGGGTTTGATTATTTAAAATAGGGATATCACGGAGAATATTCTTTTAGTGCTCAGAGAGTGAGTTGAAATGCAAGTACCATAGCATCTCCCACAGCCAGAGGGGAAATCAATCTCTTTGGACCACAGTCCTGTGGTAGAGGAAGGTACATGTTTTTTCAACCCACCAGGACTGGGCAGCCCCCTGTGTCTGAGACATCAGAGAATCATAGAATGGTTTGAGTTGGAAGGAACCTCAAAGATCATCAAGTTCCGACCCTCTGCTGTGAGCAGGGACACCTCTTGCTAGACCAGGTCAGAGAAGACTGGGGCTGTTGTCCGTGGTGTGGCAGAAGCCAGAGCAGGCTGGTGACTGCAGCTCCTGTTGAAGCCAGTGTGTGTTATCAGGGATCCATGCGTGTGACAGTCGGATCACTTTTGCTCAGCTGTAGGCTTAAGTGGTTGAGATTATGTACCTATCTGTTGATGGATTAGGTTTAAATTTCTGGAGTGTTCTGAATGAGAAAAATGATACAGACTCTGTTGTAGGTGTCTGTGTGCTCCCATGAAAGCAAAGGAATTCATCCCAGAGTAGGAACAGCAGAACTGGATTTTGATCATTTCTATGCTCAGAACAGGAGAATTCCCTCCACATCCCGCAGTTTCCTCAGCCAGCGCTGGACAGGCAGCATAGTCAGTCATGATCCTGATCATCATAAATTAGACCATTAACAATAATCAGAGAATTGTAGAATAGTTTAGATTGGAAGGAACCTGTTAATTTAAAGGTGATCTAGTCCAACCTCTTTGACAATAATATTGCATATTGTTTCCAAAGTCTTCAGTAACTGTTATCTGGTGGTTCTTCATAATGGGACTCAGAAGTGGTTTATGCTATGTTCTCATTAGAAAAACAGAGAATTCTGAAACTCTTCTATTGGATGGGGTTGATGTGAAAGCATAGCAAGAATGTAAAATCTCCTTGTCCCGGTCCTCAGCTCCAGCCCTGTCACTTTTTGTCCTCTTCTACAAAGGGGAATTTCAGCACACAACGTTTTTAGATATTGGAGATAGGAACAGGCCCAACCTTCATCTTCTGGAGTGAGTAGGGAGAGGCAGACATCTCCATGGTGACTCAGGTCTTGCATGGCCTCAGTCACCACTGAGATGTACTTATCTTTCTCCAGAAGCTACAGAGCACCTGGAGAGATACCCAAGTGATGTATCTGTCTTGAACGTGTTTCATCCAAGGCTAGAAAAGGTGACCACAACTGAGATGGAACATTATGACTGTTGAACTTGGAGGAGGCAGGGGGAGAATGTGGTGGAGGTGGGATTTCTTTTGTTACTGGAAACCATATTTCTACTCAGTTTGAGAAAGGAAAGGAAATGATAGATACTATATGCAGCTTAAACACAAGTAATTAAAATCCTGAGAGCCTTTGTGAAAGCCGTTAGCACCTGCCACCAGATTTGGCACTCAGGTTCACATGTGTTACTTGAAAGTCTCTTTTGAAAAGGGAAATGCTTTGAGGCTGCCATCCAACTGCACACTGAAGGCTGGGGATTTACAGATGTTGACTATGCAAATAGCTGTTTTGCGCTCCCAACTGTTGCAATGTTGCGTGCAAGTTGAGCATGAAGTTATATCCACTGTTGTGCCACTGGGAACCAACTCAGCCTGGCATCAGACATCCAGTCCTCCCTCTTCCAGGATTGTGTGACTCTTTCCCATTTTCATTCTTCATCTTGAATCCTCTGTAGAACATAAAAGAAAAAGAAACAAAGGTAGGGGGGAGGGTGAGGAAGAAACCACTTGCAGGCTGGAATATAAAGAGACTTTATCCTCCGGGTGAGACGTCCTGGGCCAGCGCTGATTAGTGGTGCTACTGACATCACTAGCACAGTTCATCAACGGGTTGTCTCAGTGGAGCAAGAAGTTGGCGACCAGGAGATTGTACTTGGCGAGCCTACAAAAGAGGAAAAAAAGGGTGAATTAACAGTTTGCAGATGCTAGAATTCCCTCTGCTCGTGTTTATTTGGGCATCCAGATGCTTATAGTGAGGCTGGCCTGTTTTTTGTGTATGGACTTAGTTTACTGATAGTTTTTTAAGGCAGAGTATCACTTTGCTTTTAAAAATAGACTTGCATGCTAATTTTGACCAAAAATGTGTAATTGATTCATTTAAAAGTCTGCATCAAACAGGCAATGTCTGATTCTGTTTTCAGACACTCTGTTGTAAATCAGGAGATACTCCGCTGGGGAAAAGCTTGTTCCAAGTGTAAATCCAGCCTGTAGCCTTTTAAAATAAAAGGAAAAATAAAAAAAAAAATCAAGGGAACTTTTTTTAAGTACCTTGATCTTGTATAATAGGGAGATTTGGAAGCCACTGAATATTTGCTTTTCACCTGAAGTTAGATTGCCAAAGAGTGCGTGCCTGAGTTAAGGAGGCCAAAATAAACCTGCCTGCGCTACCCTATTGTGAAGAGGGAGCTGCTCTTCTGAAGGCCGATTCCTCTAATTCTGATTTAAGAAAAACTCCTACTCTGTAACAAGATACTAATCGTAGAAACAGAATATAGCATGTGCAATAGTGAGAGCTATCTTGAGACTGCTGTCACCTGTACTAGCCATGGAAGAAGAGAGACATAACAAGTGAAACAACAGGTTTGTGTAATTGGGTTTGCACTTGTATATTTTCTCCTGGTGTGTCGTCACCTAAACTGTTGATGGAAGCTGGACAAGCCCTAGACTCCCTTTGGTGATCCAGTGGGGAATTCGTCATGCTCACCGGACAGGCCTGCCTGACCATTTCTCACCATTACTTTCATCGTTGCTCCACTTAAGGAGGGATCAGCCCAAAATCCAGACCTTTATGTTTGGTAGTTGCAGGTATTCAAGTAAATGTTCAAAGAAAGTAAAATGTGCTTTGCAAACCGCCATGTGTATATTTGCCGTCTCTGGTGTAATTCTTCCTATGACAAATGGGGGAAGTTGCCTGTGCTCAGTAGGATTTTGGTTTAAAAAAACGCGTACGTTAATGTCAGCTCCTCTAGGTCCCTGACATTTTCATATTGTATTTATTTTTATGCCTGTGCCAAGTTCTACTGTACAAGTCTAATTCTGCCTGCCTGTTCTCAAAGAAAAGAAAGCTATATTGGCCCCTTCTGTGCTATAACCTAGAGATTTTGGCTTTGCCCTTACTGTATTTCTCTTCAACATTTGAGATGTAAAAATGTAGACATAATTCAGGAAATTTTCTCTATTTCAGAACTACAAAGAATCATGAGAGATTTACACCCAGGCTTAAGCACTCTGATGAACAGGAATGGGCTTAAATATGGGATGAAATACTTTCATACCCCCCACACACGTGCAAAACTTTCAGTGGATCCACAGGCCACCCTGTAAGCTCTCAGGAGGCCAGGCAGAAGTCCCATATAACTCTAGATTTCATAATGGGAGTGTTGAAATCAATATATAGATGCCAGACAATTCATCACTTTCCATCCCAAAACTGTCTCATCAGAAAATTCCCAACCAGCTTTAACAGTGCTATGGGGAAGATTTTAAAAAGTCAGTATGGAGAACCCAGAGACCATCAGTGTTCCTCTAATACTGAAGTTTGTGGGATGCTCGTGTGTAAAGTGGACAGGATACAGATTGCAAAGGATCCAGGAGTCTTGTCTCAGCTGGGATATGTTTGTGTGCTACCTGCAGTGGTTCAAATTCTGCACCTAAGTGTGCTTCCAGTCAGCCTCCTACGTGATGTTGTCCCAGAGCAGGAGGAAATTTGGCTACTCATCATCCTCAGATTCAGAGCCTGATATGCTAGTACAAGTCCTTCAGTAATGATTCACATTAATGCAAGTCCATGGACTTGATGTGGGTTCATGTTCCCTTCTGCTGCCCCTCCTGCCTTGATGCTTACTCCAATGGAGGAGCTTGAATGTCCCAGGACATCCTAGACCACCGTAGCTGTATCCCCTGCAGTTCCACTGTCAGAGCCTCAGGCTATTAGAGCAGGAGCTGGAAAGAATTTAGTATAGCGAGGAACCAGTTTGTACTGCTCATGGGGCTGGTCTCCTACAGATTGAAGCCATTTCTGGAGAGTTTTAGAGCCAAGTTTCAGGAGGACTGCATATGGAGAAGAACCAGTGATCTTCTTGATGCACTGGAACGACGGGACATAACTGCTGGCTTAGAGTTAGTTGTTTTGCAGAAGTTGAAACTGAAAGCTTTAAAAAGCATGGCTGTAATTTATGTGAATTTCTTGAGGATTTTTACTGGTATGGAAATTGGGACTGGAAAACTCATTAAACTGGGCGTTCTTGTGAGAGTTCCAGGTTTTCTTGGTCATGGTTATGCCAGGAATACCATCAGAGGAAACTCACTGAGAAAGGATTTATGGATTTGGGATCAGATCCTATTCTCACTGAATTAATGGTAGTTCTGCCGCTGACATCAAGGTGACTGGCGTGTGCACCTGGATGAGACGACGATTATTTGTCGTTCTAGTTCTTTAATCTAGACTTCTACTTTCACGTTACTGGAAAACTTTATTACTCTCTTTATAAGCCTATTAAATCCCAGTTCCATTGTTATTTTCTCTGGTAGATCAGAAGGAAAAGAAATTGTGTGCCCAATATATCTCTGCCCAAAAAAAATATTTAAATATCAGAAATGTAAAGTGAAGGTAGGATTACTTAGAGAGGCAGAAGGGAAATAATTAGAGCTCCAGCCAGCAAGAAGAGATGTCATAAACTTTAGTTATTCACCTCTCTTAGACATTCAAAACACAAACTCCGCCACTGTTCAGCCATTTTATTGAGGTCTGTAGAAATCAACAGAGGTCTGTTGGACAGAATTGCTCTGGTGGCAACTAAAACTGGGCTCAAACCCAAGTCTAGTAGCTAAGCTGCCATCTTGGAGAAATTGGTAAAAGTTTGTGTTCTGCCTGAATCTCAGCTCCCTTTCTACAACCGACCTAATGAAACCTTGAGTCTGGGAGTCTGGATTTGACTGATGGGGAATGAGAAACAACTCTAGTCTGTGGAAAATGTTGCTGTTTCAAATTGTTTTTTAAAAAGATTAGTAACTAAATTTGAAAATATGAGAATTCTTAGCAAAAATAAAGAGCACTTGTGTGCTGTACTGGGATGCTGCTTCTGGTAGAAGCTCCGAAGCTATGGCTGCTGGAAGTCCACAGGCTTAGAGGTAGGTAGCCCCAGAGACAGACAAGTTTGCTGAGGAGCTGTGAACTGAAACATGGCAAAACATGATTTCAGAGCTACCGGGCTCTGGAGGTAAGAGAACTGCTCCTGTCGACTTCCAGGCAGGCAGTGGAAAAGGAGGCAGATGAATAACCAAAAGGCTGGAAGAATCAGTCTTGGAACTTCTTCTGTTTTTCAAGACATATTCAATAAAACCTACCAAATGTTTTGATTTCAATAAACTTTTATTCATCAACTGAAAACTATTCTGCCAGAGAACTTCCAAACACTTTTTTAATCTAAACACAATATTTTGGTGGAGTTCAGGTTTGGATCTATCGCTGGCAGAAAAGTGCAATCTCCCATCATTTTCCTGGAATAATATTGCAGGACTGAAACGTATGTGACTTGTATCTAAAATAAATAGCTTGAGTATTTTTAGTGTTTTTCTGTATTTTATTATGGGAAATACCTTAAATACTGAGGTTTGCAAACTTTTAAAAATTTTATTTATATACTGAATGTAAATGGAGAGACAAATCAAATGCCACCACTGGGTTAACTCAGTATGAAATTCGGCACCAGTTTTCTGTATTTATACAGAATTCACATTCACTTTGTGTTTTTCCTTGAGGTGTTTGAGGTACAGTGAAACTGCTGTGAGGTTCTTATCACTTAGCGATCTGGTCTGGTTCCAGTTGAAAATTTTGCAGTACGTCTCGCTGGGAGGATTGGTTTAAAAAGGAATAGAAATGTGCCAAAGGAATAAAGACTTCATTATTGACATCAATGCTATTTTTAATCTGGTTTCCTAAGGAAATGAGGCTTAAGCAATCACGGTGTTTGTGAGTGTGTGTGTGTGTGTGTGTATAGATGTGTGTGTGAATATGTCTTTCCCCTTGTAAATTTTTCATCTGTTGGCTGACTGTAACCAAACTTGACAGATGGCTAGAGTCTCCAAGATAATAAGTTCTTGCGTGCTTCGTGAAAATAAGCGACTGGATAGAAGAAAGAGAAATTCATAGTGCTCATCTGCTGAAAGAGCACAGCATGAGCTCAGCTTTTATTAGATCTCAGCAAATCCCTGTGGGAGAGGGAAGTGAGACACATCTCCGTAGACAACTGCACTTTATTGGTTCCTCTGCATGCAGGAGGATGTAGTATTGTGTAGTACATGTGTCAGTCATGGCACAGTTTGAACAGAACCATGATGTTTGGAGTAGTTATCTAGAATATCTTAGGAGCCCAGTTACCCCTAGGCTGCCTGCTAATGAGGTGTTCATTCTCAAGGCCAGAACAATATCAGTGAGCAGGTCTATAAATGTGATCGAGGCATTGCTCCAGGACTCTCTATAAACCTAATGAGTCGTGGGCACTCACACTGTGCAGCCTCACTACTGCTAATTGGCCAAGTGTGCCATCAACCATACCCAAAAATGTTCTTAAGTAGCCAAGGGGTGAAAAGAGCATCAGAAACTCCTACAGGTCCAGGAGGCAGCCTGGGGCAGCATTCCTGTGTGCAGAGTTCAGGAACGCTTTCCCCAGAATGAAGGTCATTCCCCTTGAGAGCTGAAAGAGCTCACTGCTAGTGAGGAACAAAAATGAGGAACAAGGGAAAGAGTAAAGCATGGCTGGAGGAAAGCAGTTTTGCAGCATTAGCTTATCAGATCAAAGGGATGGTTATCACTTAACAGTTGGAGAAGCTCAGAAAACCTTGCGATGAGGACAGTACTAGAAACCTTTCCAGAGCGAAATACAGATGGGGATCAGAAAAGCCAAGCCAGAGTTAGTTTTTAATTTTATTTTTTCTTTGAGATTGAAAATTATGAATCTAGTATCTTGGTAACAGCAGTAAATGTTGGGCTGAGACTCTTCCCCCTTGCACTGGTAGGTGTCTGAAAGTTCAATGCATCTTCTGTTGTAAGATCATCAGGTTACTTTCGAACTCCCAGAGGACAAACCCTCTCACTTATCTCAGATGCATATTTTAAGATGGAAGGAATTGCCTTCTGGAGACATCCTTCCACTGACTACAGAGGAAACCTAGAAAACTGGCCTCCAACAGATGATGAGTGGAATTAATTGAACCCTGAGAGCAGGAGTCAAGAATTCAGGGTGTTTTGTCCTTACCTCTGCCTGACTTTGAGCAAGCTGCTCACTGTACTGAGAGCTCCCTGAGCAATGTTTTGCATTGCTGCTAATGGCAGACGCTTACTTGTCCTGGGGAAAAACTGCAAGCAAAAGACTGCTGCAGGATTGCTTTTCATCATGCCTTGGAGAGCGTCTTGTCATGGACTCCTGAGGGAAAAGAAAGCCCTCTGCCACCAGCTCTGGAAAACTCATCCAGGACTAGATTTCTTTGTTGTGAGAGGGGAAGCTGTAACACCACCCCCCACCCTGTATCAGTGTGCAGATTTTGGATTCTGTTGTTTGATCGCGGTTGAAGCCCTGGGTTAGCCAACCATTTGGTCACCATGCAGGTCCCCCTGTGAGCCCCAGCACTTGGAGCAAACAATCCATCTTTGTGATTGAACAGAAAAGTTGTGTTCAGAGATGTCGAAGTGTAAAGCATTTCCATTTTTATCTCCCACTGTGGTTGTAGGAGAAAGCCACTTTGGTGCAAGCACAGTCTTTCACAAGCCTGACCTCCCTGGAGCCATGCAAAGGAAACAGAACTGCTGATAAGAGAGCAGGCTCCTGTTTCTCTTCATCAAGGGTAGTTATCCCATTTGCAAGGGAAGAAGCAAGTGGTCAAAACAGACAAACAAAAAAATTATCAATGTTTTAACAATCCACGTGTCTGATTTTCCACTGTTCTCTTTAAGCAGCAAGCAGACCAAACGCCGAAGTGCTGTCAGTGAAGTGTGATTCAGACCTGGAGACTCATTGACATGGCTTTCTGATATAACTTGTCTTTTCGCTGCAAGACTTGAGGAGAAATAGGAAGGTGTGTGGGTGGGTTTTTTGTTCTGTTTTCTGAGATTATGGAGGGACTCGCTGGTCTCCCCTGCGGGACCACTCACTGAGCCTGTAGTATTTGTTCAGCATCTCCCTGAAACACCAGCATCTTAGAAGTCGTCTTCCTGAATTTACATTCCCAGTTCAATCATCTCCCGAACAATAAAAGCTCTAGTGTTGGCTTGCCTTTAACTTCTGCACTGCGCGGCGCTCCTGTCAAAAGGGAGCCCTTCCTCCTAGCGCTTTTGTTTTTTTTAATACCTGCTAATCACCCTGCTTGCCTTTGCCCAAAGTTTGTTGTCTTTGCAGTTGGTCACAGCGTGAGCTACCAAAAACCTCGCTGAGCTTGATGGGGTATTCTGTTGGCCTACCCCTAACACACGATCTTCCACCTCCCTGGCACACAAAGGGCCTTTTCACCGGCCCACCGCAGCTCGAAGATTTCATTTCATGTGTTACAATTAATCTGTATTTATTGCCACTTATCTTAAATGGCTAACAATATCAAGAGTTTAAAAAGTGCTTTTAATGTCAAACTGGGTCAATTAAAACTCTACTTAAAATATTTGCAAAACTTCTAGCCTGAAAGTTGCCCCCTCAGTCTGCTGTTAACTGAAATGTTTTAAATAAACACACACAGCTTGAGGAGACTGACATTTGGTAAAATTCCCTTTGATATTTTAGTAGAATCCAGGATTAATTTCCTTACTCCTACATTTACTTGCTTTTTTTTATAAAAGGAGAAGAATGAAAAATAATATTTTAGATAGTTATAAATATTTGAAAGATTGTTTCAATCAATTACAAAACCTCAAAACTTTTAATGCCAGAAGAGGGCTTTGGATTGATCAATCTGATCTCCTGGAATGTCATCCTGTTCTTCTGTGGACCCCAGTAGTGTTTCTCTAACTCCAAGCTTCGGACCATGGGCCACAAGTAGCAATTTATTTTTATTTTTAAAACTCTTTCAGTATTGTCTGTGGGCACGGGAAGTAACGTAGTAGAACATAAAATCTTTAAAAGTTCAATAATGAAAGGGCAACTCTTACCAGCGCATGTTACCTTTTACTGAAGGTTGAAGATGGCTGGAGGAATCCACTTATTCTCCTTTCAGAAAAGCCCCCAGTTTTGCTTCAAGCTTTCCTTTTCAAAAGCTCGGTTTGCAGGATGACCTTAATTTACGTGAAGTAAGTGCTGGTGTACTGCCCATGAGAGCTTTGAGCTCTTACGTAGTACAGCCAAGGTTGCACCATGTTAAGATGGTGACATGGATCACACAATGAGGTCCCAAGAGGGATCCTCAGGTAGAACTTAGTTGTTCTGAGTGCAGTAGATGCACAGAGTAAGTGAGATCTCAGGCTGGGGGAATTAACTACCTAAAGTAAGCATCTCTCCACATGGAGCCGTTTAGACTTTAAGCTCTGATCCTCAAATGCTTGCACTCTCCATGAGCAGTGATATTAATGAAGCTTGGTTTCCTATGGCTTTTAGGTCATTTGCTTGGATTCCCAGAAGTCTAATAAGGTTTGAACTGTAGCTAAGGCATTTCTATTAATTAAGGCATTCGTATTATCTTTATGGGTCTCTGATGTCTCTAATAAGGCTCACCCTGCAACTTTTCTTTCCACAGGAGAGATCAGTGAGTCTCTATCCAGCCATCTGTTTTCGTAACATATATAAGAAAGGACTGTCTTGGAGACAGCTATGCTTCTGTCTATTAGATTTGAAACTTGCCCATGGGTTCAGAATATTTCAGGGAAATCATAAAACAAAAGCATATCCACAGAGGGACTGCAGGATTCTGTAAGCATTGTGTTCTTTTGAAGCAAGGTTAAAATGAAATTGCCATATTTACGTAGTGTAAATATTTCACAACTTGAGGACACCAAATGGTTTTGATCACTCCTTTAGTCATTTTTTCAGTCATTTCTTCCTGTAGAATACTTAATTAAACAAATCTGCCTTTCTCAAATGATCAGTAATTTTAATAAATGATAGTGAACAGTTCATTTTATAGGTTAGGGATGGAAACACATTTTGAAGAATTGCTTTTGTGTAAGGAATAACATGAATTTTTTTGTTGTTGTTGCTTGCCATTCATAGAGTACGATTATGTCAGTTTAAAGGAAAGCAATTGTTCTTGGATATCAGTGTTACAATGAGTGCAGAGATGCTGGCTTGTAGACATACTTCTATTGCTCATTAGTTGCTGTCCTATTTCTATTCTTTTTGGTTTTGTTTTTAATCTTAATGATTGTATGAAGAAGCTAAGTGATGCTGATGGCTAATTGCAGCACAAGAATGACAGATAGCACAAAGCTGGCAGCTTGCAGCACAAGTCATAGTCTGAAATATGTTTGCATAAACTATTTTATCTTATTTTTATTAATGCTTGCAAGCAGGAATACTGTGAGTTTCCTGCTACTGCTTTTCATCCTTAGGTTACTGGGTCCTGTCAGCCTGGTTTCAGACATGTGTGGCACAGCACCTTACACAGCCCTGATTCATTTATATTCTTCTTGGAACTGACAAAAATGTCTCACTTGGAAAGGTCAGGTTTGAGATCTTTCTGAAGGTCGCTGCCTTTGGCAGTGTTAACCATGGCCTCAGCAGGCTTCTATCCTGGATGAGGACTACTACCTTAGGCTGGCTTTTTAAAATCTTTTGTTTTCTCAAAGAGCTCTTAAGAGACTGTGTGTTAATATTCAGAGCTTTCTTGTGCAGATCTGGGTACCAGAGTGCTCTGGCTGACTTCACAAGAGGCGGGTGAAGCTAAGAAGTGTAACAATAGGGAGGTGAAAACTGAAATTTGGTGGCATTGTGTACTAAGGGAGCAAACTAGTTGTAGATTCTCACCAGATGGACTAGTCCAGCTCTAAGCATCTCTGCTAGGAACATTTAAACCCATAGGCTCATTTCCCTTGATATGGCTATGTTCCTATTTGGAAGGAGGTGGCTTTGGCAAGAGGAGGAAGTTTCTGTTTAATAGTCTAATTCAGGAAAAGGTTGTGATGTAAATTCAAACTCATTCCTTACTAGGTGTTGGAAAAGGAGCTCATTATGCAAACTCAGATCAGTAGGAAAACACACTTTTTTCTTGATAAGTGGAACCAGTAAACTTGTATTTTAATGCTATTTTCTACCAAACCTCAGTGTTCGGGATTCTACCATCTCTGAGCTCCTCATCTGCTTCCATTGGATCCAGAGAATGAAATGAAGAGGCTTTGCCAAAATTTGGCTGCAATGAAGGAGATACTTGATTGAGTCTCACCAAGGGGCCAGCAAAGAAGAAGCACCAGTCTAGTATTAACAAAATACAAACACATTTGCATTGAAAATCTCTTCCTGCTGGGTGAGAAATGGAAATGAATACAGGAAAATAAAACTTGAGTCTTAAAAGGGAAGGGGCTTTAAGTGCACTCTAGTTACAGCCTCGGATCACTGTAACTGTGAGAAGATGCGATGAGCGAATGTACCCAAGCACATTTGCTGCTTTTTTTTTTTTTTTGTTTTGTTAATTCTGCACTGTTGTGCATAAGCAGACAGTGATGGATTGTCCCAGAGTTCTGTGCATAGTATCGAAGAGAACTGGATTTAATTGTCCTGCATTTATTGTACAAAAGGAATGAATTATGAGCCACTTAACAGCATCTCCAGTGAAAGTGATTATCAGCACTGCTCCTCGCCAGAGATATAACTCTGTCAAGCAGACTCCCTCCTCTCTTGGGTTCCTCGGAAAAAGCTCATGAATTTGCCGTCTCCTGCCAGTGAAAGCTCAGGGTGAAATACAAAACCAAAAGCTGCCAATAGCTATATATTCAGTTCAGATGTTGTAGGAATTTATTCTTTTCTTTTTTTTTTCCTTTTTCCCTTGAGTGGAAGATCAGTCAGGATTTTTGGAGCATGCAACCGAAATAGTGCAGCAGAATGCGTTCCCAGCTGATTGCTCTTTTGATTTTGTAGGTGAACTATGTGACTGAGGAGACTTGGCTGTTGGCTTTAATTAGCTTTGACCAGGGCTCTCGTACACTTACAATGCAACTGGCCATGATGCCGTGGAAAAGCACCCTTCACCCCCACACACCCAACCGTATCTCATAGCTGTTTTCAAACTGCTCCTCCCTGCAACGTGCAGATAACCCCGGAAAGAAGTTTAAGCCGAGGCAGATGTATAAAAGGAACGTTATGAGCTCTGCCTCTGAGACATTGTACGATAACTCATCTGCAGAGGAGCAGGGAGTTTTGTTCTTTACATTGTCAATAGGAAGCTGTGGCGTGATAAAGGACAGTGGGATGAATTGTATGGACTAAAATATTGCCTGCCAGAAAGATTTTTTTTTTGGAGGAGATGTTCCCCAACTTTGCAGAGTAACAGCTGCAAGGGGTGATTTTGTGTTAGGATTTGTTTAGATCTGCAGAATTCTTTTCAGTACCTTCAGGAGAGCTGGCTTGTGCTGTGGGGAGCTATGGGTCCTGTCCCCTCTGCTAGCTGTTTCTTGTGCTGCCTTGAAAACAAACATGAGATTCCTGTGTGCTCACAAATAGTAGTATGCCTGGGATAGCCCAGATAAGTGAATCAGCACAGGTAGAGATAACAATGTGTATGCAACTGTGTGAGCTCTTATAGAAGGGTGCCTTTCTGCACCCCTCCACATGAGCAGATTTCACGTGGATTTATCAACAGATTTACAATTACCAGAAAGTCTGCTCTTGAAAAGGAGAGGAAAGGGGGTGGGGAAAAAAAGCTGTAAAAAGCCCCGGACTCTAATGGCACTACCAGGTAGCATGTGCAATTCATTTAACTATGAGTCTACAAATGTGTTAGCTCATAGCTGTGGTAACACTCATGGCAGCAGTCCCCAGGCTGAAAACTATCCTGCTAATTAATAACAGCTAAGAACAGAGGTTATGTGGAGTGTCATAGCGACAGGTCATGAATTAGGAGAGGAGCATTTGTGGTCACATCTTCTGTATGCAGAGAATTATTTTTCAAACAATTCCCTATGTAACTGTGCTCATGCATTTTGGAAAATCAGCTATTTAATGTGCAAACTGGTGATGAGTCTTGCATTTCTTCCACTCTGTCATTCAGCTGATTTATTCAGTCCTTTGTATCAGCTGCAACAGGGAAAATTTAGGAAAATGGACTTGGAAGTTTACCTTGTTTTGGAGACTGCAAAGATTGTCTGAACTTTTAACAGAGTTGCTAGAAAAGTTGTGGAGTTAAACGACTGGGAGAGCTTTCCGTGAGATGGGAAGTCATTGGTGACCTGTTATCCAGAAATGGACCAGAGTCTCCTGGGAAGAGCTGTATGACAACCTTGTGACAAAATGGTCCTTCACTCCAGAATGGCAAGTCATGGTGGCTTTTTGTAGGAATGTAAGGCACAGGTTCTCCAGGGGATTAAAAACGCACAATACAGTAGGATCAATATTTAATGCCATGAGACTTTTCACTTTTTTTCTTTTTAAATAGCTGTCTAGTGGTTGCTAGATTCATTTGGGATTTGGCAAACAGAATTTTATATCCGTCCCTCATTCTTGAGTTAATGGAAAAAATTGAGTGTTTGATTTGCTTTTGGAGGAGTTACGGCAGGAGGAGGACAGCGATGGATGGCGCATCCCCAAGAGCTATTCCAGAAGTGTTATTGCAAAGCAGCTTATTTCGTGTTGCATATTTTAGATTGGATATTAGGAAGAATTTCTTTACTGAATGAGTTATCAGGCTTTGAACAGCTTGTCCAGGGAAGGGGTTGAGTCCCTGTCCCTGGAGTCATATTGTTGTAGTGCTTTGGGATATGGTTTAGTTGGGGTCTTGTCAGTGTTAGGTTAATGATTGGACTAGATGATCTTGAAGGTCTTTTCCAATCTGGAAATTCTGTGATTCTGTGTAGTGGCCAATGTAATTGGGTGGTATTGTTCTTTTTAGGATTTGGTACGTGGAGATCCAAGGGCTAGATTTCCAAGTACCCAAAATTTTAAGACTATGTGGCTCTCTAGTCAAATAGAAGTTAAGTGCTTGGTAACCAGGACCTCTGCTGAGGGCTGGATATTCAAAAGGCCTCAGCCCTTAGACAACAGTTTTGAAAACCTGGCTGCATTTCAGTGCGAGCCTGGCTTTAGAAACCTTTTATACCTTCATTGAGCACAAAGGGACAGACTGTCTTGTAGGTTCATGCCTTCATTAGGAGGAACTGCATCCTATTGATTTCTGCATGCATTATGGCTGGATCCGACTCTCCAGTGTGTGACCTGTTAGCATCATGCTTAAAAGCACTGTCATGGCAACAAGGGCAGCAACCCCAACAGCAAGGGAACGGGACACGGCGTGAGACGAAGAAGTGACATCCTCTTCTCATTGACAGAGATTTCCCCATAATAGAAAAGGAGGGGGAAAAAGCCTGATAAGTCAAGTGGCTTGATTTGTAAGTGAACTTACTCTAAAGTAAACACAATGCTGTATGTGTCTGACTTGCCAGTGAGATCATCTGTTTCTTTGTTAGGGAAGAAAATGTGTTTCCGTTCCAAGTCCAGAGCCACTCGGGCAATTTACATGAACAAATAAAGATGAGGTTTAGCAGCACTAAATAAATAAAATACAACTCTAAGTGGCCACCAAAGAGCAGAGCTGCTCCAATGGAATAGTACTGGGACGTTTGCCATGCCTGCTTATGATTCCCCATCCAAGCACTGCTCAGATTCTTCTTGCTGAGGCCAGGTTTATGGCTGTAGCAAAACATACACTGGGAGATGAACCAGCTATGCTACAGATGAGCAGCAGGGCAGAGAACAGAAAGTAAATCTGTGCCTTAGCCGTGGTCTTTGCAGAAAATAGTTGGGCTCTTGCCAGAGCAGCATAGATTGAGGCTGACTGGGGCAGTGAATATTCATCTCTTGGTAAAAGCAGTGGACATCTTGTTTCTGATGTCTCTTACCAGCTGTATCCTATAGCTGTTCAAATATATTAAATGGAGTCGTTCCTAATTTTCTCCTCTTTGAGATTAGAATTTGGCCGTCCTTTATTTCAGTGCTTCTAGCCCTGGAGCAGGTGCATAAAATATCTCACACGTGGGGAAAAATCAAAACACTGTGCCCCAGAGCTGTGTTTCATCCTGGGTCCAGCTAATATGTAAAGGCTCTAAGCGCTGTTGGTTCATTGCTATTTCCTCATTGCATTAAGAACTTGTGTGACTAAATATTAGATGTACAGGACTCTTTCTTCTTCCATTTCCAACTGAGACTGCACATCTTCCCGTCTGGCACAGAACTGGCCACTGTGAGTGGGGCACTGTGGCATCCCAGGTGTCTCTAGTACAGCTCAGTTTGGGGAGTGAGACTGATGCACTCAAACAAATTTGAACCTTATGTAAAACTGTTACCAGTCAAAATAATCCATACTGCTCATGAACAAATCACTCCTGTGTTCTGTTCATTATGTAGCTTCCCTGTGCAATTCCAGGATCCAGGAGTGAGATAGTCGTGTCCAGGACATTATTCTGAGCGGAGACATGTGTCTCTGTTCTGTAGTGGTGACTTTTGGCAATAGCTATGTGTTAGCTCCACCCTTCGTGTGGGAGGCCTGAGAGTAAGTCATGGCTGTTGAACTGACAGGTTTACTAGGGCTTCTGAACGGATCCTTATTTTCACTGTGTGGGGAGGTGTCTCACTTTGCTATGATCAAGTAGCTGAGCTAATGCAGAAGTGCTTCCCTGGTCTGCTCTGGAGTGGATGCCATAGCACTTACAAATTTAAGCTGGAGGAGCAGAGGTGCTGTAGGGCTTATTGTCTCTTCAGCACACATGCACATAGCTGAGCGGTGGAAACTCTGCAGTGGAGAACTGGTCCCCCCCCACCCCGTCCATGACAAGTGAGATGTTGTCTCCTCTCCTGTCAGGATGTCATAGGCACAAATGAGCTGTTTCTGCAATGGATTTCTCACATGAGTTAGTTACCTACTATGCAGGCAGCTGATCAATAGCCAGCAGAAATGGGCACCCCCTAAGTTATTTCACACACCCGAGCACGGTTCTTTAAGATGGCAAAATGGAATTTCTCCATTTGCGTTTGGCTGCTTCCTTTGACAATAGAGAAGGCCAATGCAGCTATCTTAGATTAGGCATCTAATGTTGAGTGAGATTAATCTCTCTAAGAATACCCTCTAATCTAAGTTTCTTCTGTAATCCTTTCTGTACTTCTAGTCGGAAAGTCACTGTGTGCAAACTGAACTTAGATCAAAGACAATTAGCCAAATGCCAAATCCTTCTGTCAGTGTCGTAGCTACAGTGAGTGTCACTCACACCGTCTCAGGACTACTTATGATATATTTATGTCGTGACAGAGCTGCCATGCAGGCAAGCTGCACTGGGGCTGCCTTTAGTTCCTCTATGTGCTTATTTATTTGCTCAAGGTTCAGGAGGAAGCCTGGTTTGACAGCTTTATCAAACCTCTATTCAGTTCCATATATAATGTTTAAATAACTAATTTTAGATGTCAGCATTCTCCTCTTTCCCTTTCTTGCCTTCTGTGCCTCTGTCTCTTCTGTGCCTTCACATCCCCACCCACCAAAAGGTGAATTTAAAAGCAGATGAACACCTAGAGCACAGGAATAGCATTTGACTGTATATGTAAGCTGGAATGAACCCAAACTGCCCCAAAGTGCTTATTGATAAGTACTATTAAACCAATTAAATCTTTCAAAAGTTGAGTTAGTATAATATATATATAATATAAATGTAGCTGGTATGGAAGCCATGTGCTGTAACCCATGTGCAGAGCAAAAGTTGGATGAGATTATCAATGAGAAAGTCTGGTGTGATGCTAGAAAAGCCAGTGCTTTGCAGCTGGATGCATTTGGTCTTTGGTTTTCACATCTGCTATCCTCAAGCATTGCCATGAATGCATATTTGAGTTATAGTTACCCTTGTATGTAGCTCAGCAGATGGGATGTAGTTGTTCAGTGATGTTATTAGAAGTATTCTTTATATTAGCTCATCATTTTAAATGCTAAGACCTGAATATTTGTGGTAGCTGGCTCCAAGTACTTGAGCAAGGTAATTATATTAGTTACTCGGACATTATGGGATTTCTCAGATGTATCTCAGGAGTAGGAAGCGTGCCTTTCCAGAGAAAGCTACAGCAATCTGAAGAGATGGATCTCACTCTCCAAGAGTCTTGTCTCTCTTCATTGACTGTAACGGAGCCGAAGCAAAGTGCTGTGGCTAAATACCTAAAGTCAGGCAAAATTCTGGCTGGGAATTGGAACTTTTGAGGTTAACAAATCAGTGTAATTTTTCTTAGTTGACCAATAAGAGACTGAACTAATATGCTCAAAGCAAAACAAAGTCTGTGGCAGATTTAGAAGCTGGTCGTGGGCGTTCTGAAGTCCAGTTATGGCCTTGACTGCATGCCATTGCTGCTGCTGCACACAGATGATGCTTTTCATTCCTCCAAACAAAACATATATTTCTAAGATTTTAAGATATCTATGTGTGTGTATATATATAAACACATATATAAATATATATTTATATATTTTTTAAATTGCTGTTAAGATACACCTGCATTTCCCGATGCCATAATTACCAGGTGTCATTGAAATGTACAACTTTTCACTAAAATGATATTAGGTTCAAACCAGGTTTGACTGATGTTAGGTTGGAAATAAATCCTTTGAGAATTACTGAGTCCAAAGACCTCACCTGTCTCAGGAAGCTGCTGAGCTGCAAAAGGCTGGAGGCTGTGATGATATCAAGGGAAAGAATCCCTACAGAGCTGCTCTGGTGTTTGTATTCCTCACTAGACATCTGCGCTGGCCCTTGACAGCGGTGGGATGATGAATTAAATGGACCTGTAGTGTGATCCAGTACCTCTATTCTTAGGTTATGGTGAAAAATACTTGTTGTCTCATGAGGTTAGCCTAATTCTGATGGACCCTTCCCATGTCCCAGAAATCACAATACGATTTACCCCAGAAAGAGTGAGAAGAGCCTGGGTGGGCTCTTGCAGCATATCAAGGAGCATGAAGCATGAACTCAAACTTTAGTTCAGCTTTCCAGTAACTGCAGTGCAATGAATGCTCCAGAATCCAGCATCAACAATCTCATGAGGTATTGTGATGCTGCTAAATTCAAAAGAGTAAGACTATTTTTAGCATAAACAGTTAGAGTCCCACAAATCATCTTGAGAGGCATGGTTCTGATTACAGATCTGTAACATGTTTGCTGTGATAAAAAACAGAACTGCGTCAGGTGATCTTGTTAATGCAGTATTTGTGCGCTTGGGTAATACATGCAGCTGTGGCTAAAAAAAGTTTTAAAAAAAAATAAATCAGCAGTTCTATTTTACTAGCAATTATTCATTTATAAACTGTAACAGGAGAGTAGCTAGAATCAGAGGCAAGACCTGTTAGTCTGGAGGTCAGGAAGGACTATAAAATGAGAAGCATGTTCCACTCCCAGGGCAGATGTCCCTTCCCCTTTGACTCTCCTCAACACCTGCTGCACTTTAGACATATGCTTACCTTCAACTTGACTGAATTTTGACATAAACATCACTTAAAGTTGAACATGTGCTCCCAGGCTTTGCTGGATAAAGATGGACTTAGGTGTGTGCCTAAAATTTTCCTTAAATTGCCCTTCTAAATAGTTTCTTTTAAGACCAGTGAGAGAGAAGTTCTAGCAGACTTGCTGGTCTTGATTTTTATAGGTGGTTGAGTGTGCTGGAAGGGTGGACCCTTTTCAGCTTGGTCACCCTGGTGAATGTTTCGTGTTTATCATCTGTGTTATTGCCAGAGACCAGGTTCTTAGCCGGTCTGTGTGTGTGTATATTTATATACATATAGATATATATAAAATGTGTAGCTTGCGGGGAGGAAGCCAGTATTTACCCCAGGTCATTGGGCAGTGGGAACATTCGCAGTGTTCACTGCAGCCATGGATGATGGGACTTCTTACAGCATCGATTTTCAGTTCAATTTCTTATATTTGTTCCTTTTGGCTCCAGTCAGCAATTTCTGCAGCTCAAGTGTGTGTCAGCTAAGACAACTGTGAGTCCTAAGCTATTTTGAGTTTGGGAAACATGGGGAAAAATACATGAAAAAAACCATGCTCTTTGCTTACCTCACCTGTCCAGTCCTCAGTAGATCTAAGGATTTACAAGGAGCACTCCCAAGAATAGACATCCTGGGTTTTTATGGGGCTAAGTTCAGCAGCCTGTGGAATCAAACATGGAGTACTTTTTTCAGATACTAAATTTAAAGTCTGATGGGGAACTTGGGGATTTATTTCTTTCCCGCTGAAGTTTTATTTTTTTTTTTTGCAAACTGAAAAGGGGACCTGGTGCATTAAATTCCAGGTAATCATTTTCCTTCAGAAAATTCATTTGCTTAAAATTATTCATAGGTTTAATCTGGAAAAATTGTCTTGTGAAGGGAGTTCAGCTGGAGGTTTTACATTCCTTTACTGGGATACCAACGTGAGCAGTTCTAGTTTGTAACTGTAGAATGATTTTTTTTTTGTCTGGAACTTCGATTTTACAACATCACATATAAAAAAATTAATTCAGAAGTGCATGTCAAAAGCTATCTTCATCCTTTTGGGTCCATGAGATGCCTTTGGTATCTAGACATCAGTTTGGTTTCTTGGCTTTTCATTCAGCCACATGGCACTGTTTAGTCAGCTGCTCTCCTGTGATACATCCAAGATAAGCTCATGCCTCAGAGAGGCAAAATTGCACAAATTCCCAGCATCTTTGAAATTCAACTTGTTCTTCCAGACTGGACCAGTCTTGGGCCCAAATGGGTAATGACCTCAGAGTTCACTAAAGGAATTTTTCCAGTAAATGTGACTACTGCACTTTTGTCTAGATCACATTTGAAGAGGCACTTTCTGGCTCTCCTTGCCTTTGAAAGAGTCATCCGTGTCCCACTTGTATGAGCTCTTGTGGGATGATCTGTGACTTAGCTTTGCTTTCTTCAGCTCAGGTAATCCTAAACTTGGACCTGCAAACCTGAGCACCCTAAAGCTGAGTGAGGCTTGAAACAGAGCCAGCTCCTGTTTTCATAGGTGATCCTTGAGGGATGTGATGAGATCTCCAGGTCATAACTGCATTGTACAAGGCCTCATTGCCCTGTAGGAAGAAAAGTGTCTGAAACTGAGGTGCAGGTGTGAGTTTGGGGCCACTTGCAGATACTCATTCAGGTGCAGGTGGTGTGGCCAGTGGGGTTGCTGGTATCCTTTCAGGCCTGCAACTTCCCATTCAGTAAATGTGTTGCAGCTTCTGATTGCTGTGCTCACTTTCATCTCTGCTTCCCTTGTTGATGACTTGAAGAGATACCCCAGGAGCATTTAAAACTCCTTTGGGATGAAGCCTGGTAGCTCTGCAACCACAGCCTCTGAACCAGTGACTGCAAGCCAGCTCCACCTGAGCTGAAGGTAGTGGTGGTCCTCCAGAGGCAGCTTGCCCAGCCTCGCAGAGGCCAGTGGTGAGTCTTTGAGCAAAAGGACATGGATGGGACTGGACGCACCAACAGCAAAACGGCTTGGAAGAACTAAGGGCTCCATGGGGTTGTGATGTTTCTTTCAGGATGCATTGGCCCCATGCCAGCAGGGAGTGGCATGGTGCCAAGGGGTTACAGTATGGGGCCCAATGGCTTGCATCAGCTGAGACAGAACCTGAGAATGCACAGTGGAGCCAACTTCTCCCCCTTCTCATTTCTTCTTCAAAAAAAATGGCTAAAGTAAATAAATTGTCTGTTCACATGTGTTTTGGCATCTGAATGGAAACACTTGTCTGTGTGCCTCCCACAGCCCCTCTCCCTCCCTTCCTCAGTGCTTTTGCTAAATGAGACTTTCTTGCTCAACCTCAGCTCTACCCAGAGTCATTCCGTTGGTATTTCCCTCTTGGACTGATAAGGAGCTGAAGGAGCGGGCTCTAAAGCTGGTGACATTTACCAGCCCTAATAACATTCGGGAGCTAAAAGGTCCCCAAGCCCTGGTTTGTGAGCAGATAAATATTGGGCAGGGAACCAGGGGCTGCCCAAAACCTGCGTGTCAGGCTTTGTACGGTTCCCCTCCACGTCTCTGTAGGAGCTTGGACTTGTTAAAAACTCTCTCCTTGGTGCTAGCAACAGTTTGGCAGTGTCCATGGTGTTCCCTGAACTCCAGTCTTGGTTTGGCTATAACTTAACATTCTTAATAGTAAGTTACCGAAGGGGAAAATAACATATATTTACTAATAGAATTTTATTAAATGATAATACAAATAGATTATTGCAGGGAAAAATACTCATACAAATTCATTTTAACTGGGTCACTCTAACTTCAGTTTGTTTTGCACAGACAAGGGAAGAGAGGTGGTAGGTCACATGTTGCAAAAGGTTTCAGATGCTTCCAGTTGCAAAAAATAAGTATTCAAGCAATTACAGTGCCCCTTGTTAAAGGAGGAGGTGGAAACGTATTGTCATCCCCCTCACGATGTGCATTTCCTGTGCTGCGGGATAATCAGCCACCGAGACATCCTTAATCGTGTTGGATTATTTGCGGTTGCACCTGCCTGAACTTTCTCTCTCTTGATTAACGTTTGATTAAATCCACTTTTAAAATGCCAGCATGACTACAGCACTGGGGGGGCACTTGCAGAGAGTGTTTTGCTCTCCATCCTGATTGCATCTGAATTAATTATGCTAAGTGCAGTGACAGGAACAATATTGATGTAACAGAAGTTTATTAGGTTGATGTGGTCATTTAGAAGAGGGCTGTAAGCAGCTTCACGTGCTTTAGCTGTGGCCTTCCATGAGGAGAAAATGTCATTTTGTTATTATTCAAATTTGGGTAATTTCTTTCTGGGAGTGAGGTGGTTTTGAATCTCATTAGCTTACTGGCATTTGCATGTGTTAATAGAGTTCTCACTTGTTTTTAATCCTCCGTTCCTTCTTTACCATTGCAAAGGGGAGTTCAGTGAAAATCAGGGAGCTGGGCTGGGGGGCTGAAAACTTTCTAGACTGCATTTTCAACCTGCTGTGCTTGTGGACCCCTGACCACACGTGCACTGATGTGAGAAGGTATTTACTCTCACTGTGCACTGGAGAGTGGGGCTCCAGTGAGGACACAGCTGCCACCACCTGTCTCAGCCTTATCTCACTGCATGAGCCATTACCTGTTCCAGAGGGGACAAAGTCCCAATTTCATTGTAAGGACATGTAGCATTCATCGCATCTGTCAGGTTTTAGTTAATCTGTATTGTATGCATAAGCACCAGTGCCTCAAGCCTATCCAAATTTGTCTGTCCTACTATGTGGAAATCAGAAGCAAATCCTGCCAGGAACAAATGTCTTAAGAGTATAATCCCTGTTCAAGTATGGTTATCTCTGGCAGCGGAGTTAACGGGCTCCCTTTTCAGCGGGCTGGGGTGCGATGGATGGACTAACCACAAGCTCTGCTACGCGCAGACATCCTGCGGTCAAAGGCGGGGCTTCTTGGGTCGTGTTTGGCAGCTCCTCGCAGAGAAGCTGGGAAGCCAGGTGGTGGTCTGCAATAGTGTGCTCTGGGTTTGGCTTAGGACCTCTGAATGCCCATCTCTGCCCTGACTGCTGGGTCAGGCAGAGGATTGCACCCTCCATACCAGTTACCTTTTACATTGCACGACTCAACCATAAAAATCCAGCCTTGTGGTATTGCCCTTGCACGGGCAGTCGTTGACTTTAATCAAGATAGTCTACCTTGATGGTCTTTAACGCAGTATGTCGCGAGCGACTTCAGTTTCTCACAAGGTAATGTACAACAGAGAAGTTCTGGGAAATCTTATCAAAGAAGAGCCTTAAAGCACTTTTCTCAGGCCTCATGAACATCTGTTCACTGTGATCTTTTTTTTATTTTATTTTTTTCTCTACTAACAGGTGTTTGTGCAGGATTTGCTTAAAGAAGTTGCTTACCTTCCAGGCAGCCCATTATGGGAATGTGAGACACTGAACAGATATTTTCTCTCTTTCTCTGGAATAGCTGTTTCTGTTCTCATGGATCCTGTGGCCTGTTGGTATAAAACCATGGAAATTGTGCAGCAGCTTCTCTCTCCTGTCAGTTGATGTTTTTAGCCTATAACAAGTCAGAAAAGGAAGAGAAAGTTGTGCTTTTTTTTGTCAAGAAAAAGTATTAGTGTTTTTTTTTCCTAAATGAGTAACAAAAAAACTTATTCCAAATAGTTTTTATTATTTTGTTTTTCTCCACTTCCTTTTCTGAAAATGAAAATCCAATAACTCATTAAACCAGAAACCCGGGAGAAGATTATTGGGGAAGTTTTCATGGGGAAAAGGGAATATCTTTTAAAACTTTTTTGGAAAAATGGCCTACTCTAACACCTGTGTCTGGAACTAAAAATGAATAATGTTTGTTTGTTCAAAGAGTGCTTGAAAAATTCACTTTCGGGCCAGGTACAGATTAAAGGTTGAGATTTTTGAGTTTAGTTTTTCCGGTGGGTGTTTTTTTATTTCCTCATAGCCTTGCTGTTTGCTTTCTGCAGGCTTATTTCCCTTTCTGCAGCTTCTCTTTTATTGCTGCACCACACTGACTGTGTTCCTCCCATCATCTATTTTTTACTCAAACCAAAGATTCTGTAGGGGGAGCTGCTTGGACCTAATTTTGTAGAGTAATGCCCAGTTTACTCCTGCAGATCTTCACAATGACTCTACATTTGTTTTGGCCTTTTCCCACGAATTCTGAGAATTTCCGAGAGGTTTTTCTCATAATTTTGAAAGAGATTTTGACTAGAATTGTTGGGGTTTTTTGTTCAAAGGATTTTCTTGCCTCTGAAAGCTGAATGGGTGAACAGCACAACACATCTGAGCTAAAAAAAAATAAAAATGTTAATAGTAATCCAGATATGCTTGTTTATTGAGCTTTGATTTTTTTTATTTTTTTTTTTCTGGTAAATAGCTGACTGTAGCTGTAATAAATTACCCTCTGCAAGTATCTAGTCTTCATTTGTAACCCAGCCTTATAATTTGCTCCATAATTATTCTACATCCAGTCCTCCTCCCACAGTTCCCATTTCGAAACACAAGCCTCTTACTGATTTGATGGTTTGTGGTTGTTGTTTTCCCCTCATGATGGTATGGTTGATAATAAAGTTTATCACCATTTTACATCTCAAAGGGACCACTTGTAGATTGATTCTGTACTCTCTACAGGTATTTTCGTCCTGCATAATCAAGCAGTGTATTTTTGCAGAGGGTAGGTTGTTCAGGGGATATTTCTTTCCTGCCAGTGATACGAATTATTGACAAGAAAAGCAATATAAAGAGAATAAAGCAGGTGACATGTCAGAGCATAATTACTGCAACTGATACATTGCCACTATGAAGGCAACATTACCATAAGAAGATCTTCTGGAGCTCCTTTGGAGGTTACTCATCTGCTGGCTATCAGGGTAGCAGATTTCGGACTCTCGCAGACCCTCTCTTTGCATTAATAGGACAGCTCTACCACATGAAATGGTAGAAAAAACATATCATGGCAAATACAGAAGTTGCTAAGCACTCTCTTGCTTGGTTTTCCAGCTTGGATAGTTAGGTAGTTCCATCCTTGTCTGAATTAAGAGTGATTAAATGCTGCCCATCTTCATTTACTCTTACTGTCCTCAGCTTTGAGGTAGCCACTGTGTTTTCCTCATCTTCAAAGCTGAAGAGGCTTCATGACCTGCTTTATCAAGAGGCAAAGCCTCCTTCTTCTCTATGCTTGTTCTTGACTGCCTGTGTCTGGACTTGTCTAGCAGGGCTGCCCACAGTTGAACTCCTCTTCATTGGCTGGGAGGCTTGAGGACCCTCACTGTGAAACCTCTAAGAAGCATCTAACTTGGTGCAGAAGTTCAGTGTGAATAACTTGAATAAGCCACCATAGTTCCCATGTGTCTGGTGCTGTGCCCAGCTGCAGAAGCATGACCTAAAGGGGATGGTCTTCCATGGAGAGCTTATTTAGTTGACAGGAGATGTGAGGAAGGTTTCTATGTTGGCCACAAGCCTTGGGCAAACCCCTCAGCTGCTCTAATTGTCAGAAGGGCTGAAGTATTTCCTCTCTGCCTTGACTTTGGGATATGAATGTGCATTTGTAGTATAATTCAAAGTCTTATGTTACGGTTCAGGGAATTACTGTAGTGTAGCAGAGTAGCAGTAATAATTAAAAGGCTGCAGTGTCCTTATTTTGTATATAAATTCCCAGTACGAGAGCTGTGTTGTACCTTTTTAAACAGCTTTATTTAAGGACTTAAAACCACAGATCTCCGTTAGCTTTGGTGTGTATTCTGAAGGAATCTCTGTGGCTCTGCCACTGGAGGAAACTCTCTTTGTGCCTTTCTAAGCTCCTTCCAAGACAGTGGTTGAAAAATCAGTGGAAATGAATGCCGTTATCATCACCACACATGTGGGATGTTGAAAAGCAGGTTTTCTCTTCCACGGAAAGAAATGTGTTTGTACTCTGAGCAATGTTTAAAAGGTTTTGGAACAGAAATTCCAGCCTGCTCCAAAATTAACCTCGGTGGAAGCTCTACTGTTTTTCCCTCTTGAGGGTGACCAAACAGTGCCAAGCACTGAAGATAGCAGATTAGCCATCTTGCAAAGGTATGATCTGTGGAAACATTGCACCATTGATATCATTTTGAAATATTAATATGACTGTCAAAAGTGAACACTCTTCAAAAAAGCAAATGAATGCTATTACAAAAAAAAGATGAAAATTCTAAAAACATTACAGTGTCCAAATGATTGAAACTAAATTTTCCCTTTCAGCAATTTTGTCAAAACTGACATCTTCTGCAAGATATTCTGGAGCTGCGACAGCGTTTCCCGGGAGAAAATTATTGCTTTGAAAAGTATTTAATTAGGGAGATTCAGTGCACATCATGAAAATTAATAGTTGTTTAGGTTCACCAGAGAAAAGCAATGTGGAATTTAATAGCAGAATATTCTAATGAAGTACATAGTTTAATCACTAAATTACTGTGATTCTTGTTCACCATCTTTCTGCACCTTTTCCAGCAGCTGAGTACCAGCTGGGCTGGAAATGCTCTCATTGATGTAACTGAATGCAGACAGCTAATTTGGTAGTGGTTTAAGCTACTTTGTACTTGTCTTTATCTTTTACTCTCATTTTCACATGGCCTCCTGCTACAAACCATCTCTTTAGATGGTAGGACAAAGAGAGATCTGATGAACACACTTTCTTTTTGTGGGTTTACAAGGGTGAGTAGCTAAAGGATTGTTTTTGTTACTAACATCCCGCTGCAGTAAAAGATCAAATTTAATACATACAGCAATTGTTACATGACTTAATCCACTGTTGGCCTTCTCATTTAGACTGAGTTTGCCTTGTTGTTTAGTATGTTAGAGGAAAGCTACAGTTTAGCTCTTTGGCACACCCTTCTTAGAATCACGTGTACTTTAATATCACATGCTGATGGAGCTTCCAGCCGTAAGATGTCATGGGACAGCAATCTCATCCGCTTGTCCTAGCTGTCTTAGGGAGAGGGGTGCATCTGGTGTCAATTTTGTCAGGCCTCTCCATCACAGTTTGGCAGATCTTTTTGTTTGTGGGAATACGGGTACACGAGATGCCATGTTCTGTCCCAAGGAGACAGGTGTTTGAATGCAGGGTCTAGCACTTGGTGCGTGGAGATTACCGAATGGGTGCATGTCTTTGGGGAACTTCCAGTCACATGATGGTGAGCTGCATCTGTGCTGGTTTTCTGGTTATTCAGGAGGATACCCTTCTGCCAACACCCGCTGCAATATCATTGGAGAACAGCAGAAACAAGTGCTGTATCCATACTGCCTTTTGCTCACAGTTCCCAGCATGGACCTCCTCAGGCCCCTGCCCACCTGTGATCCTTGGGGCAGTACAAAGCAGGGCAGGGTGTGAGCTGACTGGTACCTTGCATGGATGACAAGATTCATGGTGCTCAGGAGAGCTGCTTGGCTGGTTTCTGTGGAGCAATGCACAAATACCTTGTGAGGAGAGAGCCCTACCCAGTTACGCAGTGCTATAGCTTTTCTGTGGCTTCAGATCTTTCTGCAACCAACATGACTTGAAGCTTAAGAAAAGCCACCAGGCTGTGTGGTAAAAATCAGAAGTGCGAGCAGCATGTCTGGAGAAGTTGGCTCATGGATCTTCTGTGATTCTGGGAGACTGCTTTTTATTAAACTGTTTTTTAATATGCTAGTTTGCCAAACCTGAGACCAATAAAGAGATTTTCCTTTCATGCTTTAGAAGCTGTGAGAAAGTACAGCCAAGCATTGCACTACTTATCCCAGAAGGGCAAGTCACATCTCCAGCAGCAGGATGCCCAAGTGAGTTATTTGCCCTTGAAGATGGAGAGTCGTATGGAAGCCTTTCCCTGCCAAGCAAGCTCCACAGAAGGATAACTTGTGTAAGGTCGATCTCAGGGCACTGAGCATCCTCCAACCGAGGCAGACACAAGCCTGGCTACTGCTGGTGGGAGAAATTGCCATGGCATTGTAGGACTTGGTGAGGTTGATGGTGGTTTGTAGCCTGATGAGTTGTTAGAAAGGTTTTGAGTAGTGCTGACCTTCTGGTTCTCGTCATTTTGAAGTCTCATAAACCACTTCTCTAATTGTAGGCAGGCAAATTCTGGATTCATTGGAGGAGATTGAAGTCCTGGGTCACTATTCTTGAGTGCTGTCCTGACTACAAACCAATGGGCAGTGAAGCACCACTCCAAATCTCTTACGTGTATGGGGGAGGGTGGTGGTGGTGACATTTTTTCATTTAGTTAGATACAGGAATGTTTTGTAAATAGTTACTTGGATTCAGATGGATATTATGGTGTTTTCTTTGGTTTTTTTTCTGTTTTGCTTTGTTGTGGGTTTTTTGTTCCTTTATTTGGGTTTTTTTGTGGTGGACAAAATTATTTCAGTGGCATTTTAGGGAGAAAGTCGCATTACAGAATGAAGATACAATTATCAGACTCCCTTTTTATTTTAAGGATAATCAAGATTCAGCCCATCAGAGGCGAGATGTTTGCATGTGGCTGTTCGGTTTGTGTGCCACACATGTGATCAATTTAACCAGGGGAGGATTTAGGCAGGGTGGGGAGGCTGATATTTCTTGTGACATGCGGAATGTTAAGCCACAAATATGCAACCACAAAATCAGCAGATTAGAATTCCCATTTGTAAGGAATAAATAATCATTATGGTGAGATAGTCCACTAGGGATTAACACGGCTGCTTCCAATTCTGTTGCTCTGTTGTTCAATGTACTGTGACATTTTTTTCCAGGCACATATCTCTCTCCTTTTTTTTTTTTTGTTTTCGTTTTTCTTTCTTTTTGCTAGTTGATATTGTAGTTGTCATAGTGATTTATGGGAATGAATGTAACTTTGCAAGGTTTGTCTCTGTACATACCTCTTGTCTGTCTTCTTGCTTGTAATCATGTTATGCACCTGTTGTTCCCCGTTGGGGCCCACGTGCTCGGAGAACTGATGATCACTCTGCAGTTGGTTTACTCAGTTTTACAACATTTGTTAGTCGCATCTGACAGATCTATTCTGGCTTTGTGCCGAAGAGCTGCCTGGCAGCGTAAATCATTCTTGCACTGAAGAGAAGAGCACGGTATCTATTTCAGGTTCCCACCCACCAGAGCCTCATAAATCTACGCAAATGTTTTGAGGAACAGGTTTGATTGTTTAGAATGAGCTAATGCTGCAAAGCCCTTCTTAGTCCTGAGTTGAGTCTGGGACTCTGACTCCCCAGGCTTGTAGGGTTAACTGAGATTTATAGGAGGTGTCTACATCGCTCTTGAAAAGCAAGCGTGAGAGCAGTGGAGAGCATGTTGGCTTCTCAGCTCCACAAGCTTCTCATCTATGCTGAGGCGTCTCTGACCACATGTCTTGTGCTGAGTACCTGCTGTCATAGTAACTGCTCTGCTAACCTGCCTGGTGTACACAGGCGTGTGTCTGTGTCGTCTGATAGGAAGGCTCCAAAAAGTGTGTTGAAAGCACTTCCCTGCCCTTTTGCAGAACACAATGTGCGTGGGTCTTTAGCTTGCCCTTTGAATCCAAAGACTTAGGAGGAGGCATAGGCTGCTTTATTAGACAGAAGAGAAGAATGTACAGTTCTGAGGATGAAATTAGATGCTCTGAATTGCCTTCAGTGGAGCTTCTCCTCCACTAGAGGGAAACTAGCTCTCTGACTTTAACCTGTCATAGGTGGTGCAAATGATATAGGTGGTGCTACCCTTTTCGAGCCTTCAGGGCCGTACAGGGCATTTTTATCCAGCATGAGAAATCACCTGTGGCAGTTCGTAGCTCACAGCTCTTCCATCGCTTTCTGTTCCAAGTTAACTAGCCTAAACTCCATCAGCATGGAGTTATCTTTTATCCCACACATATCCTATCTAGTTTGTCCTCGAGATAGTCACTCTGGTTTTTGCAGATCTTTCTTCTGTGCTATGAGGATTCTTGGAATACAGAGAAGTTCTTTGACTTTCAGAAACTTTCTGATCATCCCTTGATCAAAGATTTGATTGATGGCAGAGTGTGTCTATTCTCAACATTTTACTAATAGGCACTTCTTTTCTCTTCTAATACGGTCGATGCAGCTATTCCCAAGTGAGTAAGGAAGTCACTCTTGTGTATCATCAAGGCATGTGTCAGCTTTTTGTAATTGTCTTACAGCTATTTCTTAGAAACTTTACAGGGGACTAGTGCTTGAAGCAGGAAAAATGTGACTAGGATATTTAGATTAAGTAAATCGGCATTTGGCAAACTCTCGGAGCATAATTTCAAGTGTAATCTATAAGCTGCAAGTTTTACTGTGAAAAGGAAAATTAATGAAGATCTGTTTGGAGCTGTAGGGATTTCTTTGATGCCAAAGAAGAGGTTGTCTCGTTTGCTGCTGAAAGAAAAGATCAGTGCTGTTTTCTCTACCTGTGTGCCTGTTTGGATGAAGACTGTCCATATTTAATGTTACCAAAGCCTCTACTTTGCTTTTAAACTTTGCTGAAGTAACCAAATGAAGGTCTCTAACCAAGGGAGAACATGGTCACAGAAGCATCACTTCCATAGGAAATCAAACTACAGGGATGTTTTTTGGTCTAACTTGTCCTTGCTGTGGACTGACTGGAAGCACCAATTTGCAGCCTCCTTCACTCCCTGTAAGCAACACCTCCAGGTATTTGAATTTGCAAAGCGTGGCCAAGCACAAGCAGAGCAGACCCTGCACATACCATTTGGAAACACTAGCTTCCCAGAGCATAGGTGTGTTTAGAAGGAACCATCTGAAGTTTCATGCAGTATTCATATCTTTGACAAAAGCGTAATACTCAGCAATAATTCTCGAGGCACTGCTTGGAATTCAAGATAAAAAAAGGATTTAAAAAACCATCCTGCCTTCAATATTTGCCTGTCTTTTGTGCTGTCTGATTTTTCCGTGTAATTGATGAGGATTTGATTCTGCAAAGCACTGCCTGCTGTGCCTGGCTCTGAATGTGTGAGGAATCCCATTGACTCTACTGAAACGGGAATGTTATGCTTGGCATGGTGGGTGTTGTTGGAAGTGTGGTGTGCACTAACCCTGTAGATTTCAGGGATTACAAAGCATTTCTAGGCGATTGGCTCCACAGGTCGGGTGAAGGCTTCAGGTATTTTTATGCAGGCTTGAAATTATTTAACTTGTCTTGTTGGCAATGGTTTCCAAGGCAAGATGCATCAGTGGTGACAGTATTTTGCTATGTACCTCAAGGACTTTGACATTTGCTCCAGATGCGTACTAAAGGCCACTGCCATTTGTGCCAGTTGTAAGTGTGGAGACCCATGACAGCCAGGTGCAATGCAAGAGATGTAGTTCCATTTTGCAGTCCAGACTGGTTCATTTTAGTGATGTTCAACCAACGAGGTTTAGATGGATCTACAACATCTTTAAAAGTAATTATTCTTATGAAGTTGCAAGCCTTTAATCTCAATCCTGTATCAGAAATGCTAAGGTGGAGGTATTTGTATTTGATAAATTGTATCTGTGTGTGGACAAGGGGTCATGGGTGACAGAGCATCCTTGGACTTTGCTAGAGAGGTGGGACTATGTAGTTAGAAATCAATTAATTACATCTGACTATCAGCCCCACAAATACAGGTGACAGAGGGAGCAATTGCTGGATCTGATAGTGTGAAATTTCTGGGGTCTTAAACAGAAGTAGAGTCTTTCAAGGGAACTTGAAGTTTTACCTCTGATAGTGTTCATGCAAACCTCAGCAAAAGAGGACGTGTGTCTGCAGACCATCGCTGTTTTGGGAAGCGCTGGTGAACCGTTTTCTATTATTTATGCTTTTAGCAAGAAAGTTTTGACATGTTGCTAGAAGACAAGTTCACCAGTGTCTCATTAAAGTTATGACTGAGGTGTAACCGCTGGTTCAGCAATTCCCTAAAGCAGAGAGAGTGGAAGGATATGCTGAGAAATCCTCATCTGTGATATACGTGTTCTTTTGACTATTTCTCTGAGTGCAGAGATGCTATGTAGACTCTGGACTAAAGTGGCCGCTGGGGAAAATGGCTTACTTCTTGATTTTAAAATATAGAATCCTCTGGGTGTCATTTATGTCCCTAAATGTAGTAAAAGAATTGCTGGCTGTGTCTCTACTGTAACATCTCCTGTTTACAAACAGATGTGTTACTGCCTTAACTTGGGATTTGGTATAAATTGATCAAAAAAATTGCCTTCCAAAATTAGCCCTGTAAAATTCCCATAACGATTGCATGACAGAAAACTGGCTGAGTACCTCAACGACGCTCCCCAGCCTGCCATTTGGAGAGGTGGCTAAATGGAAATGCGGCTTGGCTTGTTTAAGAGTAGAGGACTCTTTCCTCTGCCTGCAGTTGTTGCTATGTAAGAGAAGCTATGGCTCAACCTCTGAGGCCGTGAAGCCAATTTTTAGGCTCTCTAGTAAAATACTTCATTACTTAAGTATGCATTGTCTTTGGGGAGCACCTCTCTCCTCTCCCCTCCCTAATACACTTCATCATAAACTTTTGCAAAAATGTATAAATAAATAAAATAATCCAGGTTCCTTTTTCTTAAACAAAAATTTAATTAAATGTAAGTTAGATCCCTTTGGAATACAGAAAAGCAACTTTAAAGATACTCTAGACATTGGTTTTAAGGATTTCCTTCCCTCTTTTTGCCTAATAGACTCCAATCCTAGGATTGTATTTCTCTGCTTCAATGCTAAAAGACTTCTTAGAGGAAACAATATTCAAAGGCCTAACCCAGACATTTTATGGGATGTCATACGTTTTCAGCTGTTCATAACATAAAAAAATGAAATAAAATACTGCAGGTTACTTTATCAAAGAGAAGGTTGATTTGTAATTCCCATGGTAGAATTATGAAAATACCTTGAGAGCATTACAGGAACAGACATTTATGAGAAGTAATAAAATTAGCTGACTGCAGTACAAATTTACTGAATGCTTTTGGAGGAGAAAATAAGTTTCTTCCCCCACTGCTCAGAGAAAATCGGATGAAAATTGTCAGTTTGTGAGGCCTTTTCCATGACAAAGCAAAGCTGTTCTTTAGAAGAGTAGTGTTTCTGCAGTGTTGCCCTGGGAGAATGATGTAGACCTGATCTACAGGATACCACTGAAACAATAGAACAAGAGCTCATGATGTCAATAGGAGCAGCACTGAGCTTCGTGAATGGAAATGGGGCTGTTTCCTGGCCACCTTCCATCCGCAGACTGTTGCTTCACTGATTGGGTTGACTTGAGGATGAAGGGGTGAGGATAGGAAGGCTTAGCAAGGGGTAAAAGACCAAATCTTAGAGGGTGCTGGATGCTTCTAGGTCCATAGAAAATCCAACTTGCAGAACTACCCTGCTAAGAAAGGAATTGTAGAGCTTGTCCCATCTTCTTTTTCAATGTACATGGTACCACCCCTGTCCCAGCCCACAAGGAGGAGACCTGTAAGAGTTGTTGGGAGTCCCCTATGGAACTGCATCCTGTGTGAATCAGAGTGTGGCCCTAAAGCTATGAGGTGCCACAAAAAAATACAAGAACTGGTTGGGGCATTTCTCCTGCTTTTGCCTTGCATGTAGCCACTACTGTGGACTCTGTTAAAATGTGTCTTTGTGCCATCTGGAGTCATTTTAAGGAAGCAGAGGGATCTTTCTCCACCTCCCTTTGATTATAGGTTTTACTTGTGACTGGCAAAATAAAATAAATAAATAAATAAATGAAGTACCTTCTTACTCTTTTAAATGTCTCATCTAACTTCTGACTGACCAGCTTGTGCCTTTCTCTGCTAAACTGATGAATCTTCCCACATTCACTAGTTTTCCTAGCAAAGATGTGTTGTAAGTGTGCTCAGTACATCTGTCTCACGCTAAATTGACCAAGCTACATAAATCTTTTACTGTGAGGCCTGTTTCCTGGTCCTTGAATTATTCCATTGATCATCTTTGTATTTGTGGTTTCTTAAGAAAACAAGGCTTATGTGGGTATACTGACAGTGGATTTATGTGTCCACCTGCTGCCCTCCTTCATCCTCCCTGTTAACCCTGGACTAATTTCACAAACTTAGGGAGAGTCTTAAAGATCTTTAGGCTGCACATGTTACCTGAGATATGCAGCCAGGAAGAGGAGGGAAATCCTGTGAATATCCTAATGAAGGAAAAGCTGGAGCACTTGTGCTTGGCCATGATTAGACATCCGAAAATCCATACTGGAGCGACCTGCCCAAAGCAGTTTTCTTGAGGAAAATCTTACTTCTAATGATGCTTCTTTTGAAGGCTGGTTGCTGGTGCTGTGCATGATGGTTATGGTTTAGTTTTACTGTACTTCAGTACTGAACCGGGTATCTTGTAAGCCCATCCTTAGAAAAGCAACATGCCAAGAACTGGGGTCTGTGGTCATCGATGAGCATCTAGGCTCGTCATCTGAGGTAACTCCCATCTGCAAAAGTCTCTCTGGATGTTGGTTGTGTTCCTGCCTGTCTTGTTTCAAGAGGCAGATCTGTTCAGATGGCTCTATGTCTTCATAACTCACCACACTGACAGTCTGTCTGGTGCATGTGGATTTTATTGGCAGTATTTTGAGAAGAACTTACAAATCATGGGTGTAAATGATGACTAGTGTTGGGCTTGTTACCAATCCCTATAAACATTTTGCTAGAAACAGCTCCCATCACTGATGATTCTCTCTTTTTTTTTNTTTTTTTTTTTTTTTTTTTTTAATAGCACCTTTTTGGAATCTTTCAATATAGTCAGTTTTCAAACTGGGGTGTTTTCTATGAATATGGCATAGTTCTAGTTCTGTAAAGAGAAAATCTCCTTTGACTTACTACTGTAAACTGGTGCAGTTTGACCAACTAATGCTGAATAATCTCAGAAAGGAAAGGATTGTTTTGAGTTTTTTTGACATGACTATTTTCTCTCATGTCATATTCACCACCACAGATGATCTTACTTCTTTCCTAAGGATCTTCTCTGTTCAGCGAGTACTCTCTCCCATACCCCTGTTCTTCTAGAAGGGTTTATTCCAAACCAAAGTCAACTAAACTGATAGAAAAACTGGATTAAATTTGAATCTGTTTCTTTGTTTCCCCTGTATTCTGAGCACAGTTTGTTGGATTCCCTGAAGTCTGTAATGCTATAGGTGGCATTGGGGGGTCGGGGAGAAGGGAGGATTTTAATACCAAGTACTTTAACAGCACAAGAAAAACAGAAACTTTAAACACATTTCCTCTTCTCAGATCCGGATTTAATCTTCATTTCTGAGTCTATGCCTAATTTATTATAGAATCTCTCACTTGTTCAATTAAATTTTGAGTGTTTAGCAAAATTACTTAAGTGAGAGAACATATGCCTTCAGGATACGTACGTGTTTCCTGGGCTAAATATGATTTCCTTTTTGTCTTGTATTGATTAATCATTTTGGTTTTCCCTCTCTCTAAATCTAGTTAATGAACCAACTTTCTTTAATCCCATGTGAAATTTACTGTATATCCCATCAATAGCATTATTCATAAATCTTGTGTTCCCCTGTAGCTAGTAAGAAACAGTCCAGATATTGTCCATTATCTCTACTATGGGCTGGAGCTCCAGCTAGAGTAATGCAAAGAGGACAAATGACTCCATTTCGGCATCTCCAAGCAGAGCTGCTTGTAAATGAGGCTCAGGCTAGACATGCAGAAGAGCAAACTTCAGTTTTCACTTGAAACTTGTGTGAAAGTGAATTTTTTTTATGTTTCTTCAGAGAACCAACTGCGGTTAGTAACGAACGATGTGACCAGCGTGGGTTACAGAAAAGAGGAGTTGGTTGTCTCTTTCATTAGTGAAATTTCAGCCAAGAAAATAACTGAAAAAGAGCAGTTAAAACTCAGACACAGTCTGAACATTGCTTGACCTTATTTATAAACTATATGTGTGTGCATCCAGGTATACAACATATGTCTGTGTGTACCCAAGTATAAAGGTTTGTGTAAATGAGATATATATATGCAAAACTAGTTGCAGAATGTGCATAGTCCCACATTCATGTATCTCAATCAATTATCTCACAAAAAAAAAAAAACACAAGAAGAGTTCCTATTTCATACTTATTACTTCTTTGCAAATTTGCTCCTTTTCAAAGGCATTTGAAAAGCTTTGCTGTTTTCCTCTCAAATGGAAAGCAGTAACAAAGCCTTTCTACAGAACAACAAAATGCAATCCTAAAATTTTCAGGGAAGGCTTTTGAAGGTCCTAATGTAACAGTGTACTTGTCCATTTTTTTTAATATGTTGAAGTTTTTTATTCTGTAGTGTCTTTAAATTATTCCTGTCAGTTGTAGATCTAAGATGCTTTCTTTTTTTCACTTGATGCACAATGTCAGTATTTTAGATAACTTATGTTTTCCATTTATTGTGGAGATAATTCCTAAAAGTGACCAGATTCAGTCCCAGTGCTACTCAGACAACATAATTGTGCAAAAGTAGAACTAATTTGCTTGCCTAAAAATCTTGTTTTGATGCAATTAGAACTACATAGTACCGTGAGTCAAGGGTGACAAAGGAATAGTGGAAGTATATCCCTTCTCTAGTGTTTTCTGTATCTCAGAAAATTCCAAAGATTTCTTACGATGTATTCAAAGTAAGGCACCTTGATTTTTCTTATTTTTCAAAAGAAAATGTCTGAATATATTAAAAGAAGAATACGGAAACCAAGAGCAAAATATTTCACTTTGCAACTGGCTGATCCAAAATAATTTTGAAAATACAGTTTTAAACATCTGTCATGGACAAGCCAATCCAGTATTTTTTCTTGTTTTTATTTCTCTTTTTAAAATTGTTTTACTGAAATAGTTTGTGAACTGGAAAAAGAAGAATTAATATCTATGGACTGGTATCACAAGCACAACTCAAGGCATAATGTATTTCTTCATAAAAGAAGCAATTGGGAGATGGCAAATGATTTTCCTTTTTTTGCTATTTCTCTTTATTATTCTTATTGCTTGACATGAAGGCTGAACTAGTTCAGGGCTTCATTGAGCTTGGTACCATACCACCCAGAGTAAGATGTGATTTTGAAAGATTTAAGGTAGAGTGTGTCAGATCTTACAATTCATTTCAGTAAGCTAATTGTTACTTGTTCTGTGGTCACAAGGAAAAGCATTTAAGATACATATATAATCATACATATTTCTTGACCTAGAGGCTACAGGAATGAGGCCCTGTCTACCACCTTGGGGGACATTAAAATGATGAGACTGGAAGGGCTGTTTGGGTTATAGCAATCTAATTATACTCAGAGGAAGGAGTACCACAGCATTCAGAACCAGCTGGTAGGAGAAATCTCCTATGGATCCAAATTGCTTTTTTTCAGTTAAAGAATAAGCATCTTTCAGTAGCTGAGCAATTAAACTGTGACAGTTTTAAATGCAAATCATACCCACGGAAAGCATAGAGTTCCATATTGGGTGAGTGTGTTCAGATGCTTCAGTTTATCAAGAAAAAAACTCCTTGATTTTTCTCCTTTTNAACATTTAAGGCAGATAAAGTGTCTTTAGCAACCAAAGGAAAGCTCAAAGGTAACATTATCTAACTAGCAAACAGATGGAGGATTTAACATTCTTGGTAACTGAAATTTTGGACTCTGGCCAAACCACGTTAATGGATTTTTTAGCAGTCATTCTTTTCCTATGAAAGTGCAGGACACAGATTAGAAAAAAAAACAAAACAAAAAAAAAAACGCACAAAAAAAAAACACAACAAAAAANCTGTGACAGTTTTAAATGCAAATCATACCCACGGAAAGCATAGAGTTCCATATTGGGTGAGTGTGTTCAGATGCTTCAGTTTATCAAGAAAAAAACTCCTTGATTTTTCTCCTTTTTTTTTTCCTTTTCTTCCTTTTTTTTTTTTCAGTACAGAGTTACTCCATCTCAATAGAAGCAAAAGACTTTTCTGTTGGATCTGTACAGTGGTGCAAATCTTAAATTGCAGATCATGTTACATGGTGAATCTTAAAATATCTGTTTTCCATTCCACTCCACTAGTGCTTGTTTGTTTCTTCTCAAATTTGACTGTGGCAGCTAGGTGGGAAGTCTAAGTGAAAGATGGGAGTTTGCCATAACTGTCTAATTGGTGTTAGATCAGATAAGAGACACTTAAGACACTGGGCGTTGTGCTCTAATGAAAATAATAAAATATTGCAGCTTTCTGGGAGTAACTAGAAGAAAAGAGAAATAATTATTTATCTTCTCTAACATGCTAAAATATTTCTGATTCAATTCTAAACCTTACAAAACTTCATTTGTAAGTCTAAGTAACTAAGATTAGGTGTAGCTTTGTTTTCAGACACTCCCCAGGCTTTCCTTGGGACAACCACTGCATTTTATCAGGTGTGTTTGTACATGTGCATAGATATAGATACAGATTAAATGTCACCAATACCTAGTTCCCCAGGTCATGGCCTGCTTAACAAAATGACTGTTCAATCTGACAGTGCTTTCTTTAGGATAGGGTTTCTGCCTGTTTTCAAGGTAAGACAGAACAGTCAAATATTTATGAATGTTACAACATTCCAGATTTCCTTTCCAAGGCTACTTGAGGCCACTTGAAGAAGTAAATCTGTCGTGGTGATGGAGACAAGCTTCATTTGCACGCTTCCTTTCATCTCTCTCCAAACAAACGTTTCATTCACACTTCCTAGGTCAATGGTAGCAGCCGTGCTTGGTTTCTCTGTGGAATGAGCAGGACCGACGGTGGTCATTTACATGATGCTGCTCTCTTATTGAGGAAAGGATTTGCACAGTCCAGGCACGTGTTCTCTTTGTTCTTCTTTTCATTCATTTGATATACTCAAGTGGACCGGTAATCATGGAGACCCGATGTTTGCCCTGGAATCAGGAAGACTGGGCAGCAATCTTCCTTTACACAACTCTTCTGCAGATGTTTGTTTCTCCATTGGAAATTATTCAGGGACTGTTCCCAAAGGCAAGCACAAGCTACTGCAGTGACTAATGATTCTTATTGCTCTGTAAAAGGCCAGATTTGGACCTGTGACTTGAGCTGAAGCATGACCTTTTTAGTATCTCTCTGGTCCCCCCACCTCTATGCCTTTCATGCTTACATCGGCACTTTCTCTAGTCCCTAATGAAGTGACAACTCCATCTATTTCATAGTCATTTTTCTCTTGACTTCCCACTGTGGCTGTCAAGTTCAGTTTGACTTTGCTGCAGGTGGGGCTCTGTGCCTGGAAATCTCTTTCTAGCCCTAAAAATTAAGTCCCTCAGCTGCTGCTGCTAAGGAAACTTGGCTGGATGGTTGGGGAAACTCTATAACAACAGGGCTGGAAGGAAACCTTACTCCAGCTGCAGAGAGAGAGCAGACTGGTCAGGACCTCCTGTTTAAGACTCAGAGCCCCATCCCCAGATCTTTCACTGCCCAGGAGGATGCTCGTTCCTATCCCATCCGAGGTCAGCTGGCAAGACCAGCCTCACACTGTTGCCCTCCTGATGGTGTAATGCAAGGATCCATGTGCTGACCTAAAACAAGTTGCCTCTGATCTCAACCAGTCCCATGTCAGGTTTCTGTGTTCTGTCCAATTGTTTTCTGCCATTTCGGACCGATCCTGTCCAGCTGTCCACCCCTGGAGAGTTCATAATAGACCTAAGTAGAGGCAGATGTGAGTTTGCTCTGCTAAATGCAACGCCAGAATTTCTGTGGGTTTGGGGCCTTGTTTTAATCCTTCCTGAAAGTAGCTGACAGTGTCCCATGCAGTTATGCTTAGTGGTTCCTTGTTAGCTTTTCTTAGCAGGGGCTGCTCCCTCCTCAGAGAGCGCAGGAGACAGCTTGAACAGCTGTAGTTTTTCATCTCCAGCGCTCATCTGGAAGGCACCTGCTGCATCAGGCTGGAGAGCAGAGCAGGGTCATGGACAGATGGAAAGTTGTGGTGTGACTTGAGAGCAACCCGTGCTCTCCAAGTGAAACCACAAATGTAAAGAGGTTGCGGTTGAAGCCATGAGGAAAACTCCCATGGATGTCAATCGTGTGAGCTCCATATCCAATACCTTCCTCGAAGAAGGTGGCCAACTATGTGTCTGATCAGCTTTAATAAAAAGTGAGCAGATAAATGGTGGAGGGGAGGGACTGTGCGAGGTCACCCCCTGGCCTGCCCTCTATGGGATCATGTCAATAAAAGCAGTTGAGTCACCTCTCCCTGAAGATGTCTGATGGATGTTACAGCCAGGTCTTGACACTAAAGAGCACGCTGGGCCTCGCTGCCCGGTCTGCATCCCCAGCTGAGGCACGAAGTAATGTCTTAGCCAAATGTTCGCTCAAGCACACCATAGCTGCTTAGCTTCTCCTCAGTGAAAACTTCCTTCCCTTCAGGGTATTCCCTTGATTTTTAAAAAGTCAAGCAAATATTTAAGAGTGGATTAGAGTTTAGCTCAACATATCCATCATTCACCATCAATTATCCAGGTCATTAATATGATTACGCTCAGCTCGGGACTTCTCTGTATCTGAATGTACCAAGAGCTAGCAGGAACTAAAGGTGGAAATTTATAGCAAGAACCTTTCCCTCNACGCACAAAAAAAAAACACAACAAAAAAAAAAACCAACAATGGAAATCTCTAGCAATTCAGGCAGGAGCAAGGAAAGATACCAGTTTGATCATGATCAGTGTGGGGGGGGGGAAATAAAAGCTCATATTTCAAAAACTGGGGCATGACATGTAGGACTCAGTGAAAGAAATAAGATAGTTCACCTCAGAAGCCCCAAATCTTTGACTTAATGGAAGAGACAAGCCTGTTGAATAGTAAGAGGGATTGTTGTTCAGCATTAACTTTGCCTTCCTATGAAAACTGTGGAGAGTGATGCTCTTTGAAGAGCTCTTGTTTCAATTGAGTTGCAGAAAACAAGGTCGAGTCTAAACTCCTAGATCCACAGACTTGTCCAGCTCCTTGTACGCTTGTGGCAAACGCTGGTGTCCTTTACAGCCGCTGGTATTTTGCTGCATGCCAGAGGGCTTTCCACATTACAGCCATAAGCTTTCTTGCTCCGTAGCATATTCTCTCTGGGTTTTGAACATGACATATTGGGTCCTGAAAAAGCTGTATAATGGAGACCACAGGGCTCAGAAGACACAAATGTATTTTCCAGGAATTATTGGTGAAAACCCTGTGGTGTACAGAAGATAACTGAGGGGATGTGAGCTCTGGGAAACTCAAATAATTTGTGATAATTTGGATCTACCAAATCCTATAATTTACTCTCAGTGAATCTTCCAAACAATAGGAAGTTTGTGGATTTTTCTCCAAATGTCTATATTTTGTGATAATATCTTTTATGTCAAGGCTTGTAAGGTGAGTTTTGTTGTTATGCTCTGTAAAAATTTCAGTCTCTCTAGCAGGGAGCTGGGAAGTATTATGTGGCCGAACCAATTCATAATCAGTAGGCATAAAGATGCTAATTCAGAGGATTGGGTTGAACTTCCGGGTACTTCTGCAAAGATCTGGAACCGCTCATTTCACAAAGAAAAGAGGTTGTTGCTGAAAGGTTGGGAAGCCTTTGCTTTGACTAGCTTTACTCTTTTCCAAGCAGAGGTTTGGGAGCGAATGGATGACATTAACACTCTACACTGATTACAAAACACTGAATAAATCATACAGAGGTCTAATTCCACTAGATCTCATTACCACTGAATTGAACTTTTCACTAACTTGCTTGTCTCGAGTGATCCGAGTCAGCACATCAGGTCTGAGCATCCCAGGATTTGGGAACGCTGGAAATGGATCTGGTTCCAAACGCTGGCACTCACGAGCATTCTTACAAGTCATTTTCCAGCAGGCAAAACCTAAAATATTACAAAGAGAGAGTCGGAGGCCAGAAGAAACTCCAGCTGAGAGCTCGGAACTGCTCCAATGCCAGAGCATCCATCTTTCAAAAGCTTAATGAGATGAGTTTCCATCAGGCACTTTCACAGGCGGGCCACCAGCAGTGGCCTTGGACGTGGTGTCTCGCTCCCCATGGCGTCTGGACAGCATGAGCTGTGGTTCAGGCCTCAGTGAGAAAGCAGGATGGTGAAAATTTGTGAGAGCTAATTAAACAAGACAAGATTTTGCCTGGCAGGGATTCATGCCAGATACACTACATCCCAGGAAACCATTTCAGGCTTTGCCATAAAGTACTTGTGGGGAGAGAGAGAGCGGGACATCTTGCCAAACTTGATTTCAAATATAGCACTGCAGCTTTTCCTTTTCTTTTTTGGAATTGGTATGGTCATAAATTACCTGCTTAGCACAAGGTTAAACACAGGACAGCGAGAGCTGTGAAGTCTCGTAGATGAAAAGGCCCAGCATAAGTAGAGAAATGGTCACACATAGCATTATGAAGCCGTGCTTCATCTGAGCCTGCAAAGCCTGCTCAAGATGTGACTGTCTGTATCAGGAGAGCTATATTCATATTCCTGCTCTGCTCTCAGCCACCAGTTGGTCTTGGGACAAGTTTATAGTTTTGTTATGCTTTGGAATCCCATTGGTAAATAAGGATGGTAAAGTTCCTGCTTCCGTTGTAAAAAACGGGAGTGCCACACTAACATCTGGAGACTCTATTAAGGAGGGTGGCGGGGAGCTAAGTAGTAATGCTGTCCTCACATGGAGACTTCCCCAAGAGACTTCAGTAAGTCCTAGCTCTAACCTGGAGGCTGCAAGGTCTTGGGCAATCGCCCCAGCAATGACTGTTGGGTGCAGTCGCAGTTTATTTCTTCATGCAGACCCAGCCTCACATCCTGGCCAAAGAAGTGTTTGAAGTGGCATCATCAGTCAGGCACAGGTAGAGGCACAAGCCAGAGTTGTTTTCAGCCCAGTCACTCCAGTACACCTGCGTTACCACAGAGGGAAAGCAACTCTGCAACATCTTTGGCGTTAAAGTCTAAAAGCAGTAGCAGGATGCAAGGAGCAGTTGATGTTCACTCAGAGATCCTGGGGTACAGACCAGGCTTGCTCCAAACCTGGCCTCTGGGTTGGCACCTGGAGTCTGGAAGTGGGAAGTGATGGTGTTTGCAGTTTAGGTCCATTTTTAATGCCTTGTTGGATCTGTGACTTGGGGAAGATTTACGTAAGGAATTCCTTGGCTCAAAGCTGAAGGTACAAGAAGACCTAGCTGATACTGAGGACGGTTGTGGTAGGCAGTAAGTGAGCTTTCCAGAGGAATGACACTAATACTAGTACAAACTCTTAGAGCTCAATACTGCTTAAGTACCACAGTTGGAGCAGTCAGATATGTTGCAATTGTGTAATCTGGATATTGTTTCCGTGCAGAACTATATGTTCCTCATCTACCTCCAGCCTCTGGAGATGACCATGCATCCTACTTTTCTCTGTTAGAGAGTCATAGTTGCCTTAGTTACTGCATTTTTTAATTCACCTGTTTCTACATCAAATATAATGCAATTTAATTAAAGCCAGAGCTAAGGAGGGCCTCTTCCAGAGAAAGAAATTTGAATACTTCTGAGTACTTGAATATTTCTGAACTGTGTTTCAGAGGGAGCAGTGAGCAGGTGTCAGAAAGAGAGAAATAAGTTCTGAGAATAACAAACCAAAGAGGGTTGATCTGGAAGAGTAGTAGCCCCCAGATGTGTTCGCTGATTCATTGGAAATTAAAAGCAGATATAACAGTTTGGGGAAGAGGTTCTGCAACACCAGGTCTGCCTCTGTGTACAGACACTTACGGTATTGTTCTCCAATTCAGGAAGGAGAGATTTTTTGATGTATGCCAGCCTAGTCTCATCCAGCTCAGATTTTAGTCTCTTGTGGGTAGACATCAGTCGTAAACAGATTGGAAAACTTAGATGCTTTTCTTGGAAGGAAGCGTAGCGGGGGTGTTTGTTGTGTGGGTTTTTTCAGCGCACCACTGATTTCAAAGCTGTGTGGTTTGGGCGATAGCCCAGAATTCTTGATTTTTCTATGCTCCTTGTTCATCTTATAAAGCATAAATATCATATTTCCTCTACAGGAAAATATATACATGCTTATGTATCTATGCATATAGTACATCTGCATTTGTGTGGCTACGGAATTGCTAATATGAGTTTTCAGGATCAAGGTACTGGATGCTGAATACAGCAAAACGGCATTACAGAAAAGGAGCTCGACATTGGAAAAGAAACTGCTCCCTGTTGTGGCAATCCCGTCCTCTCGCCGTCCTTCTGCCACCCAAGTGCCACGGGCTGGCAAATGATTTTTTAATGCTGTTCATTTAGCTGCTGTCTGTTGGCACAAGCCGCAGATGGCAGGAAGCCACAGCAGAGAAATCCAGGTGCTGGGGGGGCTGTTGGCAGCTCAGGAGAAATTCTCTGCCTCAAGCATCAGTGCTGGCCGTTCCCCCGCGCGCTGTCAGGGGACAGTGAGGTCCTCTCTTCCGCGGTGACTCAGGAGCCTCGGGCAGGGGTTGCAGTGACTAATGGTCGGGTAGCACGCTTTGCAAAGAGGCTTCTTTGCTCTGATGTCCTGGCCAAATTCTTTCCTCGAAAATTGGATGGGATGTGTTTCCCCTGCAATTCCAGATGCACAGAGTATTCCTTGCTGCTCACCATCATAGGCTGTCAGCTAGTCCAGGTTAAGGTATGCTATCTTTTCTGTGATCAGCTAAAGGTTTCTTTGAATATATCAGCTATAACAACAATGTTTAGAGACAGTAATGGAAAGGAAGCTTAGTTTGCTGCTACATCGTAGTTCTGTACTTGCGATCTTTTGATAAAGAAAATGTGTTGTATTTATCAGTTACTGAAAGGTAGTCTCACTCCTGTCTCTATTTGCCAAACCAGCATGCTCCAGTGAGCATATTCCAGCTCCTTGTAACGAGTGAAAAAATTGTTTGATCCCATCTTTCCCATAAGCATCATATTTACAGGAAAGCTCTGTTTTCAAGGAAGAAGCAATAAATGTACAAGTCATTGAATCTCAGCAGAAAACTGAGGTGTAAGAACTATCTTTCCTTCTTTGACTGTATTCTGTTCTCTGAGTCGGCTGGAGTTGGGCTTCAGCCAAACGGCAGTCAAGTGATCAGAAAGTGGGATTGGTGAGTGATGGGGCAGAGGGTGCCCGAGCACGGGTATAGCGTAACGCACAAGTGCAATCCAAACACTCTCACCAAGCTCTTGCGCTCGGAGGTAGACTTCAGATAATGTGTTGACAGCATCAGTCAAAGAGAAATAAAATTGCTGAGGGGTTGTGAAAGGTGCTCTCTGTTGAAATAAACCGGTGTATATAACCTCTGCTTTCTGAGTGCGGTTGCGGTGACATAGGGTGGAAGAGGTGCGTGGTAATACCAAAACAAAATCCCAGCAACTCTGCTCGCAGCAGTAACGTTACTGAAAAGCAGTAGCTTAAGACAATTCATTGCTATAGGGATTTTACTTCTAAGATTATAGTTCAAATCCTCCTCTTTCTCATGAGCAAGTTGTATTGCCTCTTGGTTCAGGTGAGGCCGCGTGCAGCAGAAGCTCTGTTCAGCTATTGAGATGTGTGAATTTAGGCTACTTAACCAAACGTAGGTGTATTGTATGTTGCCTGCAAATCTGCAAAATGGTTATTTGTTGGTTCCATAGTAACACTTTTACTGACCAGCAGTGTGGTTTTCTGGAATAGGAACGCTCCATATTTGAGATACTTTAATATAGCACCAGGTAATATGGTCAGGCTGTGGCTTTCAGAAACAACCACAGTACAAATATTTTTTTTTTTTTTTAAATTGCACGGCCGCACATTAAACAGACTTCTGCGAGCAACTGCTTATTTTAAGGGGTCAGACTTGTAATTAGCTCTTGCTTTTTAAGGTTCGCAGCATTGGACTCTAGTTTCTGTCCGTTCATGAAACTGTATTTCTATGTATAATTTACAGAATGTTGTCAGTTGAAAGCTGCTCTGCGTTTTGGACATCAAGCACCATTCAGGCCAGCTGACAGTTGGCTCAAGATAATGATACCACGATAGGATAGACAGTCAGATGTTGCCAAAACTATTAGATGGCACATCTGCCTGCTGTATGCCAGGATCAACACTGCGCTGCCGGTACCAGTCTCTTGGGTAAAGATGGAACCCATCTTCCAGTGTCGATTATGTGGGTCATAGCTCTTCAGAGACACAAGCAATGGCTTCAGCTGGCATGAGGATGTTTCCACTATGCCTTGTCTTGTTCAGGTTACTATCACTAGTGACAGCAGTAATACATGCTAGATGCACTGAGAATGATCAAGTTTGTGTCAAATCTGAATTGTCGATTTAGTCTAAAGGGCATTTCCCTCAACCCATCAAATCATCAAAATATTTTCTGTTTGGCTGATGGCACTGAGAGCAGAGCCAGTGTAAGGCACTGAAGGAGAGCTGGCTTTCATAGAGAAAAAGAGCTGGTTTCCGCTGTTACACTGATAATATGAGTTCTTGGTTGTCAGAATAATACTGCTGGCAGGGTGAGAGAAACAGAGACAAAAGGGATCATGTTTCATGGGCCATAAACTGGGGCACACTGAAATAATCCTCTCAGATATGGTCAACTGACTGTGAATCCGTGTAATCTTGAGCACACTCTACATGAACTCAGAATTAATCATCAGAAAAAAATGAATCTATGAACACAGAGCTAGACATCAGGAGAAATATTTTGTTCTCATGGTGAAATATTCAAGATCGACTCACAACACTGTCCTACAAAGAGCAACATAAACACTAACCCAAAAGATGTCGTTATGAATTATTTGCTGGGAGCCTGACTATCCCTCGCTCGGTATATTTTGATGCTATGTGGCATTTATTTTCCAGTGAGATTAGGAAGTGCAAAGTCCATCATTAAATAAAGATCAGCTGGAAAAGTGGGCTTACCCTCAATAGTAACCTTGGGCCCTCTAAGGCTGATATTTATTAATCCTTTGAATTAATACTTCAAACAATTTGAAAGGTGAGCTTCGGTTCTAATACTGAGAAATCTGACATCTACAAGCTTGGAAAAAGAGGTGTTTGCTGTTCTGGTGATGTTCCTTGTCCTGGACATAGTCATTGATGAGCAATGGTGGGAAAGGCAGCAGTCACAGTATCCTGAAGTTCGTTCCAAGGTTCATTTGTCAGTGATTTCATCAATATACAGGCATGTAATGGGACAAACATGTTCTCCTGGGAGGAAAGTGGATTATGCTTTTTTTAAAGATGGGACGGAAGGGGCACAGACCACTTACTGTGCAGGGAAACCGAATGAGTGTTTCTTGAGAGAAGCAGTATAACAACCACAAAGAAAATATTTTCAAATAGGCTTTTGATTCTAATATTTTATTTTATTTTTTTACTTTTTTTAAAAGTAAGAGAAACTTTAGAGCATTACTGTAGGATTCTCCAGTTCTTGATTCATTGTGACTTTGAATACCTGGGACCACTGTACAGATCTCTTGACTTACCATTCTCTTTCTGGAGCCCCATGATGTACCTTGGAAAGGAATAAGAGACAGAAGGGAAAGTCAGACTTCTTAATGTGCCTCGGGAATTCACAACAGATCTTGAATCTCTCTAGGAATGTTTTTCTTGTTTCAATCCATTGGGAATTGGCTCTGACATAGTAAAAAACATTTTCAGAACAAGTCCCTTTTATTTTCTTGGCCTTTCTATTGCTCTTGTCACTGACCCAAAGCCTTCTGATTTTTTTTTTCTTTTGACGTTCTTTAGCTAATTGGCCTCAATGAAAAGTGTTTTGTTTCCTGCAGAAACTTGGCTGTGAGAAATGTGGAGGTTGGGAGAAATCTGGGACAGACCAGTTCCAAAGGGCTTATATAATAGCCCAGAATAGTCAACCACAATATAGTGTGAGAGCTTGATAGGTGGAGTTTGGTGGGATGAAAATTACTGCAGGGTTTGGACGCAAAAAGTGTCCATAGGGCCTGCAGTGAATTTCTTATTTCAGTCAAAGATAATCTCAGTTGCATCCAGTGCATCTAGTGAAGGGAACAGATAATTATTGGCTGGATTCCTGCAAGAATGCATATTCTCTTAGTGCTTTTACTTATTAACGTGGGTCTTTGGGTGAGAGGATCTTGTCTCCTGTTCACGTTCTACTCGCCTCTAAATGCTTGTGCTGAGTTCTCTGAAGCTCTGTCATCCTCAAACCAGCTGAAAGTAAGGACCACAGGTTGCCCAGGAGATGCCTTCTAGGCATTTTTCTGTGAATTTAAGCAAGCTTCTGATCAGATCGGACACAGGGGAAAACTTTTAAGCATGGTAAATAAGAGTAAAGTGCTAGACTGGAAAAATACATAGCCCCCAAAGTGAATTTGAGTGCTTTGCTTTGAAGACAGAAGGAGGCATGGTTTCCTCCTGTACTTTTTCTGTAGCATAAAAGTCTGATCATCTCCTTTGAGTTCAGTTGGTGTCTCATTATTAACTTCAAAGGAAGAAGATGGGACTCTAAAGAGTTTGGGTTTTTTTGTTGGTTTTTTTTTTGGCTCTGCCAAGCACCTATCCTCACCCATTTCTCCATGGTCAGACATTGAATTGGCCTTAGCATGAACCACTTGTCCGGCAAAGTTCCCACCACCATGCTCAGGCTTTGAGGTACTGCCTGTAGATCTCAAGGGAAAGAGGAAGGCTGGGGATCAGGAATTACACAGACCTGGGCTCAGTCTAGAGTGGTGGAAATAATTTATGTCTTGTTTTGTCGGCTGAACCAGATGATCGAAGGAAAAGTTATATTGGGTCAATGCCGAACAAAAATGTTTTCATTTTCTCACCAAAACAAAGCCTGGAAGTAAATCCAGGCTGTGTAGAGTGTTTAATCATTTAATTTAATGTCCATGTTTGTGTTCTTTTTGAAATGAAATGTACATATATTATATTTCAGTAAATTATTTCTGAATGCTTTGAAATAAAATCATGAGATATTTTTGTTGTTGTTCTGGAAACAGCAAATGACAGTGTTTCAGTACTCTTAAATTCTTCATCAGTATTCCTCAGCAAATGTAATTTGGGAACTGTTTTGGTTATCCCAAATGTGATTTTTTTGGCAGATAAATTACACGTTCTGAACTATCCTCACTCAATGTTCATCCAGTTCCCAGCTCTATCATGAACTCCCTATTTAAGCGTGAGATCCATTGACTTCTCTGTAGGACTGGTACATAGACACAGACACACAGCCTGAGCACACACAGAGGCTTAGTTATACCCTTAGTATACAATAAAAATCCAATACTTTATCTTCCCTGTTCCTCTAAGTGATTTCTTTGTGTTCTGTCTTTTGTAATCTTTGGGCCAGTTGCAATGATGGCTTAAGTCAGTGTGACTCAGCTAACGACCCACAAGGCTTCAAAACACACGAGCCCTGACTTATCTCAACAGAATGACTGCTTCCCCTGGAGTCGGCTGGGGCTGCTGGTGTTATTAAAGTTAAGCAGGAGTCTCCTGGTTCTGCTGTGTTCAGGTTTCAACAGTAAGGTGATGACACTTCTCTTCTGCTTTTGTTATTTCTTGGAGTTGTTCTCCTTCCTTTTGGTATGTGTGGTTTAAAAGCAGTCCATCATGTTGCAGACTCTATCAAACCGTGGGTTGCTTAATTTGTGTGATTCATGACACAAGAAAGAACGAACCATCATCATTCTTGGTATTACATCCAGCTCTGTTACCCAGAGCATTGACCTTGACCAGCTAATGATAGGTATTTAATATGTGTGCGTGTATGTACATATAGATATAAATATTCATTACGTGAGGGCTGACATCTTAAGGGAATGCTGGCAGTGCCAAGTTTTGTTCGATGGTTCAGGCCTCCAGCTGTGCCAAACTCTGGATTCTCTTAATGTACCATTAAAACAAAACCCAGGCTTTGCTTGAATGTCATCCAGCTTCATTAAGACAAAGATCAAGTGTAATCTTATTAAGCTTGTCACTCAGAAACCATAAGGGTGCAGCCTTGGTGTGTCTGTTTGGTCCACATGTGTGAACAATTTTACCTCGTGGTGCTCAAACAGGGGCTGTTATTCTTTACCGAAGGCTGAGAATAACAGAGCTACAAATTACAACGCGGGCTTGGTGATGTGTGCGCACACTCGCTTGCTAACAGGAAGGGGGCGAAGGCATCGATTATTTGCTTGGATTTTTAACATATTCCTCAAGCGTGCTCGAACCCATATAACCACAATGTTTTTGAAATCTGTTGTCTATATTTTGAGGTTTTGAATTTCCATAATAACTTACTCAGCTTTGGGATGTGACAATGTGTTAGACCATGGAACAGCCGTGTCATGGAAAACACAACAGGATCGCTGGATTTCCCCCTTTTTGGCTTCAATAGAAATCTGCTTGCTAGGCCAGTATTATGAGAGAGATGTTCAGATAAACTGTGCTTATCTTCACTGTTCCTCCTTTTCCTCAATATTCACAGCTGGGCAGCAAGAGATAACGTTGAAAACCACTAGTGTTTATACCAGTGTAAAACCAGAGTAATGCAGTGATGATTCAAATGAAGTATTTCTACTTGCTCAAAACGTGAATGTATATAGAAAATCTGTGTGTTTATACATTTATATGGAAAAAAAACAAACTGAAGTTAGTCAAGATGTTTGGCCATGTGGCTGAGAATAGATCTCTGTGTGTGGAATTCACAAGGATAAATAGCAGTGAGTGGAATGTACATACACATTTGATAGCCTAATTAAGAATAAATCTGTAATAAAAAGGACTTCTCAGGCATAGCATGTACGGATTAGTGCTTCAAGAATACAGTTTTCCATGACTTCGGGTCAATTCAGTTTAACGTCTGTGAGCAAGGTATAGTTTGTGCACAGGGATGTGGAGGCTTGATACGACCATCTGCATGCATAAAGTAGCTTGCGAATGGAAGCGTTTACAGGATGGAACTCATCGCTGCTGGGTTGTGACAGGCACTGTCCAAGAGGGGTGGCATATGAGCTTGGGAGTGACCACTGTTTGTATTCATACAGCACCTTTACAGCTGAGAATCTCTAAATACTGCAGGACTGTTTTCTGTTGTTTTTTTTCTCACTACACAGATGGTCTCTTTGGCGGGTAAGACTTACTGACTGTCCTACTTTGAGTCAGAACTCTCCTAGTAGAGTCTTTGCCATTGCTAGTTAGAAACCCTCTCCTTCCATCACAGGACTTTTAGCCAAGGGACTGTCCATACTTCTCAAAGCATGTCTTTCTTCTGTTTTGCTTTTGAATAAATTAGCAGTAATAAAGAAAAGACATAGCCAATGACTCTCTTAATGCTTTAAAAAAAGATATGGTCGAAGTGTCCTATGGAGATCCTTTTTCTAATTTATACCAACATCCTGTGAGTCAAAGCTGGTCTGACTCATCATGCCCAGACAGGATTGATCCTAATTCATGACATTTAGGTGGATTAAAATGAGTACTTTCTAGCCCACTTTGTTATTATTCCACAGCCTCAAGTATGCTTTGAGCTTCAAAAGAGACAGATCCCCAGATGCAGGTACTCCAGATCTCTTCCCACATCTTGCAACATCATATTAAGCAGCTTTAAAAATGTCTGTGGTGTATTCATGCCTTCCTTCTCTCCTCAACGGCAACAGTCTGTTGGTTTGATCTGCCTTGTTTTGTGGGTTTGCTTCCTGGTGTTGAAGCAGGTGTGAACCAAGTTGCAGGCCTTGAGCTTGGAGCGTAAGGCGGGAAGCAAGTCCCAGTTTGTGTCTTGAAATGCCACAGCAGCACCATCTGCATCTAGTGGCCCCAATCTGAAAGAATTTTGTGGACTCCTGGGGCTCGTTTCTCCTGCTTTCAGAGGGAAGGGCCTCAGCCTGCTGTCTCAAAGCACTCCTTGAAAAAGTCCACTGCCTGCACTGGCAAGGCAAAGTGATAGTGCAAAGGCATCCTTAGTCGAATTAAAAGGCTCAGGAAGGTCTTTTTGGGGCAGATTTCCTCTATGTGGTTGAGTGGATTTGGAGATGCCTGGTGTAATTCAGAGAAGGCAAGTCATCTATGTAACACAGATCTTTTTTCAATAGAAATATTAGCTCTAAACTTTGAAAGTCATGCAACTGTGCTAACCTGCCCTTTCTGCAGCGTAGCTGAACCTACAAAGGAAAACTACATGTAACTGCTTTTAGTCTATGATCAAGGACAGGTTTGGAAACATTCTTGGTACAATATGCTTCACTCTATGGCAGAAGAGAAAGGGTTGGGTCCAAACTGGAGACCAGGTTGGATCTGTTGTGCAAACCTCAGCGACTCAGCAAAACCAGAGAGGAGCCAGCATGGAGCAGGAACACATATATGGGTATAGGTGATTCAGGGTCCGTGAGCTCCATAGAGGACTTGCCCACAGATGGTGATGGAGACCTCAACACCATTGAGTACTCCTTGCCTCCAGTTGTTCTCACTGGCAGGACAGCCTCCAAGTGCCACTGGCACGGTGCTGGTTAACTGAAAGAAAAGGCCATTTTCAGGTTTGGGTGACTTCACCTCACCTTACAGCCTGATTTGTGAACTTTCGGGTGTGTTTTTCTGCAACAACAGTGACATCCAGTGGCCAACTGGGTTTTTCTAGAAAAAGCATGAACCATCGACAGTCTTAATGCAAAGCTTTTATATTTGAAACGATACTGACTCGGGACGCTGGGCTTTGGTCTTCTTAAGGAGTTTCCTTTTTTTTAAAGATCTGATAAAATGGCTTCTGTTTTCCTGTGCCATCAGGGCACTGCTCAAGATGCGGACTAGACAGCATCAGTATTCTCAGCTTCAGCACCAAGTTTGTCCTGTGTCCATAAACTTCAGGGGGGCAGCAATTTGCTGAGGAATCACTGTGTTCCGTGCTGTGACATCAGCACGTTTTTCACTTCTGAGACATCCACAATCCAAATAAACCACCAGAAAGAGGCTCTTGGGGAAGATGAAGAAACCAATGAAGTCTGTAACAGAGTTGATTGTGAAGTCAAAACCAGAAAGAATAAGCAAGGATCCATGTCTTGTCAGCTGGGAGCTTTGATCTGTGCTTTTCAAACTCATTTTCAAACAGAAAATGACAGTCTGTCTTGTAGTCCTTTGAGGTTATTTGACAGATTTGACAGACATTGCCCCCAACTAACTTCCCTGTATGGTTTAATCTAACACTAGAGCAAGCTTATATATATATATATATTTTTTTTTTAATTTAGTTTAGAGCTGTGCTTGCACAAACTGGAGGCAGGTTCAAAGTCAATATGGGAAAGTGCTGTTTCACGACATGCATTTATTATGTTGTGGCCGCCGGATATTGTGGAAGCTGAATGTATCCGTGAGGCCAAAAAGGGGTTAGATAAACTCAATAGTCCAGCTCTGGAAGTCACTAAACTTCTGATTCCTAGAGCTTCAAAGATATACCAGGGTCCTCACGACTATTTATTTCCTACTGCAAGCTACTAAGTACGTCCTTACTACCTGGCAGAAGGCCTTGCTGAAGGCAGGCAAAATATTGCATTTCATAGTGCTGGCCATGTGCTACAAAAAGCTGAGGTCCTACACACTTTGGTCCTTGCTGGGCCATGCCTCAGAAATGTTTCCACAAGTTCAATGAGATACTTTTCATGCAAAAAGCTGGTTTGGTGGCTAAGGAGCTTTACAAGGCTCAAAGCTGCCCTGGGGTCAGTCCCCATCAGGTCACTGTAGGTGTTTCAGTAACGCGTTCACAGTTACCTTCTTTGCAAACTACAAATGTGGAGCAGAGAGGTATGGAAACAAGTTTCGTCCCCTCTACTCCAACCCTTGCCTGGCTTTGGCAAGCAGGTCCATGTGCATTCCAGACTAGTTCAGGATTGCTCAGGGGATTTGCGATGGGATATGAAACACTTCGCTCAGAGGCTACCTGCCTAGCACCAGCTGTTGGGACTTCACTGTGGCGGCTGTCTGGGAGACCCAGCGGTGGCTTACATGAAAAGAGCTGATAATTTTGGTTCAGATGGGAGCATGTTGTCTACTTCAGCAAGGCTGCAAGCACACTAGTGAGGTGCCTTGGGTAAAGAAAAAGAGAATGCATTTCCTGACTGATTTCCTCACCGCTTGAGGTGTTGATAATTGACAAACAATATCGTACATAAAGACCGTGCATTTCATACCAGACTGTCTGCATGTAGGTGATCTGATGGTCCCAGATGGTTGGACCGGTCTCAGAGATAACTCAGCATCTCAGGGTGCTGAGATTTCTCTAGTTTTTATTCAGACTCATCTCCTTGTCTCCTGCTGCAGTGCTGGGGATGGGTGAAGTTCCCAAAATTTTGTATATTGGCCCTGTCCATTGGAGAGCATCACATGAGGGACACAGAGACATGTTTGCTGGCACACACCTCCAGTCATACCTTACATCATATCTTTGTGTAGAAAGATTCAGTGAGGAGCATGCACCTTAAGACACACAAAAAAAAAAAAGGCAATAGGGGAAAATGCCGTTAACCATCCTCCATGCACTATCTCAGACTGAGCAAGCCTTGTCTTCACTCGCACAGTAAAACTCAGGGACAAAATAACAGGCAAACCTTTCCTTCAGCCCTACCCACAACTTTTCCCCCTACAGATTTCTTGTCCTGGTAAGTTGTTGCAGCTTATGCCAGCAAACACAAATAGTATGTTTTAGAAAATAAACACTTGAAATCTGTAGGCTTTGTTGTTTACCCCTCAAGGGACTTTTTCCTTAGCATAGTCAGGAAAAGATTGAATTCATCATCTCAGACATATTGGGCTGAGGTAATAGGCTATTTTGAGCTACTCATCCACCTCCCTCTGCCCTTTAAACTTGAATGCTTGATAACCAATGAGTTATTTCTTTAAGAACATATGCTGAAAGTGTCATCCTTGTTCTCTCTGTGGAAAACTCCTCTAATGCCCTGTAATTAAAGGCAGAATATAGAGCAGCCCGAAAGGCCCCATAACCAACCAGAGCACACTGTCCAGCAGAGATGAATGCAGCTCCCTCTCCCTTGCAGACTTTGGCTGGGCAAGAAAGGTGCGGGGCGGGGTGGGGTGGGAGGGAAGGATGGGCTTTGTGCAGGGGCTTCTGGGTGATGGTAGGGAAGCTTGGTGGGCCATCATGCCACATCTAAGACTAAAGGAGCTGTTTAAACTTGCATGGTCAATGGAAAGAGAATTGTTAAGAGGACTTCTGTTCTTCCCAAGCCTGATATTTGAGAGGTTGGAATGAATTCCTCTGTGGAGGTGCCCGTCCTCTCCAGTGACACTGACCAGCTTAGACTGGTCAATTTATTTTTAAATGTCTGAAGCCAGTATGAACCCTGTTGTTACATTGATCTGACACAGCTCAGTTGTTGCTGTGATCTGACACAGAGACCAGAGGAGATGCTCGGGAGGTGACCTCACTTCAGTGCTCTCTTATGTTGTTTTTCTTAACCTAAGTGAAACAGCTGGTTTAGACTTGAAGAAAAAAAAACCAAATATTTTATTGTATTCCTCATCATATTTTTAGGGCAAATCTGCTAGAGAGGGTGTGCAAAGACTTTAAAGATAGCACAGAACTGAGTGGCTGAGCCAACAGGATGACTCTGCATTGAGTCTGAAAGCCGAGAGCTGTGCCAGCATGGCACCAGTCCCAAACTGGTAAACTCAGTCCCATCTCATGCTGAGCCTGTTGAGGGCCCTGTCCATGGCACTCCAGGCCACTTCCGAAGAAGTATTTCCAACGTGTGACATTTGGGCGCCTCCAAAATAGCTCCACGGCCTCAACAGGAAGGATTCTCAGAAGAGCTAAGCGGAGAGGAAGAGCGGAAGGGGGGAGACATAAGGAGAGTTCATTGTGGCAAGGGACATCAAGAAAATAGAAGGTGGCTGTGGGAGTCTGCCTGTCCTTCAGACTGAGACGCTCTTAATATAATATTGCACTTCAGATCTCAGAGACACCCTAGGGAAACATAAATCTATGCTCCACTACCCTGACATCAGTCTGGAATAACCCCCTCAACTTTTGGTCCCTTGTTGCTCCATTCTCCCCCCCGGCTACAGCGTGGCATTTCCCCAGAGCCTATTCTCTGAGTGCTCACGGGTGAGAGGGGAGAGAGGTGATTACATGCAAGGAAAGAATGAAGGAGAGCCATGGGAGGATTGCTGGACGTTCGAAGTGCTGCACACTTTGGCCTTTTATAGCTTTGCTTCCCGTGACTCTTCAAAAGTGGCTATGAGTCAGTTCCTCACAACTGCAGAGAATAACATCAAACGAGAGGGAAAATTATTTCTCCATCTGCCTTGGAAAAGGGGTGGCATGATGTAAGGAGGCTATGATGTAAGCCTGCTTTACAAGACCATTGCACGTGGCTTGTACAAAGTATTTTTTTAAGGCATGCTTTGGGCTCTGATCCTCCTGCCAAGCAGCGAAGAGAGAAAATTCGTTCCCTGCATCTCCAGCTCTCCTCCCTGGATTTTTGAATAATGCTGAAATATCCAAGTGCAAAACTGCACCCTGCAGTGGAGCAGAAGCCAGCAACCTGGGGTGATAGACTTTTCTGAGGTGTGGTCCAGAGTTCCTGGCTGTGTCTGAGCACCAAGCACTCTGTGGCCAGAATTCTTTGGGTTAGCATCTACAGACCTAGTGAGGATGGTCTCTGAGACTGCTGAGCTTCTGTGGAGTGCCAGTTCATTCTGCCATGAGCTTGTCTCTTGTAGCATCTATTGCCCATAGTATTGGGTGCTGTTGCTATCGAGGAGTTGCCTCTGGGCACTCTCAGTTCTGTGCTGCATCTTTGAAAGTCACGTTTTCTTTGGAAAGCCCATGTGAAGCTTGTGCTTTGAAGCTGAATATCGGCCTCTATGAAGTTTTTGTTAATATCTGGTCTGTCTGAGATGTGGGTAGGGATGCATTTGGGATGCTGATGATGCATATGCTGTGTGTCTCATCCTCTTACAGGGAGTACGTTGTTTAATACCAGCCGGGGGGATGCTGGGGTGCTTCCAACCATTCCCAGAAAATTCCGCTACTGGTTCCCCACAAGTATTAATTTTGTTCATGCTGTGCATCACCCACCTACTCAGTTACCTGGTGTCATTCATTATACTCTGAGACACTTCACATTAGAAGGGTACTCAGGCTGGTGGAAACTTCTAGATACCTCTAAATCCAACTTGCAGAAACAAGATCCGTGCACAAATTCAACGTTTGCTCCTTGCCAAAGTGCACTCAGGATACTGATTCAAGGCAATCCCTACCACTAGGGTGAGATTTCAGGAAAGTATTTTAGGAAGCAAGAGGAGCAATCCTCTGTCAGTGATAATCTATATCTGGGTCGTCATGAAAAACTGGTGAAAGAGCCTCCTGTTTTTAAAGGATGATATTAATTAGCAAAGAATGGCTGGATGCGGGGATAGAAGCACCTGCTAGAGGAGGAGGAGTGAAAGGGAATTAAAAATTCGGAGGGTTTATCCACAAAACTGGTTCCCTGTCATGGCTCTGGGACACCTGCTGTGGCAAGAAACAGTAATGTGGGATGTCATGTGGTTCCCCCTGGTAAATTCGTACTGTGACCTAGAGACCGTTGGGCTAGAATGGAATGCTATAATGGAGAAACTAGCGAATTCTGATAAAATCGTTGCCTGAACTGTTTGCTGTAGCTCCTCGCTACAGTCTTTTCTTGTCAACTTCATCACCCAGCTTCCAAAATAATCAGGCTGACCATCCTCAAAACAAGAGAGGGAGGGGCACGCTTTTGGAGGCAGCAAGCAAAGGAACCAGTTATTTGTCCCAAATGTGAATGCGCAGCTTTCAGTATTTGCATTCTTGCCCACGCTAACTCTTGTGAAGCCTGACTACCCTAAATGCACTGGTGCTGCCAAGAGGCCTGAACATCAGCATTGAGGGAGAAGGAGGAACAGAGGTACTGTCCCCTGATTGCAGAGCAGCCCAAGGTCTAAATGGCAACAAAACGTTACACGTAACGTCTGATTCACTGCATGGAGAATGTAAAGAATTGAGACCTCCCGACACAGTTTACATTGGCCCTTTTTATGACTAATTGTGCAGAAAATAGCTCTGCTTGTACTGAGCATGGAAACAGTTCAGGTTTCTGCTGTGTGTCAGCTAATGGGTTAGCAAGGCTTTTTTAACACAACTTCAAAGGCTCTGGCAATGGAGGTCCTTTGTGAGGGAATTATCTCCTGCTTCTATGTACCCCTTTATCCTTCTAAGCTGTGGAACAAAGAATTGTGAAACAAAGAGACAAAGTAATTTGTAGTAGATCTCTATACCTAGATAAAGTACATAACATTTGCTTAAAAATATTTTTTCTGCTTCTGTCATCAAAACAAGGTTATATTTTTCTGCGTAGGAACACCCACGTTCATTTAACTTTCGAGGGGTGCGACCTTATGCTTAGGTATATTATTGATGAGGGTCACCAGAAGGTCTGAAATAGTAAAGAAGAGCTTTGGTTTCTGTGGTCAGTTAGATAATACATGGGTGCTGCTGTTAGAGTCAGCTGAGAAGCGTATTTCTCTCTGTCTTGGGATATTCCACTAAGAGAGGAAGAAAATGCATTTTTTTCAGCAGTGTGTGTACATGTGCATACATATACTTTAAGAGATCCATGTTCTTTCCACCTTCAGTTAAAAACCAAAATGATTTATCCTTTCTTTATTCCGGTGAAAAACGAAACCTTGGGAAGTTAAGGAAATCAAAAAGCAAACCAAGGATGGAAGGCGTTTGATTAACATTAGTAACCTGTATAACATGTTCCTCCAGTGTCTCTAGATCCTCTCTCTGTCTCAAAACAACAAGACATGAGTGAAAGGAGGATAATCTTGGCCTCATCAAATTTAACGAAGAAACACCCCCTCAAGTGCAGTGAGCCCTGTTAGCCACTCCGCTACAGTTGTGTTCAAACCACAGAATTACTCTGTGTTTAGTGCTGGGTCTTCTCTTCAAGCAAATCCCACAAGTTCCCTTATCCTTAGAGGGTGGAAGGACTGCATCCACACATTGGGGGTTTTTTCTTCTTTTTTATCTTAAGCTGTTAGGAGAGGCTGTATTGCATGTTTTTGTGCCCAAGTACAAACTTTCACTTCAGGTCCCTATCTAGAAAATCTTTTATATCTCCTTTCTCTCCTCTTCCCATACTCCCATGGATTTCCTGAGGCAGTTGGTGTTCTGACCTCTTGAATACAGTTTTCATCAGCTGTCAAGGTAAATTTGGTTAATACTGCAGGAATAGTTTAGACTAAAGTGGGAATAGTAATGGAGATGTAAGAGTATTCCACTATGTCTCTGATATGTCTCTAGATGCACTAACTTTTCAATACTTATATTTCTTTGATTTTTTTTTTATTTTTTTTTTAAATTTCCAGGCCAGGCAGAGAAATTTTAAGGCTTTAGCAGAAACCTGTATACACACATGTATACACATATATTAAAAGTTTGGGGTTGTTTTTTTTTTTAAATAGCTATAAATAAAAATTATATCTACTGATGTTATAAAGTATTTGGCGATTATTACATTGTTCTGTTTGCACCTATGCACAGCCAGAGGCAGGAATTTGATGGTTTTTACTGATGCTGAGCTTAATTGTCTCTAATATACAGGTTAAACTGGTTTTCATTGTATTCCATAAGCTGTCAAAAGTATTATATTGTTGTCAATATCTAACAAACGAATGCTTATCTTAAGTTATATGTGACAGAGTAGACTCATTTTATTTAGGAAACTTCTCATATAGAAATTTTTCCTGGATTTTAAAACTGGAAAGGATAATTATGATGGACTTAGCAGCAGGAGGCAAGCCGAGACACTTCTTCCGGGTGTTCTTTAACCCTGGAAGTACAGCAATGACACGAGAGTGTTTTCATGTTTAACTTTACCCACCTGCACTAGACCTCTCATATGCCACCTTTTCTTCAAATCTTCCTTTTCCACATACCTCTGATCCTGAAGTGCTCCTTGCTGTGGGATACTGGCGGTCACTGTTGGGAAGATGTCTTTGATGGGTGGGAAGGCTGCTGGTCTGAGCATGCATATTTTCAGGTTGTCCGTTACTCAGGTAGAGCGTAACTTCAGGTTGCTTGTAGTGTGTATAATGAGATAAAGAGCTGGTCATAACACTGTTACTGTGACACAAAATAAACAGATGGGTACAAAACCAAGGGCAATAGGTGAATTCTGACTGAGCAGAGAAGTCGAGACAAGTAGAAGTCAGAGGTGGTCTATAAAGAAATCTTTCAGTCAGGTGGAAGGGTGATAAGCTGATGGGGAGATGGGTGGTGATTTACTCAGCTGTACACAGGATAATGCAAACAGGAACATTTTAAGCAGAGTCTAAAGGTAAAGTTTTGAAAAGACCTGCTTATACCATATCCTAGCTGTGGTTAGAGCTTCAGGCTCTGTTGATGTACATGGAATGGAGAATTATTTGGAGGGTCAGCTTGAAGCTGTTTTTTGGTTTTGATTATTTTTTATTTATTTATTTTTATTTCTTTTCTCTTGTTTGAACTGGGTCATTGAAAATATTTTAGTATGCATTAAATTAGGGAGCTAAAATGAAATAACTGTGTTCACACTGTAGTTTGTAATGAAGATTTTCATTTATTCAGGGACTTGGAGTTTGTTGATTTTTATTTATTTATGTTTTTTTTAATGGAAGCTGGTATTCCTTCATGTTAGAACAGGCAAAATTAAAGGAATAAGCCTTGAGCTTGGAGCTGAGGGTAGGGAGAATTGCGATATGGAGATTCAGTCATTGGTCTCAGAAGAGATCCTCGAGACATTCATTCACCATGTGAGTGGGTTTTACCTTGACAGGAATCTTCTCTATTCTGCATACTTGCAGTCCAAATCCAACAAAAACTCCTGAATAGCTGTAGGATAGCTCTCAAGAGAAAGGGGTATGGTAAAGGACTGAATGGCTTGGGGTTACTTACAGTGTGGAACACGCATCTTGCCACACGATGTTTTTCTGCCATCCTGCACAGCAGATCACCAGTCCAACAAGCCAGCAGCTTTCATCATGGTCTCCACACAGAGGGCGGGAATGGGAAATCCAGGAGATGTCACCTTTTGATCGTCACCCATCACTTGATGGACACGTGGGTTTTGCTGAGAAGCTGACTTTGTTAATGGTCTTACCATTTTGTGGTTTAGGAATCAGAGCTATTGCAAAGTTACTTTTTTTTTCCCTGGGTTTAAAGCAGTTAAAATTGGGTTCTTCTGTACTGTCATGTTGTCAAAGATTTGCTGGATTCAGAGCTATTGTTTACATTAAGAAATCTCTTGGCCTTTAAGACTCTGCTTTAGGGAAAGTAGAGTGTTTTGCCATGGACTCAGAAACATCTCTGACTTTCACACCTTTGACTTTGGTTGTGCGGTGTCACTTAGGCAGTGACAGAATGGGGACCTTTGTTTGCCTTGGCCACTGCATAAAAAACACAGGATATGATCAAATCCAGTTAATCACTCACAAATGTCTCTTTTCTTGAAACTCTGAGGGTGTGTAACACATTTTTGGGTCTGCTCTCCGCTCCTTTGGCTTTTGTTGTAAGTTAGGGGAAAATCAAATTTTGAGTTTTCTTAAAAGGAAATGGAGGAGGCCTGGAACACACTAGGGCTCTGCAAATGTACGTTTAATCACTTAAAGAAATGTATTTTGGCTAAAAGTTCTTACCAGAGCTTGCAAGTTGCACTAAAAGCCATACGGCTACATCATTCCCACAACTGATGCGAATTAGCACCCTTGTTGGCAACACGAGCAGAGAGGTGCAGGCTTAGTGAATACTGAGGACTGAATTACTCTCAAATTCATAGCAACTTTGTGCAGTATGGGTGAAGTGTCCTGGGGGTGACTCTGCTGATGGTTACACCGGCTCCTTACACAGTGACAAGCATGGAGAGAGACTCAGGCACGTCCTGCCTGCCGTTTTTAATACGCAAAGCATTTGGCTCTGCTATGGAGCCAGGCAGCTACAAATCTCCTGCAAACACACTGTGCTTAAGGCAAGCACACGCTGTCCAAGCAGCAGCAAACCAGAGGAGTGCGTTTTTACGGGCTGGCACGTGGTGGAACTCCCTGCTGCAAGATGTCACGGAGCAAAAAGTACACGGAGACAGAGGCTTGAGCACATTTGTGGTGAATTGGTCTATTCAGAGCTGGCAGTGAGATGCGATGACCTGGATGTAAATGGGGGTCACCCAGCCATGCAGAGCTGGAAACTAATGGACATAATGGAGGAGGATTGTTCTGCTCTTTCTCAGTGTCATTCATATGTGTATTTATATACCTTTAACGTTCACTGCGGACTACAGTTGGAGACGGGTTACTGGGCTACACGGATTTTAATAACCCTGTTAGTGGACTTCTTGCCTCCTTACTGTATACATCTAACCCATCCTGAAAACAATGCGGGACTCTAACCGTAAGTTGAAAGCTTTGGAGGGATTACACGGCCTTATTGAGTCTGTACCCAAAGCCCTTTGAGGGCTCCCATTGACTCCGGTGGGATTTGGTTCAGAGCTCAAGTATACAGGACTCCCTTAAGTAAACGCTTTCAAGACTCATACGTGCTGCAGTACTTACTGGGCTCTTTGTTAATTCTGTGAATAGGAATGCGACCTTTACACTGCTAGCAAAGAGCCCTGATTTACAGGACTAAATCTTCACATTTTGGGAGAGATAAGGTTACCATCCCAGCTCCTCCCAACCCTGCTGTGCAGGTGGCTGAGCAGTGGATGAAGCGATTCCTAAATCACTGCTATTTTAGGTAGATAAGCACTGAGCATTCGGTGTAGCAGCCTCAGAACTTCTTCATAAGCAGATGTCCATGAATGATGATGGGCAGGGTGGACATCTGGGGTTGTAAGTTGTTCCAGTTCACAAGTCAAAGCCCTGGTAACATTCTTTTTGCTGCTGCAGGGACATTCTGATATCCGTGTTAGAAGCTTATGTAGTCCATACACAACATAACAGTGGCCACAGCGAAAGACGAGACTAGCAATTCATCTAAGTTTTCTCTTATCCACCGAATCCCTTGGCCATGTGAGGGGTGGGAGTGGTAAATATGATGGAAGAGGACTATATCGGGCTGTACGCTCTCTGCTCTTCTGGCCATTACCAAAATCTGCAGCGGGCTGTGCGGTGAATAGCGTAACTGGCTTTTGGAGCTGGTCTAACTTCTGGTAACCTTGACTCCCAAACCTGTTGTTCCAACAGGAGAAACTCAAGTGAGGGAGAGGAGCAGCTTGATTGACAGTGCTATTTTCTACCTGTATTTTAGGTCACTTCCTGGGTAACAACACTGTGATTGATGTACTGAGACAAGCAGGATTTGAAGTGGAGCACACCCCTCCTGGACAACCAATTGGAAAGTAAGCAGCTGACCACAGATTATTAATCACTTCCTCTCCTTTTCTTTTTTTCTCTCCCATTTTCTGTGACTAAGCAAAATTATTGCATTAGTATAGGCGGTTGGTGCCGGGCTGAGGAACCTTCGTTTCCCACCCGAGTTCCAGACAAAAAGTCATCTGTAAAGTGTTCCTTGTGCAAGTTTGGAAACATAGAGCCTCAGTGGCTTTTTTTCTTTTTTTTTCATTTAGGGATGTTATTCATATGACAGCTGTTTCACTATACAAGATCTGAAGTTTTTCTGTTTTCAAGAAATATCTCATTCAGCTCAATTTCTACCATACCTGTGTTGTCATTTTGTCTCCATGGGTTTTTAGTTGCTTCTCCATTGCAGGCATTAGGCTGCCACCAGCTTCATTTTTTAGGCCTCTCTGTCAGGCTGCTCTTCTTCAGGTGGAATTCTAGTTTTGCCTGAAGGACCAGACTTAATGTAGCAGATGCACCTTGTGAAGTGTGGTGGGTGGGTAAAGAGTGATTCAGTATTCCCTTAGCTTCTCCATCTATCTGATGAAGTAAAGCAGGCAAGAAGGAATGATTTACCAGGCTCTTGGCAATTTTCATTAGTGTAAGATGAAGTATGGCACGAAATTGTCCTCCGTTGGAAAATCAGACTTCCTTCCTCCCCTAGACCTTTGTCTTTCCTGGCCATTTAGATCATTTAGGTCTATATCTAAAGATTTCATAAACAATAAAACTGAGAGGGATGGTGAGAGACCATCTAGCTCTACAAGGTTAGCCTTTCCCCTACATTCTGCAGATAAAAATTGGCCAAGGTTGCTGTCATAGGATTGTTATCCTCATTAGGAGAAAGTGTTAGCAGCATGCTCCTGTCCCTGGTGGGCAGACATCACATGGTCCAAATATGAGGTGAGTTTCAATATGGAGGATTAATTGCAAGGGTAGTAGACCATGTCTGAAAAAGCTATGTTTAATATAGCTGGAAAATCTGGCTGATCTAACCTTGTTTGTAAAATACCCGCAATGATTCATATAGAATATAATATGGCTCAACTGTATGTAAGTGTCTTTGACAGAGCATTTATTCTAAATGCTTCTTGGAGTACGTTGAACAATAAAAGCCAGTCTTAAATAACAATGGGGAAAAGAGGAAGAAAAAGCTATCAAACACAAGGAAGAGTATATATTCAGAGGGAGTTTAAGAAGCACTTTGGCAGGAGGAAGAAAGTCAACATGGCACAGGGAAGAACAGTAGACATTTTAACTGACTAGAGCTGGAAATTTTGGCCAAGATCAACAAAGATGCCCATGTATCTAAAAGCACAGAAGAATGGAAAAACCAAACAAACTATACCAAAACACCTGAGGTACCATTCCTAGGTTTCTGATAAAGAAACTTTCCTCTCGGGGAAGCAAGCACTTTCCTCAGCAATTTTCATTTAGTTGAAAATATCATCTTCCCATGAAAAGTGTTTCAACTAGACACTGTGAAACTATTAATTTATTGGCTGTTTGCAAGCCCTTGAGAAGAAAGAAAGATACAGTAGTGTGAGAGATCCAAGAATAGTTTCTACTTTTTATGGTCTTGGGATATATCTGTACATGTCATCACAGACTTGAAATAACATGATGGGACAGGAAACTTGAAACAATGCCACTGCTTAATGTTGAATTACTTGCAATATGGGGCACCTCTGTGTAAGCGTTTTCCCTACCTTGGCAGCAGTGCCTCTTGTTTATGACAGCTTCCCTAAAATTGTCAATCCCTGGGGGAAATATACTTGAAAGCAAGTGGACTTGGACTGCTGCGTAGAACAGTGCATGTCCTCAGCTGAATTATCCTACACTTGGTATCTTCTGTTCCCAGCTCCAGACCAGAGCTGGCTGCAGGTTGCTCCCTTTTGCTGGACTAGTACCCTAATTCCAGTGGGGTCTACTTTGAGCATCATCCATACAAAACTTTATTGGTGGGTATACTGTGGTGCACAAATGCTGGTTTGAGTTGTGAGAGAGCATGTGGTTGTACTCCATAAAGTTTAGATGCTCTGTATATTATCCTCTGGGCTGATGATCCAGGCAGATCAGCCAATCTTAGATAAGAGGACAGAAAGGAAAGTAAATAGCACAGTAAAGAAATCTACAGTTGCCGCTAAATTTTATTACCCAAGATGTACAAACAGGAGAAGATTGTAAAAACTTTAAATAAGGATAACTTAAGTATATTCACAGGAAGCAGCTTGCTGCCTTTGGGAAAAAGAGTCTCCCAGACCAGCACATCAGGGACTGTGTTTTCATTGTCTTACAGCTGAGGCTATAGCTGTCAGAAGTGCTTGGGGCTCCCCCTTGGAAAGGAGGAGGCTGCTGTAAGCCACTTTCTTCTAGAATAGCTTGTATTTTGATTTCTGGGCGAGGTGCAAAAGGCAGTCTAGTCCATCACAGTTATGACAAAAGTTGATGGTGTGTTCTGAGAGCCCCACCAGTTAATTTTTGTGTTGAGGTTATGTTGCTGTAAATGATAGTCTCATGGAATCTTGCATTTTTGTCAATCCTACCTGCTCTTTTTGCTCTCCTCTTTCCTTTTTAGAAGGTGAAATAAAAATAGTTGAAAACAGTTAGAAAGACCCAGAAGAGGAACTGTTTTGGGATAGTGGCTCTGCTAACCACATATATACATAGAGTGAACAAATTTTGAGCTGTGTGCAAGCAGAAATTGTCTGATAGATTATAGAGGTGCAGGTGGTTTTGTCTTCAGTCTTGTGAAGCTGTACATGAAATAAGAGGTATTTCGCTCCTCTGCTGAAACCTGAAAGCAACATTTCTGCTTTACTTGCAAATAAGTTGTATAAGGGAGTCAAGCCCACTGCATTGCATTCTGGCACTGACAACTGAAAAATTGGATAGTGTTCAGAGAAGATCAGCTGGACTCTAATGTAGAGACTTGGGGGTGGGGGGTGGACAGCACATGGAAAAAATGCAAGGGTTGGAAAAAACTGAAGCAGCTGCATGCTTATGTTTTGGCCAAGGGAATTAAAAAAAAAAAAAAAAAGGAATGTTGTGGATGGATGGATTGTGTGCAAAAGGACAAAGAGGAACAATTTGAGCTGGCACATAAGAACGTTTGGAGGTATATCATATTGAAAATGAGGGTGGTTTGGGCTGAATATCAATGATTTCTTGACAGGAATTTGCAGGACAGTCTTTCTCAAGTTAAGTCAGAAGCCCCATTACTTGTAATGGTGAACATAACTTTAGAAAAACACTTGTGCTATGTCCTACTTACTACCAATGCTGCCTTGACCAAAAAAAGCAAATACTGTCTTTCTCTAATAACTCTGTTCCTAGAACAGTATAATTATTTTTACTATTATTGAAATTATTAGAAATCTGATCTTCAATAATAATGAAACAGCGGTAACATAAATCGTTGGGGTAGTCTGATACGACATTTAAGCTCTGTCATCCGTTTCAGTTTCAGAATGGACAGGAAAATATCTTTTTAGAAAATAACTAGTACTGTTCCTGTATATCACAAAAGCCGTGGAAAGAGTGAAACAGGACAAAGACTGAAGCTGTTTATACTTTTTTTACATACAGACTGGGTAAAGCCAGAAGATTGTTGGCTTCCTGTCTCCAAAATGCTAAGCATGATTTGTGAAATGGCTGCTGTTTAAGCCGACCAGAATCAATACCTAGAGTCTCACGTTTCTGTTGGCTAATGACAAGCACAAATTTAAGCCAAGTTCTCCCTTTCTTAAGGTACTGGGGGAAAGTAAAGTGAAACCTTGGCAGGCTACAAGAGATAGCCAAGACATGGAAGGGTCTAATGGCTCCAGAATCAATGAATTGGCAAAGAAAAGTTCATATAAAGTATGTTTAGTTGGTGTGGAGCTATTTGGGAGCTCTCACCAACTGTATTTCTGAAATCCCCTAGCTGCCTCATGGCCCACTGTTGACCTTCCTGAGCCTCTTCTAGAATCTCACCAGCTGACTATTGAAAATACCTTATTTAAAGCTCAATTCCTTTCTGTAAAAGAAACCGTGTTGTACTCAGCATTGCAGAACAATGCCATAAACACTTGAGAACTTATCCTCACCTTGGCTTCGTTTATTTATTTTGTTGCCTGAGGGAAAGTGTCCTGAATCTGTTTGCCTGACAACCTTCAACTGCAGTCATATCTGCTTATTATTTTGCTGGCTGTCCTCCTTGTCCTCAAATAAAGGCATTGGAAAATGAATGGCTGAATCTCATTGCTTTGCTGTGAGATAAGAAAGGCAACTTTTTCTTGTGGGGCTTCTGCCAACTGGCTGTCACTGCCCCTTTCTGTCTTAAAGCAGAGCTGCGTGTTTGGAGTGAGGAGAGAGGAGGAGATGGGAGAAAGTTTCCCCTCAGATGGATTCCAGTGACTTGAGCAGATAAAGGGCCACAGCTGCTTCCCATTTAATTGGAAACAGCCAAATTGCAAGATCAATCCCAGAAGCACCTGTGTCCATGATGACTCTATTGTTACTGGATTCTCACAATCCGCTCTGACCTTGTGCCACGCGCCAAGCCCTGACGTACTGCGCGCCGTTCTCTCGGCCAGAAAAACACACGTCCGTACTCATTGCCATCGGACTGCTCTTTCGGATGTTCTGCTCAACGCTGCCTTCTTTTAGAATGGGAGAATTCAGGACGAGCTTTTATTTCTGCTCATCTTGAGAGTTTATTGTAAACTCTCAGAGCTCTGCTGTGGAGATTAATTACCCTTCCTCCTTATATTTGAACTTCATGGCCCAGTCAAAGCAACATGTCTTTGCTGTTAAGCTTATTCCTTTCCTTCTCTCTGAAGCAAAGAGCTCCTTCACCTTTTGCTGTAGCATCCTACAGATGTGACCCTGGCTCTCCTACTCAGCGTTGTCTCATGGTGGAAGTCTTTGCTCCGCTATGAATGCGTTCTTCCCCACAGGATGATAGTACACCTGATTCACACAGCCGTGCAGCCATTTCACTCCATCAGGATCCCTGACCTTCATGAGGTGATACATAGAGATGAGAAAATGTTTGACATTCCCCACAGCCCTAAATTGATAAAAGGGCCAGCTCAGTAGATTACAGCCCAGAAACTTATGGATGCCATCAGAGCCCTCGGGAGTCCCTTGGTAGTTGCCAAGTTCCTGAGATGCCCAAGTAACTTTGGCTTTCTGGTGCTAGCCTGGCAGGGTTACTCCATTCTGCTTAGCTATTAAAGTTGAGGATGTGTTTGGGAGAATGTTAAAATTTTAGTGAAATAAGTAAAATTTTATTTAGAAGAGACAAAAATACATGAGAGCCATGACACTTTCACTGGAAACAACTGAGTTAATTGAGGGGAAAAAAAAAAAAAAGCTGGGAAGATGTTAGCCCATTCTGATTCCCATCTCTTCTGAGATAGGCAAAAATGCTTACTTTTTGCTGAAGTTCTTCTTAATCCTATTGTAAACCTTTGGATCTTTCTCTTCATCCGAGTCTGAAGATCATACTCCCTTCATCAGCTTCCTTCCCTCAGAAGAAAAGCAAGCCGGTCATTTAGGGGGGCTTCTCTGATGGCATAATTTGCAGTAAGATGTGCATAGGGGTTGAATAGGGTTCATCTGCTCACATTGGCAAATTTATTACCTCGTCTAACATTGGAGAATACGACTATTTAATGCTTAAAATATTTAGTGCTGAAAATGTGCATGTTACATTTTCAAGGGATTCCCACATGTCTTTAAAAATATCCTCCTTTGCAATTTAATTGTCTTTGTGCCTGTAATTACCTTACAGCCACAAAGTCTGAGACAGTCAAAGTAACTCTTAGTGGGAAATAAATTGAAGAAAATCTCCAAGATGTGGTAGAGAAGCAAAGTCAGCTTACAAGTTCTGGGCCTTAGCAACTTAATTATCCTGTCACTTCCTGAAGAACACATTAATTAGGGCCAGTGCATCTGCATGTTCTTTAGGCCACCTTTAAACTCTCACGTTCTGAAAAAAAGTGGAATTTAGCAACTTGACACAAAAAAAAAATCCAGGAAAGAGCAAGATAATTCATGATGTCGGTGAAAGAATACGGAACAAAACTTCTCAGGAATTTTGTGCTTGACTAGTTCTCCCAGTGGGACATTCACTTTTCTCTATAATCAGATTTTATCCTTGGCAAAATTTCTGGGTTTTTGTGGGAAAAAAAAAAAAAATTGTTTTGTATTCTGTATCATTCTGTTCCTTGGGAACTTGTACACAAGGCCACCGGGGAACCTGGGCTCACATCTTTTTGCTCAAGGGCAGCTTGCTCACTGAGCTGTCCTGAAGCCATTGCTAACTAAGGTTTCTAGGTTTTTTGGTGCTCTACAAGCCATCAGTTTTAGATCTGTATCTCATAGTCCATAAACTATCTAATAGACAATTTACAGAGCTTTGGAGACTTCAAAAGTTCAGAGCTCATTCTTAGGTATTTCCTAGCCAAATTTTGGAGTTCTTGTTTCCACAGGAGGAGCTGATTTTTCATCCTCCTTCTGCCTCCAGTCGGCTCTCATGCATATCTTTTCACCTAAGGTCATTAGTATAAGATGAAAATTCTGGTCAATAGTAACTAGAGACAAAGCTGATCCAAACTGCACTGAGGTCAACAACAAGGCTTCCCTCCATGCCAGTAACTTTTGTGCTGATGCTTACTGTAGTCAATGTAAAAAGACTGGCTTTCCCAGAGAACTGCTCATGGGTGTCTTAGCTGGCCCAGTGTTCTTGCAGTAGGTGTCTAGCTAGTTTTAGATAAGTAATCATTTCATGAGATGAATTCTGCTCCTATTTGAAGGACTTGCGCTCCGTGTTCAAGTCAGACAGTGTCACTAGACTCATTTAAACCTTTGGAAAAATTGCAGCGTCCTCTCTCCAGCGTTATATTGACACGATGAGATTGTGTGAGTTTTGTGCTTGTGTATTCAGCCTGCACTTGTCCTGTGGTTTGATGGCCTCCGTCCCAAGTGATACCAATCTGGGCTGAAGTGCAGCTGCACTTTGTAAAAGCTCAAAGCGAACAAAGATATCAAGTGGTATTGTGTGGTTTGAAAGATGCCATTTATCTAAGGAAGTTTGTGGTCTGTTTGCTGTCACTCTGTCTTTGCAGTGCCGACTTCCCTTACCTTCACTATCATGTTGTCAAGCAAAGAGACCTCACACGTTAGGACAGATACCTTTTGCACTTCTGGAGCTGTCTTCTTTTCCTTCATCAAGAGATCTATGGGTTGTGTTGCAATCAACAGAGCTACTTGATTCAGTGTGAGTGTAGTTGCTAGTAATTTTGCTTGCAGGGAGCTCTTTAACATGCACAAGTTCCTAAGAAAGGAATAGGAAGAAAGGGAGTCAATGACTTTTTCATTGAGACTTTCACTTAAAATTCCTTCAAGAATAGTACTTTAAAAGAAAGCAGTCGAGGATACATTTTTCTATGTAGGAATACACCAACAAGTTCATTTTCCATCTTTTGTGAGTGATCAGTTGTTCATAGGGTCAATTTTCACAGTTTAAATAGGGTTAGAAGCCCTCCAAAACAACACTGTGTGACCAATGGCATGGCCAATTGACTCCTTGTGGGTAGATCTTGTGGCAAGCTGTGAAATTTACTGAAACCTTTCTGAATTGCCCTCACAAATAGAAAGTCACTCTAAGGTACATAGGTGATTTTGTCCACTTCAGTGCAAAATAGTCTCACTTTCAACAACTCGTAATATTTCAGCCAAGCCAGATGCCTCCATACTGGCTGCACCCCAGCTTTGGAGCTGAAATGACTGTGTGGGTATCCCTTTAGGAGAACCAAAGTGAAGGCTCAGACTGAGAAGCATTTATATCAGCTGTTCTTCCTAGATAAGTGCTAGTAGAAGTAAGTAGTAGAAACAGGAATGTCAAAACAAGTAAGCTTTTACAACAGCACAAGTACATTAAGAGTGGTGAATATATGAAGCACTCGTCACAGTAAATAACTTACAAGCCAAAATACATTTTCATGTCATAATCATTGAATCATTTTTATGAGAAGTCAAAGTAAATTCATATGTAGTCTGTAAAGTATATAAAGAGTTTAATTCCTCCAGTGAATCATGTGTTGGGAATACTGTACCAGCTCCAGGTCAGATATATTTCAGAGAAGCTTCAAGGTTTTAAAATCCTTCCACAAGCTAAACTGATCTCCAGAACCTTTGGAGGTTCACCCTTCTCTGGAGCTCGTGTTCCTTGCAAGTGAACATCATGCCAATGTGTTTCCTATTTCCTGGGGATTAAACTCCTGTGTTTGATGACTCAGGATTTCCCAAGAAAGCAATTCAGTCACTCTGTCTGAAGCGGCCTCTGATGTCTCAGAAGTCATGTCTTCTCTTGTGTAGTGATTCATGATTTCAGAGCAGAGGATCAGCTCTCTTTTTTTTCTTCCCACAAAGTTAATTAATGAAACAAATTTCTGTTAGTGAGTGTTGAAAGATTTTGGCTTTCCACCTACACTCCCAAATGCTCCACATTCCAGGGAAAATGAGAAATGGACCTGTGAATAGAAACAGGAGGGAGGAAAAATGCATCAGATGCTGTACATGGATATAGACACAGCGGCTGTCAATGGATACAATGGAAGAACATCCTGAATGAAGGCAATTTCTTGCAGTTGTGGTTGCTAAAAATACATTACTACAGTAACCTAATTTCAAAATTAATACATGCAAATTTAGAGAGAAAGATGGGGGCACAAGTTGTGTCTGACGAACTGAATTATCTGTTTGAGCCTCCACCTCAACCTCTTGTTTAGGCGAGTGACCGCATGGAGGGGAGTTGTTCTGCTTGTTAAAATTGGATCCTTTACCACTATCACAGACCTCTGAGACTCCAGTTGGTCAGAAGAAGCACCTAGAGGATTTATCCTGTCTTGACTGCTGTGGACCTGACTATGCCTATCTGTCTGCCTCATCTCTAGCTCCAACGTAGAACAGAATTTTTTTATCAGTACCAAGAATTAGTCTACATTTACACCCGGCAGAGTCATAACTCCTGTTGACTTCAGTGAGAAAACAGCTAGTCCCACAGAGGACCAGAGTTGACAGAGGGACTAATTTGAGTTTATTTCCCCATTCTACTGCTGTATGGATTATCAGACCAGTTCACAAGTCTGTAGTTCCCCCTCTCTGCTGGTGGCAGCTTGCAGAGAAGGAGACCTAATTTGGTGTGGGTAAATGCACAGTGAAGCCTTTCTCCACTGACTCCCAGGACATGTGTCAAGTCAGGATACTAAGATTTTTCTGCTAACCTGCAGCACCTCAGCACCAAAGTCATAGATGGGCTCCAAGCCTTTTGGTATCCAGTGCCCTGTCTGGCCACTAGATTTGTATCTCCTGTCATCTGATCCCAGCTTGATGTTTCCAGATTACTCTTGCAAAAATAAAGGCAGTCACAGAAATACTTCTGTCGAGACAGCACATCCCTCTTTATGTTTGAACGGCCGATACGAATCTGGAGTCCCTGGTGATTAAAGCGAATATTTAGAGAGATGAGCCTCATGTTGTGTTTGAAGTGAGCGCAGCACTTGAAACAGGGATGAAGCAGGAATAAATCAGAATGAAGGATGGGGGGCATTAACTACTTTACATGAAATCCCTGCTGGAAAGATGTGGTCAGTGTTCCAAAGTTTTCCTCGGAGAGTGCTCGGAAGTTGCATACCAGCCTATTTGTGGAAAGCTAAACAGTTCCCTATTGTCCTTGATGTGAAAAGCTTCCCAGATAAACACTTTCCCCCCTCCATGGAAGAAAAATGATACAGCCTGCCCAGAGCTCTAACACAGAGGGCTACACCGGACTACTGCTCAGCCTCTGCAAAGTTGCTGGTTTCTGTTGGCATTGGGCTTCACTAAAGGCTGCAGTTCATATATGTGCCAGTAGCATTAAGAAAAGGCTAAGTTATTGAGTGAGACTGGGATAATCTTCAGGGGTTTAATAACATTGTGTGCCTACATGTTTTCATCTCTGGGTTCATTACGGCCCTGAAATGTAAATCCCAATCCACAGTGGCTAAACAAGGTTCACATGGATCTCAAATACTTTTGTGATATGGACGCCTCCTGATTTCTGAAGGGGAAAGACAATATTGCTAGCTGAAATAAACTCACATGGTTCTCTACAAGGAGAGCAGTAAACCTCTGCTACTGTACTGGGTTTAAGTTTTAGCATTGCCTGTGTTTGTGGCATTTTAAGTCATTTTAAGGAATTACTTCTAACACCCACAGAGTCAAGGCATCATATTCCGGCACAAGGAAGATCCAGAAGACCCTGCATGAACTTTGGAGGGAAAAAAATCTGATTTCTGAAATCAGTAGTTCTAAGAATCAAGGCTGTCTAATACTTGGGGTGGTTTAGTCCACGTCAGTGGATGTCTCTTCCTCTGCTTCTCTCATCCTAGCAGAAGCAGATCTGAAGGACCTTGTTGTGTCCTCACCTCTGACTCCAGCTTGCATGCACACATGGTTTTCTTGAGTGCCTCCTTCCTTCCTCCACAGTGCTACCCAGGCTGAAGACCTCCTCCCAGGAGGAGGTCTTCAATTGGCTGTAATGGTCATTCCACTCATTGACCTACAGTCAGTTGAAGAAATAGATGCACTGGTTGGCTTTTTGCCACCCTTTTGTCAAAGCAAACCTTACTTTGTATTTGTGACAAAGGAATCATCTTTTTTCTCCTTGAAGCCTGTGATTTCTTGCTAATGTTAAATGAGAATTTTGCACGTGTGTCGTAGGTATATGTAGATCAGGTTTTGGTCTCAAATGAAACTAGGAAGTGCAACTTCCATTGACATTTAGCAGGCACTGAGGTTTTAAATCCCTGGGGCAATTTTAGAAACACGTTGACTTGAAAGAAAGCAGAGTTAACAGGAGGTTTATTTGTTTATTTTAAGAATGCAGCCATGAATTTAGGGCAATTTCTACGTATTCAAGCATTCATACTGAGAGCAATCATTGCTGGATGGTCAGCAGTTTCCAGTAAAATCAGTGAAAGGCAGCAAATGAAATGCACAGGCAACTAGAAGTGTTTTAAATGAGATGATTGAGCACGAGAATGGGCTTTATTGTCTTTTTTCACTATTGGGGTTCATGGTCCCACTTCCCTTCCTCTTCACCTCCCCTGCCTTTCCAAGAAACCTCTGGAGGTATGAGGAACAGATCTGATGCCCTGTGGGTTTTCTAATCATTGGACTCTGCTATCTAGGAAAGGGCTGAATTCATACTTGAGCCTTTCCTTATAAAGCCTGCCTCCTTCCTGCGTATTTTCATGTAAATAAGGACATAAACTGTTTTGATCTCTGTGCTACTTCGGATAATTCAGTTACAACTGGCTGTCAAATTGAGTCTTCCTAGGGAAGGGAGGAGACAGAGGGACGGACAAGTGTGCATGCAGGGTGTCATCATCTGCTTAGGAAAAGAGCGTTGCTTGAGTAGCCTGTGTTTTGGTTCAGAATTAATGTCTCCATTTCAGCAGGCCCAGTGGGGCAGCCCCAAGCACTTAGTCTCATTGCAGAGCAATGAATCTGATGAATAATTCTGCAGTTTTAATTAAAACATCTCATGCTGTTGAAATGCTGCCCCCATGAGATGACAGTTTTGCAGCCTGGCCCGTGCTTATCTGTCCACCGTGCTCATGTGGTCCCACCAGCACCACATCTCTGAAGCTTTGTTGTACTACTACTCACTATCTTCATGTGAGGGGGGAAGTTATCTCCAGGGGTGGATGGAAAACTGGGGCATAAAGAACTTTTTAACTCCCTGAGGGAAACTATGACAGCACAGCTAGTTTAGCATTAAACTTTTAACCCCCAAACCACTTGACAACCTCTTCCCCATTGGGCTTTGGTGAGCAGCGCTCAGGCTGTGAGAGCTGTGAAAGCCCTGGAAGTGCTGTGGTGCTCCAGATAACTATGAGACACATCTCAACCACCACAGAACATGCCGCAGAGGTCATCTGAGTCTCCTTCTCAGTGCCTGAGACTCACCCATTCCTCTTAGCGCTTTCTTCTACAGATGTTTCCTGTGTGGAGCCGCTTCCAGGGAAAGAAGATTATTTCTGTGGGCTTTCTGGTTTTGGGCTTAGTATTGCCTGGTACGTGCCTGTCAAGCTCACATTTGTGGTATGGAGGCATCACCTATCCAGGATTGATCTTAGCTGCCAGGGTAGACCACAGCAGCAGAAAAGAAAAAAAAAAAGATCGGGGGCTCTTTGTGTCTGGCACCAGTGTAAATTCAGCTCTACTGTGCAGACAGCGTGGCAAAAAAATGAGGTTCCTCAGGGGCCCTTTTGGTTAAGGCAGCATCCCTGACCTGTGCTGTGAATCCAACACTTAAAGTGGAAGGTGATCTGAAAGAGAGAGGGGTCCTCACTTACGAAAAGATGAAGTGCTCACAGGAGAACTAGCATGAAATTATATTCAGTGTAGATTAAGAAGCAATGGCAAAAGCTGAATGAAGGTTGAAAGCACAGCATTTGAACCCTTGCTCTTCCAGACCCTTAAAAATGAAGTGTGTATGTTCCAGTGCAGGACCATGGTGCAGAGACAACCTGATCCCAGGAGGCTGGTAGGAGGGTGTACTCTCTGTGCAGAAGACTATTCACTTTAATAATATATACTAAAAAGCTCCAACTTTAATTATAAATTATTCTGAGAACCTATTCTCAGTGTGATTTTGAGATAAAAAGTCCTCTGATAGCAAAGGAATATTGGCTTTTCTGTAGTTTAAGCTAGATTACAGCACCATGTCAGGTGAAGTCCTAGTTTGGTCACTCCTAGGGTTTTCCAGCTTTGTGTGGTAATAAGAAGCTAACATGACTGCTAGAATCTGTGCCAGATGCCAGGCATAGTTTTGATGAGTCTCTGACATGTTAGACTTGTGATAGTACAGACTTTTCAGTAGCTAGGCAATGCTACCAATGCTAGGCTACGATACCCTCTCAGACAGCTGGCACTTAGATAAAGCATTTCCAGGCAAACAAGCAAATAAATAAACACAGACTAAGAAAACACACATGCACATACAATGGAGGGAGGAGGCTTCCTAACTGACTTACGGTGCTCTGGGGAGCAGCAGAACAAGTTGTTTTCATTATCCTGGTGTTTCACTTACTGTTGTGTGGGGTTCTCTTCATGGGAAGAGAGCTGGGCTGGGCTTGTGTGTGGTTTTCTGTGTGTACGTAAACAGTTGATGTAGAAGTTGGGTCTGCTCAGGCTTGTGATACGAGCCATTTCTCATTCATGTTCACAAAGCACCCCCAGTTGAAGGTTTCAGCCACTGCCTATCGCCAGTCTAATTTGTCGTTTTGCTTTGACAAATTAAATCTGCAGAGATTACACAAAGGGCACCTGAGGATCTTAATCTCTCTCTGGTCAAGCAAGCCAGTTGGCCTAATTCTTCTGCTGGGCCAGCAGAAAGCCCAGGAACCATGCATAGACATTCTCTCCCTTTCCTCCGATGGAAGGTGACTCATCACTCTCCTCCCCCTTTTCTCAGCAGAGGCTGTTAGTAGGGACCTAAGTATATTTCCATGACTCTTGGTGGCCAGTGCTAACCAGCTAGAGGCAGGAGGAAGGAAGCACTGCCTTAAGGCAAACCCACTTGCTCCTGCATTTTCAGCTGCTTTGCAATGAGGTCTGCAGCAGAGTTTAGGGACGGAGGCTGCAGAGGCTCTCACTTCTGTACAGACGAGTGCAGTGTCATTGTAACTTCATGATGCTCTGACTACATCTGTCTGTCGTCTGTCTATCATGATGCTCTGACTACATCTGTCACTTGTCAGCTTGCTGAGATGGAGCTCTTCAGCGTGTGTAGTTTATTTCTGGGATTCTTAAATGTAACAATAAAAATAATAATTATAGACATTGCAATGAAGGCAAAGTATTTTCTAGGGTCAGTGCTAGTTTTCCTGTTTTAAGCAGAGAAGACCCAGGATGTGTTGTTTGTAATAGTCAGAGAAATTTGCCTGAGTTCATTAAAAATCAATCTTTCTTGTAGCCTCAGATGTCTCCTAGATATTCAGGCTGTAGTTCAAGGTCTAATCTCATAGGTTTCAATTAACAACCAAGAAAAGAGCATATAAAGCCACCTTTTCTTCCTGAAGGTTTCAGCAGCAATGTTCATGCTTCATTAATAAAGAATTTTAATGAAGGATGGATTTTTCAGACAGAAATAAGTATTTGATACAGTCAGTTTCATCAACATGAGTTAATACAGACAGGGAACCCAGGTGAAACCAGGCTAATATGAAGAGGGACCTTATATGAAGTCTGTTAACATTAGAATTGATAGAACAGCATTAGACTCAAAGCAAGTGGAGTTTGGAGGAAGATCACTTCTGCCTTCATCATGTTTCAAGGGCTCTGTCCATTACCGGACAGTAAAAATGCCCACAGACAGGCTGAAGTGTTACCTGAATAGGGTTTGTGACAACTGTTTTGTTCTTTTCCTGGAAACACTCAGGCCCTGTGATAAAGACAATGCCGATGGGCTATGGCAGTATTTTGGAGAAAGACAGACTGGCTCTCTGTGCTTTTTTTAGCTCAGCAGCCATCAATGCCTGAGCAGATCAAATGTTTTACGATGTTGGCTACAGAGGGGAAGAATGGATTTCGTGTACCAGGGATGTGGGATCTCTTGCAGGCATGGTCTCCTTATGGCTCTTTGGTTCCACACTTCTGTCCGCTGCTCGGTTTAAGTGCTCCATGTCTCTCTCCTTGTAGTGATAGCAACTACTTATGTGCCTACCTTATCTGGTGTCTTACAACTGTAGGAGCCTGGACTGAACAAGGTACTTAAGGAAGACAAGCTACTTTGCTTGTACAGATTTGTGATCCACCCGGTATCTCACCTCTGCCAGGGCCCAGCTTCAAGAGCGTCAGAGAGAAGCGCAGGAAACTGCACCAGGCATACACTGAATAATCCACCCTTAGTTTTAAGTCTGGAGTCAGTGAAAATGTTTTAGTCCCTCAAGCTAGGCACTTGGTACCTTGCTCAGTCGATGTCTCTGCAGAGTTTATTTTTAATGTGTGATGGAAAATACGGACTTCTGCAGATGTTTCATCTCTCCCGAGGATCTCGTAGAGAAGGTAAATTGATTCCCAAAGGAAACAATCTGGAGCAGAATTCAATTTGGATTGCAAATGAGTAAGATACAGACAGCCGTTGTATATTAGCTGTAATTCTTCTGAGGAATCAAAATCAAGCAGCAGTTTGGTTGGGGGTTTTTTGTCAGTCAACTTCTTAGTCTTGAAACCTGTCTGGATGACAACTACTAGAATGGAACAAATGCATCTTCATTTTCTTTTCTGTGCTTTAACCGAGATCAGGAATGGTTTGAGAATAACAATGCATCAGATATGAATGGTTTTGCAACTGAGTTAGCAAATCTGCCTTTATGCATGAGTATACAGCTCAATGTCCTAAAAGCTGATGTTGACTAGAGAGGAGCAGACAACCATAGTCATCAGGAGCTCTGTTGACTTAAAATGGAAGTAGGAGAGAAACAAGTTTTAGTGCATATTTCTAGTTTGATTGTGGCAGCTGGAGGAGAAAGAAGGATTTGCTCAGCCCTTAACTTGGTTTCTGGTCACTGGAGTCTGAGATTCTAAGTCCTGAGATAAGATGACATGAGATGGTGGCATTTGGTCACCATTTCCAGTTTCTCAGATGCTACCCAAACCACCATCAGTACGCTGTACAATCAGAACTGGCCCAAAACATAAGCCCAAACCAAAATATTGGAAATGTCACAATTAGACGTGAAGAAACCTGGTGTTTCAGATTGGGCCGAACTGAAGATGAATTTTATGCTTTGCAGAACCTGTTGAGCAATGGAAGTTAATTTGCAGCATCTGAAAAATCTGTTGTGTATAAATAATATGACATCACCTTGAAGAAACATAGAAAGATCAGAGAGTTTATAAAGAGGAAACAGAGATTACACTGCCCAGTAATAAGTCCACCATTGTTCTTTATTAAAGCAATATGCATGTGTTTATTAAAAAAGTTATTAAAAAGAAAGAGTGATATATTTACTCTTGTTATTAATGGTTTTCAAGCAATAACAGAAAAAAAAAATAGTGGAATAAAGCTTGAAAATGTTCCAGTTCAATAAAAATGCAATCCTAAAATCTTGTCTTGTGGTATAATACCATCATCACTTTAGGTTCATCAGAAAGCCTTGTATTCTTGACAAATTTGGACAGAAGTCAGAATTTCCAATCCAGAGGTAATGCCGATATTCCAGCATTTGTTTCTGTCCAAAATCAGGAAGGAAAAGCAGAAACACTGAAAATTGGTTGCAATGTCAACACTCAAAAAAAAAAAAAATATTAGAAGGCTCTGAAACATTTCAGTTAATGTTATGTGGCAAGTATTTCAGTGGTACATGGACATATAGGAGTTGTCATGTGAATGTGAAACACTATCTCCCCTGTGAAGTAGATTTCTAGAACGAACCACATGTTCCCATGCTGAACCAGGATGCTTGAGTAGAAAAGAACCCGTCTTGATCTATGGGAGAGATATTCTGTCCAAGGAGTTTTAAGTACAACTTCTGTAAGACAGTGAGGGACCAGTCAGAAATAGCTTAGCACTAAATTGGTATGGTCACAGGAAGACAGTGAAGATTTAGGGGAGAGTCTGAGGTGAGACTTTGTGTGCCACGGGCAGAGAAGGTTCTTACTTGCTCTTAATGTGGGAGATGGAGGTGAGACTGGAGGGTCAACCCCGTCCCTACTCGGTGGGCATAGCCTATCCTCTGAGGCTGGAATGTGCAGCTTACAGTACACACTAAAGATGTGTGAACAAAGGATTATTCAGTTCAAGAATTGAACCAAAAAGTCAAGAAGGAGAAATAAGTTCACAGCGATCTGAAGTAGAACATTATGAGGACATTTTTGAAGGCAAGGGTTGGGTTTTGTTGGGTTTTTTGTCAGTTTTATTTATTAGCTTGGTTTTCTTTTTTTAATTGAGATCAATTTTTAAACAAAAAAGGCCGCTTTGTAGCATTTAAGTCTTTGAAAACAGAAGACTGAAAAAAATTAAAAGCTTTGTTTCAGAAAGTGGTGAAATGAATCATTTTGAGTTTTCTGAAATAAAAAGAGTTCATATGAAAATGTCGAATTGACATCTTACAAATGTTTCAGCTGTCCTCTCTTTTTTCAGCAAATTCAACCACTCAAGTTGCAGAAAGCTTGTGTTTCTTCTGTGCCCTAGATCTACTCTGTTTTTAATGGAATGCGACAGACAAAACAAAAGTTTTCCTCTTATTTTGTAGTTTCTCAAACTAGGAAGGAAAACATCACCATCCATAGGAATATCTGGACCTCGAAAACTTTTCACTTCGTTTTGCAGAGTTCAGAGCTTGCATATATATGTGTGTATACTAAGGACCAAATTCCCTTTCAAACTAAGGTCATACTTCTTGAGCAATAGTGATTCTACCCAGAGAAATAGTCTGACATGGATTCTAAGTCCAGAGATATCATCCAAGTCTGGGGTGGACTGTAATCTAATTTAACTACTTCAACTAATTTAGCTGCCCATGAGATGTAGTTGACTCTGGTGCAAAAATGAAAAAACAATTTTGTTTCCAAATTCTCTTAAGAAATGGAAATTCTTTAACTTTAGTGTACAGACCTCAGGCAACAGCATCCTAAATAGAATAACCTTATTACAAATAAGCCAGTCAGGTGAGTAAATAATAAAGTATTTCACACGTATTTTCTTTTTCTGTCCCTTGAGCCCAAATTCATCCTGAACTACTTACCTGAAGCCGCTTAGATAAGTTAAGTTAGGTACAAGGAGAACCTAATTGTCTGATCTCTTCTTTGGAGTTACTCTCTTTTGTAGTAAAAGTTATTTATATATATATATGTATATGGACATGTGCTTTCATCTTAAAGGAGATGAACTCTATGGTGGTATGTACTGTTGTCACCTGATTATGAGAGAGACTTTGGTCTAAATCCATATTTCACATCACTAGTAAGAGGCCCTATAAGCTATGCTGGGGTGGGTTAGGATGTCTGTCTGATTTTCTGTTCTCCTTTTGCTCACTGCTCTCACATGAGCTTTGAAATATCTGAGTTTCATCCTAGCATGAAAAAGAAAAAAAAAAAGTAGTTAAACTTCTTGGGGAACAGGACATTCTGATGCCTGTCTCTTGGGTGTGCAGGACAGTTCTGAGAGATTCGTAAGGATAAAAAGCAAGAAGCAGATGTCTCTGTGGCCTGTGGTGAGGGGAGCAAGGGTGCATGTGAGGGACTAACGAACTCCTGCCTTGAGAAAGACTCCCAAACTGGAATTTATAAGAATCCATCTATAATGAAATGCTCTTAACTTAGCGTCTAGCTCTCATCCGGGTGCATCCCAGGAACGGTGGTATAAGGATAAAGCTGCCACATCGCACATTCCTTGCTATCACCACAGCTTCTCTCTTGATGAAACCAAATCTTTCCTTGTCTGACAGTTCTGAAAATTGAAGCAAGAAAACCTCAGCACTGTTGCTGTGCTTGGAAGCGTGTGCAAAGCATGGCAGTCTTCTGAGCAAAACTTTTCCATTGCTTGCACTACAGAGACAAGATGCAAATAACAAATTGGCAGACTCGCATTTTAGAAGGTTCTGCACATATCTGAGGGAACAGAAATGTTACCGCAAGATTGCTGAGAAAATAGATTGATAGTTTAGTTGAGTGGAAGATGTGTATGGTCAGCAAAGGCATGTCCTCTCTCAAGAGCTAAAGCGAAGGCAAATTCCTGGCCCAGATGAAGCCCAGGGGAGGCTTGATGGAACTCATCCCGAACATTATTAGCTGTACCCTGGCAGGGTCAGTGGGGGTCAGTGGGCAGAGGTGTTAGTGGGTTCTTCCCTGCCTGATGCTCCCCTCAGGCAACTGTCATTGAATGGGTGTTTGGGAAAATCCCTGTTGGTGGGGACAAGGTTCGGTGAAATGTGTAGTGTTAACATGACTCAGCCTCAGGGTGGGAACAAAACGTTGATGCTCTGGTTAGCTCTACAGAGGAGGTTATCAAGCCCAGAGACAGTCACAACCTCCTGAGCTGCAGAAAATGGATACTCCCCCGACGTGAGGGGTAGGAAGATGCTTGCCTAGCCAGGGAGAAAGGCATGGCCAGACTGCCAGGGGGGCTTGGGATTGAATGAAAGTGGGACTTGGGCAATTTTAAGCCTGGGAATTATGAAAAGAAGCTGTTACAGGACTTCACGATATTAATGCCATTTTTCTGACCAGATCCTCTCAATAAACCCTAGCAAATCCGATGATGAGTCAATTTTCTGTTGTCAATGCCGGCACAGAGCGACATTAGAGACCACAAGGCAGAGAGAGAAACGCTGAAACAGCTTAAAGGAGCATAGAGCTCACCCTAAGCTACTTGCCTGTTTTGTTTAGTCCTTTTAATTCTTTTCAAGAATTAGAAAAGGATGGCAAATTTCACCAGAACTGAAACAAAACCACAAGGGTCTTTGTTTGCGGATTAAGCATTTTCAAGAACTAGCAAGAATAAATGTTTTCCTGTTTTCACTCTGTTTTCTGTACGTCAGGACCAAGCCATGTAGGATATTTGCTGAGACTCACAATTTTTCTTACTTGGACTCTGTTATTTTAGAGAACTAGTTTTGCAGAACTGTGCATCCCAGTGAAGGAAATTAAGGTCATAGATGAGAAAAACCCACCTAAGGGCCTGAAATACTTTTAGTTTCTCAAAGACCACCCTGTGTGGGAATGATAGATTTAAAAATGGGTGGAACCTCTAAGCCTGGAGTTGTATCAAGTTATTCATGAAAAATCTCTGAGATCTTTGTGTGGACCGAGATATTTGGGTGGTACTTTCTCACTCTTTCTTCAGAAGAGGCACTATGGCCTCACAAACTGAAAACTAGCCCTGCTTTTTCTCTAGCTTTAAAACTAAAGCCATGTATCTTGAAAAGCAGTCTCAGCAACAGTGAAGGAGTAGAAAAAAAGTGTATTATATCCCCATGGTTTCATACAGTGCAGCTGTGCTAACAGAATGCATTGAGACTTAAGACCAAAGGAAAGGCAAGAAATAATCCACAGAATGATCAGCTGAGTCTAACAGTAAAGCTTCACACAGTGGGAAGATCTGTTGTCCAGGTATCCTATTGCAGATAGGAGGTTTTTGTCCTTTTTTTTTTTTTAAGGAGAAAAGAAATCCAGAATATTAAGAAGTTCAAGCCTTTTGTATTAATAGTTTTTTTACTGAAATCAGTGGGAAAGTTCTTCTGATAGGAATCACAGAATGATAGGGGCTGGAAGGGACCTCTGGAGATAATCTAGTGCAACTCCCCAACCAAGGCAGATTCAGGAAGTCTACTTCACCTTAAATTAAAATCTTTAAATAATCTTACTATATATTTGGATTAAATACCCATATTCTGTGGGGCTAAGAGTTTTGATTTCACTTATGGTTGAATGTCAGTAAGATGGTGATCAGATTTGAAAACAACCAGGTCTCTGGATTTATTAATTTGAAAAAGAAAAAAATCATTTTTCTTTAAAGAATCAAGCATGCATCAACATACAGCCTTCAACAATCCCTCCTAAGTCTTGGGGTAATTATTAGTAGTACAGGAATAATGGAGCAAGTATTGACCAAATGTAATATGTAGTTGCCACAATGGAGCTATTCCCTCTGCATCAACTCAGAAGTACAAGTGGTTAGTTTATAACCCTCTTTAGGTTACAACATTTTAATGTTTCTTCAGTGTTTATTTATTCTCTTCCCGAAGAATGTTCTGAAATATTGAGTTTACAACCTGTGGCTCATGTGATGGTAGTGGAAACAATTAAGCTAGAAGCTTTCAAAGCCACCACTGGGATTTTGATGCCCAAACTCATTAATTTTAATAAGAAGTGAGCTGCCAGTCGTCTTAAGTGGTTTCTAAAATCTCAACCCATAAAAACACTTCTCTACTGGTTCCAGTTTACTAGGAGCTCAGAGCAAGGTAAACACATGTAACAAAATAGTAGGTGTTAAAAGGTGGGAAGTATGTGTTCAGATGTCTCTAAGACCATTCAAGGAACCAAATGGTGGCCCCAGCCTTGAGCTAGCAGATGTGGACTGACACGGGGGCTGCTCCTGCCTTCAGCCTCTCCAGGGAATCTCTGCCTGATTGGGGCATGAGGCACAGTTTCAGTGGCAAGGAGGAGAAAGTCAATGGAAATGGAAATCTTAGCAACAGCTCAGGTCTGGCTGTGATGATTGTATTGGTTGTCTGCTTTGGGCTCTCTCACCCACTCCATGCTTTTGCCTTAACATGCTTCTGCCCACCACAGCCTTGTGACCAGAGTAGTGCTCTTCTCCCCAGCGTGCAGATGGATGGCTGCGTTGCAGGAAGACCTGGGTGAATTCACATCACACAGGGAAGAGCACAGGCATCGAGAGCAGTACCAGACCGAGCTGTCTTTGGGCAGTATCAACCATTGCTTTGGCATAAGTGCAGCACACAATGAGACCGGGGCTTTCTTGCCAGCTGTTGCTGCCTCATGCCACTGCAGCTACCCACGTGGTGCTTGCAGATGCTTGGTTCAGGTCCTTCCTACCTGCCTAACCCATCCTATCCAAGTTCACACCCTGTTATCTTCTAAGCTGCTAAATGGCTGCATTTGCATGTTGATACTTCACTGATCCACTATCATGGTTGTGATGTCTGCTGTGCCCTGAGGGACACACCCAATGCAAACCTATGACAGCCTTTCCTTTTACATGAGTCTGGAGATGGCTTTGCTTCAGCCATGAGCCTGTGTCACAGCCTAAGAAGTCCTGAAAGCTTTGGAGAGCACCAGGATATCCCAGAAAAAGTTGCTGCACTGACGAAAGCTTCATCCTCAGCATGAATCATGGATGAAAGTCTTAACAGAACAAAAATCCAGAACCAACAGATCTCTCTGTGATGTAAAATAGAGCATGGAATGAGTATGAATGAATTTGAAAAGGACTCACTGAAGACCTGAATGCTAGGAAAAATATGGGGGTTTCTTGTGTCTTTTATTAATGAAAGCAACCTTGGAGAATTTTAGAATTAGTTTAAAGAGATGTCTGTCTTTTCTGTATCTGTCATATGGTCTCAGAAGAACTTCATTAATGTTGGCTATGAGTGACAAAGCTACTGTAGTCTTTGCTAGTGAGTCTCATAGTAGCAGCCATTAATTATCAGTACTATCGGAAGGACCTTTGGGTGAAACACAGTGCAGTGGAAATAGAGATGACCATCTTGACGGCTATTGTAAAGGACTTAAAAAAAAAATAAAAAGAAAAAAGTTGCCATTAGTAGTAGATGTAACTTTTTTTGGAAGAGAACAAAATGTTTCATAAATGAAACATGTGGTTTCACTTGCAGCACATTTTGTACATTGTCACCAATGAAGTTCGGGATTTTTTATTAGTTTTTCATTAAAATGTCTTACTTGTTTCACTCAGGAGGCAAAGCTTTTCATGTGGCTTTAATTGTTTCTGTCATAAAAGTCATAGCATCCGTGTAATAGAAAGAGTTTTGCAGACCAGAGCTTCATATTGTCTATTAATTCTCTTCCATTTTCTTTACCTACAACTCATTAGACCATTGCAGAGATAGAAAAAAATTCCTTTCGCAATTAAGATCAAACAGAACTTCTACTGAAGTTAAGGGGGAAAAAAATCACTTTGTGTCAGTACTGGCTTATTAGATTTTTCTTTCAGATATCTTAGCTCACAAATGTAAGTTCACATGGCTGCATATCAGAGGAGAGAGTTTGTATTGACTTTTTTCTAAAATTATTAAAACTCTAGAAGATGAGAACCATAAACCCCCTTTTTCTACATAGCTGCAGTCAGATGCGAGAGGCGGTAGTATTTCAAACAGGAGCGGAGAGTTCTGGCAGTATTATTTCAAGGTGGCTTTGGACAGGTAATTTACCATCTTTTTAGCTTTATTTCTCCATTGTACAAAAGCTGTTAGATTTCAGGTCTCACATAGCCCATCCCAGCAGCCTAGCTATTAGACCATACATCTGTCATCAGTCTGGGCTTCCCTGCCACCAATTCAACTTGGATGAACAAGCATAATTACTGTTGCAGTCAAAACAATGACCTGTTTTCCATAGATGATATAAAAAGTTGAAAAAAAAAGAAAAGAAAAAAAGGGAGGGAACTAGTGTTATCTCATTAATTTAAGATCAGCTTCTGTGAAGGTATCTGTTTTGCTCAGAGGGAGTCGCACGTTTCCTGTTTAACCTTCAGCCCAGCCGGGAGGTGATGTTGACCCCCTCCACAGCCTCTTATGCCTCTGAGAAGTAATTAAAATGCCAGAAAACAGCAATAGCTTATCAACTGCCTTTCCCTTCTTTTACAGTTTAGTGTTTATTGGAAAGCTTGCTAGGAGATGCCACTGTTGTCTCTAGTTGCTGCCCCAGCACAAAACCCTTTCTCCTTATACACTTTCTTAGCCATTAAGAGAACCCACCAAGGAGCATAGTCCTCTGCATTCCCTTTTTCTTAGCACCATCCCTCGCTTATTCATTAAATGTTTAAATATTGTGTTTTGCAGTTCAAGGACAACAAAGACAAGCCCAGCCTTGGAAGGGTCCTCAGTGACAGCCCTGCCTGGTGTCCAGCTTTCTGAGCAGGTCCCGCTGACGTCTCCCTCCCTGAAGCCCCTTCAGATGGACGAAGAAGACAGCCTGTCTCCTCACCTCCTATTGCCAGACAGTATCAGCCAGCTGGAAGAGTTTGGCCGGCAGAAGAAATGGCACAAGAAGCAGCACAAACACCATCGCCAGAGGCAGTTCAATGACCTCTGGGTTCGGATAGAAGACAGGTGAGTCATAACTTTTATGGTCCCTGTCCTCTTCCTGCTGTCTCCTAACTGGTTGCTCTGTACAGATCCCAGCTTTTGTTGATTAGACCGTAAGGAAAGTTGGAGAAAGGCTAAATGGGAGAAACAGGGAGTGAGATCACAGTTTTGGAGCTTAATGGAGAATTAGGAGAAAGGCTCATAGGCACATTTGATCAAAAAGCAGAGCGTAAAAAGCTAATGCTTGAAGTATTTGAAATATACAGAAATAAAGACTTGTCAGAGTAAAAACAGGAGAAAAAATACAGTGGAAAGCATTCTGTGTTTGCCCTCTTTCTTCCAATAATTATTTTCTAATATTTACTGTCAGTTTTCAGCCCAAAGATTCGCCTGTTTTCCAACCATGCAGAATATTCCTGAGAGTTTTTAAGATTCTAACATATCTGACTTTCAGTATTCTTAACTGTGTTCCGGGGCTGAAATGTTTTAATATCTCAGACTGCATTGAAAACAGCAAACAGACGAAATAAAGTACTTGGATAAGGCCTCTATGTGACGAGAATGGAGGTAGGCACATTTCTGTGGGCATTCCAGTCTTCATTCAAGATTAAAAACTCCCATTCAGTCTTTGAATAAGATCCTTGGTGTTTGCCCAGGGCTTCTCAACACATGCTTTTAGGATTCCTGGGCAATTTATTCTCCACCTCTAAAACTGGGAAAGCTCTTTAGTGCCTTTATCCAGGCCAAGTCATGGGCAGATAAAGAGCCACAATGTTTATAGATCATCTAACAAGTAAAAGGAATGAAATAATCTGTTGGGAACTGGCTGCTTGCCTATATTTGTAATGATTGCCTTTGAGCATTACTTTTATTCCCATTTTCATAGCACCTAAATTCCTTGCAAGTAAAATGAGTCAGAGTCTCTCTAAGAGGCTCCTCCCTTTGCTAAGGAAAACACTCCACTTATTTGTGTTTGGGGATTTTTTTTATTTTTATTCATTCTTTTTAATGGAGCAATTGCTCTTTTTTTCTAGCTTATTTTATTCTCAGGGTGAGTGATGGTTGTTATTAAGGTGGTGCATATTAATCTTAACATAGTAAAGGCTATTTCTGAGGTTAGTGCCATCCTTGGTAAGAAAGGTTCATGTACTAAGGTGTGTTCAGTGGTTGAATCCTCTCCACAGAGGATGTGGAAATCTGAACTAAGAGGCGTTTGGTTCAACATGGTTGATTGCCTTGAGGACAAGGGACTTTCCCATCTTTCTTCTGCCTGGGGGCCACCAAGTCATTGTATCCCTTGATATCCCAGGTTTTCATAAGGATGTCTGATGTAGCTCACCATGTGCGTCATACAGCTGAGGTGCTTACATAGATCTGATGGGAGTCTGAGAGTTAGGCACAGTCCTCCTGCCTCCATCCTGTCTATCCAGAAAGGATATTGGATATTGGGCCTGATATGGCTGTGGAAATGTGCAGTTTGGGGCTTAAAGCTGTGGTGCTTGCATAGCTTTGTCGGACTTTTGTACCCTATACTGGTTTTATTTCAGTAAGAAAACTTCCTAGGAAAAGTTACCCAGATTAGAGTTAAATTATTCCCTTGTGTTCCTGTGAGAGTTCATCTGAATCAAAACCTTTTATCCCTCTACTTCCATTTCATAAGGATGGCAGTTGGGATAAGGAAATAAAAGTTTCTGCTCCCACCATGCTGGTGATGAACCAGACGCTGTGTGTCGCCTGCCTTGCTGAAAGATCCCAGGGAGATGCTAGTGGGAGATCACAGACCTAGAAGTAAGGAAAGGCTGGAAGAAGGGAAGTCTGCCTTAATGCTTTCAGATGCTTCATGCTTCACCAGTTCTGGAGTAACTTCTGGTGTTTTCCTGGAAACAAAGCAAAACAAAAAAATGCAAACTGTTCAGCTAAATCAGAGACTCGCAACCAGCTCTGATTTCCCCATAAATTGGATGGGGTCTCAACTTTCATAAACCAGCTGCTGCATATTGTGCTTTTGGCAGTTGGGTTTCATCAGCATTAATTGCAAGCTGGACCTTGCACAAGGCAATAAACAGTTAGTTCTCTTTAGCTGGTTTCTTTCTGATTGGCAAGAAAAGAGCAGAAATGTGTGCCTGTCAACAGACTTTGCTGTGTGATGGCTATTAATATGGGCACAGAGTGTTACCTGTGCAGGAGAGAAGCGTGTGAACTGTCACCTCAGTAATGTGTTGCCACCAGCATTCAACAGTGAGACACTTAGCACTCATTTCTGGAGGGTAGTTGGTGTACTAGAAGTTCACACTCTGGCCTGTTCCGTAGAAACACTGTGCATTTGCATGTACTTAAATTGGAGCCCTCCGTGTTCTCTATGGACTGAGGTGTCTGCAAACAGTATTACCTTGACCTATGGCCCCGTATTTCCAAATGGTTCTTCTTGCAGTTTGAGTTTCCTAACTTACCTATTATCACCTGAAACTTGACTTGTTCACCTTTGAGACAAGGTAGAGGCATTTAAGTCTTTGTTACAGCTTTTGGGTGAAAGCTACATAAAACTCATATTTTTTTTCATGGGAGTTCTCCAGAATTCAGCAGTTTGAGCCACTTTTCAACCTGGAAAGTCAGAGAGATGTACAGGTGGAGGACGAATCCAGGCGAATGTAAACCAGATTATTGATTCTTGTATGAGCCTTATTGAACTGTGAAATGGCTGTAGTTCATACAGGTTTTTTCCAAAGCTTTATCTACCATGGATTAGAGGACTTTATGAGCCATGAATTGCAGGGCTTTTATGGACTATGCATTTCTAGGCTATCTCATACACTTCCATGGAAATCTTGGGGTGTTTTTTTAAGCTACCAACACAGAAACAAAGTAAATGAACACAGGAGAACAATCTTAAAGGAACATCAAAGGTCTGACTTCAATCTATAAAAGCCAGGAAATCCATAATTAATGATTCCACTAAGACTTCAGCTCACACAGTCGTTCGGGTCTGATCTGAGGTTACAGCTACAATCTGAAATGGCCTCCTGAAAAATGAGTTATCATTTAATGTCACACATCATTATTAGTATTTACTTTCAGTTATACCTTGGAGATTGTCCTTTCCTTTTTTGTTCTGTCTTAACAGCTGAGGCATTTGAGTTGGCACCCCTGAGTGGACAGTGTTTAGATTTGTGAGTTGGAGGTTAGTACTGCTGTGGAGGATGAGAAAGCTTCTGCACTGTCTCCTCCCTGTCTTTGACAGAGCTGAGATTTGCTGATCTCCTGGGTAATCGGCTGCACTGAAGGCTATTAAAAAATAAAAAGTGCTGATGAAAAGTGTGGTTTCCTCTCCCATCTCCCTCCTTCCCCCAAAATCTAAACAAAATTAAAATGTCCTGCCTGACTACAGTTCGTGTTTGAAATTGTTTCTCAAGAATCAAAATTAAATGGAGATTTCAAGTAGCCGGATTTTTTTTTTCTTTAACTACTTGATTCTGCAGAAATATGCAGATCTGAACTGTGTCATTGGGAAGAATTTGAACTGAGACAAAACCTAAACCTTAGCGAGCTCCTGTAGCCAAAAGCCAGCTGGGACAGCTGGGAGGGGAGGCAAACCCCTTGGGCTGGAAGGCTGCAGTTTGGCATACAGAGAGTGTTATTGTTCCTGTTGACACCGCATCAGCTAAGGTTCCCCTTGTAATATAAATAATGAATTACAGATCATCCACTGGCACGTCATGATGAGCTGCTCAGTTAATTGAAAGAGTAGATAAATGTCTGTGACTTTTCAGAGTAGTCGAAGTCCAGATCAGGATGGCACCTTTGTTCTAGCGGGCAAACTGTTTAAGGCTACAGACAAAACCAGCCCAAGAGAACAGAGAACCTCTCCCAGCTCAGAGGGGAGCATTGCAGCTCTTGGGGCCCTAAGGAAGGGCTGGAGGAGAGCTCCTGGGAAAAGGGAGGGAGGGAGGTTAGTAACTGGGGAGGGTGTTTCAGGAGCTGTGAGGTTTGGAAGGAGTGATGGAAGCTGGGGGATGTGAAATAGAGAAACACAGTGGTGGAAAGAAAGAGAGGATGTAATGGGCAAATTCAGAGGTTCATTCCCACTGCCTAGGAAGAGGTCAAGTGAGGATGGTGTTTGTAAAGACACTGAGGACACAGAGATGCTTCGCTTGCACAGGAAAGAAATTAATGGCAAAGAATTGTTAGCAGAAGAGAAGAAAAGAAATTCTTGTCCCAGATGTAATCTCAGCTCTGAAAAACCTGCCATTTGTGGAAAATGAAATGAATTCCACCTGTAATTGGAAATGACATTTCTCTGATAGCCCAGTGCTGACTATTCAAACTCAGATGAATGCAATAACACCACAAACATTAATTTATTTTGGAAGCAACAGTTATTTTAGGAAAAAAAAATAAATTGTACCAGTGATAGATGAAGGGAGACAATGTGTAATAAACTACACTAAGTGTGCCAGTATAGAGTGAACCTTATCAGTTTCGATGGAATTTAAGCACTTAACCTGTTATCCTTCCTTTCAAGACAATGCAGTGATAGAAAACAGAACTCTGTCAAATCAGACAAACTTTTAATTTCGTATAACTGCATCTGAAAGGTAAATTTCAGTAAATGAATCCAAATTGCTTCCTTTTCACAACACACGGTGCTGAAATACAGTACTTAACTTCATTAAAGGAATGACTGCTTTTCTTTAGAGGAGACCTAGACACTTTTGAAGTCTAACAGGTAAATTGTGGTCAGATGATTTCCCTCCATATGGTAGCTTTGAGCTTGACATTTTCATCACTGGGGCCTTGTTTGTTTAAATTACTCTATCCACCTCCCTAGTGAGGATACCGCTTGGAGAGCGCATGCCAACTGATGCTCATGGGGAGGGGGATCACTCCCACCTCCAGCCTGTCTCCATGCAGCTAAGTAGTTGCCACCATTGCATTTATTTGCCTGATGTTCAACCAAGGGTGAGGGTGCAGTTTCAGGACCTTTCTAACTTCTTATAGTGAACCTTTCTCCCAAAGGGCCCGCTCCAGTGGCCAGGAACAGCAGGACTGTAGGTGTGTTGGAGTTACTTGTCACGCTTCATTGCTGTTTGGGGTTTAACTGTGTTGTGTGGCCCCTTGGCTTTCAGAAGAAAACTTTCATGATCACAGTCTTTATCGGTGACTGCCCCGGGTCTCCAGGACATGGGATACAAATATCTAGTCAGCAGAAAAATCCCTTAGTAGATGGCTCTTCTGTCACGCTGAGTGGTCTCAAAACACCTCCTGGACAAATGCTCCCTCCTGGTTCCTCAGTGGAAGCTGAACCTTTGTATCTTGAACTGGCCTAAAATCGACTTTTCGTTTGCCCATTTTTTCATGAATTCTGATGGATATACAGGGGCTAGAAGAAGACATTTTGGGCAGTGAAGCAGTGCTTCAGTTGGTCCTTCTTTCTCCCCATGTTGCACACCTCTCTTGAACATGCAGTCTTGATTCTGTGAAGGCTCCTTCTGAGCAGAGAGCAAAGCTTGGGGAATACTGCATTTTCCCTGTCTTTGTTTCTTACTGTTTTGATTTGATCCCCCTTTAAGATGAGCTGATGGCTTGATGCCTCCTTTAGAGAAGCTCTGGTGCTGGCAATTCTTTCATCACGCCCTTTGCACAGCCCCAAGTTCGCAAACCCTCCAGTGGAAGTAAAATAACAGCACGGTATAACTCAGTGCACTATAAATAAGAGGTAAATCTCCTGACTGTAACATATGATACAGTGATGACATATTCTCCCTCCCTAGTTGGTTTTTATTGAGGCTTCTTGGATTATCAGGTTGGTCAGAGTGCACAGAACATATTAATTAAAGCTGTGAAACCTGGGCTCAGCACACAACTCTCTCATGCACCGCAGTAACAGACGGGAAGTCCTGACGTTCGCGTCCAAAACTCTAACGTCTCCATGCTAATAGACCTTCCCTGTCAGCTGGCCATGAGTGATGACTTCTTTCCCGTTGTGAAGTCAGGGAGTTCATTTGTTATCCTCCAGACGGGACTGAAAAGATGTGCAGCCACACTTTCACCTGCTAGACACAAAAAAGGATCTGTATGTTTTACTTGGTTCTGTTGTTCTCTAAAATGTGCTGCCACTGTGTGATGAAACAAACACAGACCCCCAAAAAAAAAAGAAAAGAAAAAGCCTTGTGTATTTATTTCCACTATTGCTTAAGTGTGTCACTACCAGTATGAACAATTAATGTAAAGAAGTATGCTAGTATGAAGCATTATTTTTATGAAAGCTATAAATACCTGAAAATAGAATCATTAGAGAGAAAGAACACAGAAGTCTCGTGGAAAATGGAGGTGTAATTTGTTTATAGATTTCAATTTTATTTCATGAAACTAAATTCTTTATTGGTAATGCATTAGGTATTTTATTTTTTGTGAAATTTAAATCCATCATGAATATTAAATCCATATTTTTGAAAGCGAGCAAGTAACAATATCAGAGCACACAAAAGCTAGGATTTTTGAACTGTGAGGTATATATCAGCACTGGATATCCAAGAGCTCTTTCTGCTCCTTCCTCCTCAATGCTGATTAAGATTGAAAATACAATGCAAAATGTTTTATGGAACCTATTAAGAGCTTTCTCTTTCTTGTTTTGTACTTTTCATGTGGGATGTGTTGAGTAAAGAGTCTATTACATATTTATATACACCTTAGGTTGGTGTATTTCTGACTTGGACTAAGCACAGCCCTACCATTAGTAGCTTTGTTAAGCCACCTAAGATCTGTCTGATGCAGCACAAACAAAATGTTTGCTTAGGATTCAATTTCAAGAAGGAACAGCTGCTGAGTTACGATAATCTCTTCCTCCATGATGCACATCCCAACTTGTTCCACTGTTTTTCAGCCAGCACAGTCTCCTTTCCTCACTCAGTGCCAGTACTTCTCTGGATTTTGGACAACCTCTTAACTTTTTAGTTCCATGGTTCTCCATTTTCTACTTTAATTTTCTCTTTCTCCAGTACTCTTTCTCCTTGCCCTTTTTAACTCTGGCTGCATGTGCTTGACATGGGCCCTGGAGCAAGGATTGGGAAAGGACCGCTCCAGCATCTCCATTTTCAGCCCCAGACCTCTGCCCTCACCTCCACCATTCTGAGCCCACCTTGTAAGAGGCTGTGATCCTACAAACACTGCCCTGCACTTTGCAGTCTGTCCGTGCTGGTGGAAGTGTGGGCTTTTGGAGCCTACAGCCTTCAGCAGAACCTCTTTTAGATGGAGGCATGTGTTATTTGTAGCTAGCATGTCTTTGGCATCTGGCGTTACTGCAGCATGTAGTAGGTAAGAGGCATAGCTTGGCACTCTTCTTCATTTTTTTAACCAGAAGATAGGTCTTCTCCATGTTATTTCATCTTTGCTTTCCCTAGCATTTTCACACAGTGTATGTGTGGCCAAGGAGACTGCAGATGGGACAAGACAGTCAGCACTGGCTCCATTTATTCTTTGCTAAATTCACGGACATCATAAAACAGTCCAGGCTCTTTCTGCTGATGCTTTTCCTTCTCTTGACAACTTGGCAGCCTCATGGTCAGTCTCTGTGACGGTGGCCAATGCCAGGAGTGTTGGGGGCCTTTTGGGGGCAAACCTACAGTAACAAGTCTTCAGCAAAACTTTTATGCTTATGCATTGGATTTATTTTTTATTTGTCAGGCGTCAGAAATGTACTTGTGGCTGGCATTGAGGTGGAGAAAAGATGCCTGTGGGTATAAACGTAGAAGTGAGTTTGTTTTACCTACAGCTTGTTCTGAGGATAATATTAAGCTACCATGGTTGAATAGATTAGATTCTGTTTAAGTCTTGAGATTCCCATCCACAACTACTCAGTCATAAAAATAAGGTTTCAGGGCTGGACCTATAGTACAAAGCGTCCCATGTGGAGTGAGGCAATAAAGGAGGGTGCTTATTCCACCAAGAGTTAACACTAAGTGAGTTTGACCGTCTTCTGTGTTAATATAAGGCTTTTTCTCCAGCTATTTTTAGTCTGTTGCAGCAGTGTATCCCACTGTGGTCTGGTATGCAAGAGCTTCGCTGTGAGGTTTGCAAACACTTGTATTTCTGTGTTGTGAGACCAGAGCATTTCATTTGTGTGTTACTGGAGCGTGTGTTCCTTCGGCGGCTGAAAGGAAGGGCAGACCGCGCATGTGATCCGTGCACATGTTTATTGTTGCCTGTGAATAACCATGTACAGCAAATGGGCTCTGGAAGAAAGCTTGTTAGCAGATGTCGTCATGGCCCTTCCAATTTATAAATATGAGCCTTGACATTTATATTTTCCATATCCAGAGCTTTCACTAGCCAGATGTTCTGAGGATTGGCTCCTTGGAGCCTTTAGCTATGACTTCTCATGGCCTATTTTCTATTGCACACACAAAAAATAAAACTGTTTTTCTGGCTTCTTTCTAAACAGATAAGAAGGGAAAATGCACTCAGTACCCACAGTGAAAGGGAATTCCTGTACATCTGAAATGCACTTTAACACAGCTCTACCAAAACACTCTATGTTCAGTCAGCTGAAAAGTAAGTTGTCTGGTTTAGGAGGCAGAGAAAATTGAATACACGGTAGCACTTTTACCCTGCTGTGTGGGGTGGGGGAAGAGTGTGGTTTGTGTTAAACTTGCAATGCTGACTGCAGTTGCAGACGCTGTAAGAAGTACTGAATGGACTTGTTCCCAGGGTGAGCTGGATTCCTTAAACACAGAAGGAGGTAGTAAAGCACCTGTGCTCCCTAAATTGCAATTCCTCATACAGAGGTTTTTCCTTTAGGAAGTGGTGTACTTTCCCTACGGAGCAGGGGGTGGCCAGCTCCACGTTCAGACTCCTAACTTACAGCACTGCTCAGCTGAACTGAATCACTTCTAGACTGATGCAGCCAGCACTGATCCTGCATGGAGGTTGGACTCCTGTGCACATGAGATTTGAAGCTGCTGGGGTCAGGAGCAAGACATTTATTTTCCCACTGTTCAGTCTGTGGAAGCAGCAGAGACCCTTCTGTGCCGTGGCTGCTCCTTGCACTGTACAAATCAGGGAGTAAGGTTAATAGTCATCTCAAAAGCTGGGTTTGGGTTGAAGATAGGACCTCTGAAAGGACGCTGCTTGCTGAGTTAATGACTGTCTGCTTCTCTGCCCCAAGGATACACAGGTGTGTTGAAGAGATCACCTACCATCTAAAAGCCAGAACAAACCTCAAACACTGAAGCCCTAAGTTGAACTTATGTATTTGAGTTATGTTCACATCCAGCAGTATCTAAGCCCTGAAAGACTGCAAATCTGTTGTTTGTTCCTCAAAGAAAAGCTGCAGACTTAGCAGAGCTACATAAAGTTTTAAAAACCTCATCTTCCAGTGAAGTCACTTGAGTTATTGTAAAGAAAAAGAGATGTCTTTAAAATTCCGTGGAAATGCAGATGCACAACACTGTCAGTGCTAGCCCAGAGGAAAAGGGTAAGAGGGCAGGTGTGGTCTAAGTCCAGTTATTCACTGGGATGAAGGAGAAGTAAGTTTTGTTTAAATTCATATGGTTTTAATGCTATAAAAGCTGGGTTCCTGCAATTATGAAAATTCCAGGCCAAATTCTGATTCCACTCAGATCTCCTCTTTACAATTCTTGAATAACTTAACTGAACAAAGTAAGCATTATACCTGAGCTCATGACGCTGAAAGGTGAGGGAGCCAAGCCTGTTGCCTGTGAGCTGCTGGGTGTCAGGAGTGCCTCACGTAGCAGTACCATGCAGAGACATCGTGCAGACCACACTCACAAAAGCTCAATTCTGCAGAGGCACTTCAGGGTTCGGGCTATGACACCCAACAGGGAAAGCTTTTGCAGGCTTTCCAGCCCTGCAGGCCAGCAACCAGCTTTTCATGAGTCACTAATGGCATCTCCAGGCTTTTAGAGGGTTTGGAAGTGCTTGGAGAGAAGAAGCTTATGGCTGATATCACCATAGTTGCTTCGTAAGCACCAGGAGGAACTAAAACCTTGTGGGCAATGCAGCAATTTAATGTCCTTGGTATTTCTGCCTGGTAGATATGCCCTATGAACTTTTTTTTTTTTTTTCTGAGAGTGAGTCTGTTTGAAAGAAAAAGAAGCCAGAGCTTTTGTTCAGTGGAACAAGCTTGAATTCAATACTGCTCCAAATAACAGGTTCAAAGATATGCCCCAACCTTAATTATTCTTACTAAGAGAGTCTCTGGAAAAATAAAAGCAGTGAACAGGAAAGTGAGCCCAGTGAATTAAAGAGAAAAATGTGATACACGCTAAGCGGAGAGAAAAACTGTTATGCAGAGATGGAAAAAGAGCAGAGAGAAGGAAAAAGAAAATTAAAATCAAATGGAAAAATGCAGTATAATGGACATCCATTTAAGACAGTTTATATTTTGGTTGTTTGTTCTGTTCCTTTAACCCATTGCACAGGCATCTTCCTAGCTGCATCTTTGAGAACAGTCTTGAAGAAAATATTTAATTTGACAGGATGTTTTAGATATTTCCCCACTCCTGCCTATTCTAAAACATTTGAAAATCAGGAGGGGAGAGTCAGTATCTTTTACAGTGTTTAAGAAGAAAGTAACAGGGTCAAATATACACATCTCTGCGAATGTATGTGTTCCCCAAGCACATCTAAACATGCATGGTTAATTCTGTGCATCTGCAAAAATTATTTGAGCCATAGGGCCCACACAATGCCAAACAAACACTTGAGTGCACATTGGAGAGGGCAGAGCGAGTCACTCTGGTTCTAATTAATTAAAGGGTTGAGCTCAAGACTTCAAATGTGGATTATGATTTTGACCCCCCCCCAAAAATGCAAATTGTTTAGCATGTGGGGCTGTACTGGTGTGAGCAAGCAGTTTTCAAAATACAGACAAAAGATAGATATTCTGCTCATGCCTGGGATTCGGTTCAAAACCACCTGATTGCAGCACCATCAAATTAACTCCTCACGTGTTGTGTATCAGCAGGTCACCGATTGCATCCCTGGCAAGACTTTTACAATACTAAGCCCATCTGTGTAGGCATCCTTGATGTTCTTGCTTACTTTGGCTATAAAACCTGCAATTACTATCTGTCCAAGGACCAGTGAAACAAGTTGCTGATGAGTGCCTTAGTTGTGGATACAAATCAGGTACACAGCCAGATGTGTGCGGTGGGTGGGAGTGAGTTTGTGGATGTTTTTGAGCCCACATCACTGCTTAGACTATCGTGCACACATCCTGACTCAGATGTCAGTGCAGAACTGGTGAAACAAAGGGCTCTGAGCTATCCGCTCTTAGCAAGGGCCAGGCCCTGGGTAAAACTGGGATGCATTATCCTGGCTCTGTGATTGCCTTGTTCCAGTGCAGAATCACGGGGGGATATTCTTAGGATATTAGAGAATCATCAAAGCATTTCTTAGAAGGGCAAAGGAAAGAGCTTAATGTTGTCATCTCCTGCCTCAGGACCACCCAGACACTGCAACAAATCATGGCTCTTCAGCTACAGTATCTTAAATTATTGTTCACAGAGATTTTAAAGAATTTAATTTTTTTTTTTTTTTCCTTTTTTTTTTTTTTCCCTTTTCCCTTTTTTTTTTTTTCAAAAAAAAAAGGGATGACATGTAGTTTCCTGATGGGCTGGTTTTAATAAGGTCGAAATCTTTGTTGTTGCCAAATCAGAGAGGAATATAACATCTTTAAGTCATTAGATGGGAATGGGGTAATTACTCAGAGGGTGTGCTTCAAAGGTTATTCGTTTTTACAACATTCTGTGTTTTTACACCATTCTGCAGTTGTCTGGAAAGGAGCAATGGGCCTGATTCTGCTGCTGCCACATATGTGAGTGCAGGATTTGTATTTGCAGGGCTTTCCTGAAAGACTTCAGGGCACAGGTTGAAAAGGACCACGCACAGTCTCCTCTGGGGATGGGGGAAAGCTAAATGTGGCTGTGAGGTGCAGGAAACCTTCCCACATTCTGGAAGTTTACTTCAGAAAAGGGCCCTTGGGCTATGCTGGAGTTGTTTCTCAACTGCTCCTTCCCTGCTTTCTAAATGCATTCTCATGTCCACCTTTGTATCATGGTGTCCTTATACACGAGGGCCTTCTGGCTGTGATGCTGTGACAGCAAACTCCTCTCCTCTTTCCCCTGTCTCTGCTGCAGCCATCTCCATTGACCCCATCCCTTCCCATCCCATCCCCATCCCCTCCTCTGGCCCCACAGCAGATGATACACTTTACCTTAACAACATGACCCACCTGCAGCTTTAGGATGCTCCTGTGGTGCTCAGCCTTGCTGCAGGTCAGTGTCACTCCAGGACTGAATTTGTCGTCACAGAGGTATTTTGCAGGTGACCGGGGCGATTGGGACCTGCAAATCACAGTGAGAGCCTGCAAAACACTTCACATTGGGTTAATGCTGGTGGTCTCACACTAACGCTTCAAGCTCTTGATTCAGATCAGTGTCAGGGGAGTAACAGAAGTGATTTAACGAGGTTTTGATGGTTCCTCGGTGGATGACATGAGGATAAAAACCAGCCTACAGCCCATCCAGAGAGGGGGCCAAAAGTGCACCAGAGGCATTTGAGCTGCATTTCAGCATTGAGTTGTCTTCTGCTTCCCTCGAGCCCCTGATCCAAGTGAGCCACCTTCTCATCCATGTCAAACCTCAGAGCTAAGACCCCAAAGAGGGGCCAGCAGGCTGCAGCCCTGCCATGCCCGTTGTTGGGGAGCTGCTATAGAACCACAGAGGGGAGCTGCATCCACACCAGCTTTTTGTGCTACAGGATGAGAAGTTTTCCTCTTTCCCTCCCATGTGGCCTCATCCCACCCAGTTCAGGAACCCATTCTTCCCAATCAGAGCCTTCACTGGGACAAGAGCTTGGCTGCAGTTCAGGAGACCTGAATTCCAGAGATAGAGATCTTCAGAAGCAGCGTATCTCGCCCACCTTAGAGACATGCCTTTGGGGGGAAGGATTGTTCTCTGGAGACATCTTGTTCCTCAAGAACTCTAGTGGGAGCACAGCTCAATAGCTCCAACTGCAATCCTGCATCTGACAGCTAGAATTAGTCCCACCCTTTAAATTCTACTAAAGGCCAGGGCTTCTGAAGGACTGCCTGTGATTCTCCTTGATGGCACGTTCTGTGGGAGCTGCTGACAGCCTTGGTCCAGCACATTCAGAAGGTAAAGGTGCTTCACCTTACTTCCCTTCGCTCCCCAAGCATCCCAGTGTGTGCAGTGTCCTGCTCACCACCACCGCAGTGACAGTGTGACTTGGAGTCCTGGCATGCTTGTTCACAGCTTTCTGTCCTTTCAGAGCCAATGCTTGGTGAAACTTGCACTTCTCTTTCGCTCTTTTCCTTCAATATCCTCTTCTTTCTTCTCGAGATAAGCCATGGCAGACATGGTCCTAACAAAGAGTATGGCTGGGGGAACAGACCTCTCTCAGCAGACACACGCTGTCCTTTGCCGCTGCACAGGAGTCAGAGGCTCACAGGTGCCTGCTGCAAGGACAGGAGTTGCTTGCTGTCAGTCTCTAAAGGAGCCAGAGCATTGAAATAAGGTTGAATCAGAGCCTGACATTCCTCTCAGATGGAAAGATGATTCCCATTTGACACTTGGAAAGCTCACGTCAACAGGGATGGGTTGTTGAAATGCTCCCGATATGGTCGCCTGACCCCTCCAGTGACAGCATGGCTGCAAGCACCTCCCTGCCACTCCGACTGTGCGGCTCGCAGAGAGGGCGGCTACTTGCACTGTGGAAAATGGCCAAAGATCTGGGCTCCCAATAACTCTGCGGCAGAGGAAAACCAGCAGAGATAAGGCTCTTCTTTGGCTCATCCCCTGTCTCTGCACGTCTGCACAAATAAGCAATGATGTCACATGCTGCTCATGGTCAACAAAAGTAGTTCACTACCCTACTGCAAATAAGTAGTGGCCTCCTCCAGACCAAAACTGGATTCCTTAATCAAATCCAGGTTGAATTCTATTTTATTTTATTTTTTTAATGAACTGAACCTTGAGAAAGCATGAGCTTGATCCCACAGAGGACTTTAGGATGTGCTGTTGTAGGTATGTGAATAGTAGCCCTGCTGGAAGCACTCATGAACTTGCAGTGCTTAGCATCCTGCTGGTCTAGGACCAGGAGACTCAGCATCCTGCAGGATTTATCCCTCAGGCTGCAAGAACAATGTCGATAAGGAAGATAATGATGAAGAGATAGATGAAGCTTGGGGAGAGCAGAGTTTATGCTGATCTAAAGCATCCATTCCAGAAATACATCATATAATAACACAAATTACAGGAGACGGGGACTTCACATTCCCTTTAAAAGTTTACTCTCATGGTTTTCACGGTTAAATCCTTGTGACTTATTTCCAGTGTGGGAGTTTTTTTTTTGTTGGGTGTTTTTTTTTTGTTTGAGCACCTATTCTTTTCTTTCAAACGTGTGGTCAGACTTCTTGCCAGCCAGTTTGTTTACATACTGCTACGGGTTGGTCCCAGCGCTTTAAGCACATGCATTTTTTAAATCTTGATTAATAGATTTTGGTGACATAAATAGGTCTGGTTAGTTCCAAGAATAATTGTCTTCACTAGCAGAACATTATTTCTGATCACCAGAAAAATAATGTGATCAACTCCTTTCACATCTGTTCATTAAATGAAAAGGGAAAAAAAATAGGGGAAAATTTGTTTGAAAAGAAACAGGAAGCATATGCTTAATATCACTTAAAAAACTCCTAACCATCATAAGGTTAACATCAAATCACCAATGCAAAACAGCCATTATTGTATTTACTCAAAAATTTTCTTTCAGTTCACTAGCTCTTTAGGTTTTCAATTGAAACATGCATTTTTTCAGGGCTCAATCTATGCTGGCACATTGTCTTGATAAGCTTCTTTCATCAGATATTATTGTAAGAAAGGCTGACTGAGCTCACATTTGTTTACATTTATTAAAAATAGTTGTCATGTGTTTATATAGCTCCTTTGATCCAGAAAAATCCCCAAACACTTTGTAAGTTATGCTTAAAAGGGTCACTTCCTCCACCCTGAACAGAAACCATGTTGGGATTGAGGCACAACAGGAGATTAAAGATGTATATCACTGTAATTCAGTCAGTCCTTACCCCCTCAGAGCACCATCAGTTTTCCACAAGCTTCAGAACAGTTACTGGGACCGTAAAGGTGTTTTGGACTTTGGGGACAAAAAGTAGTGAAAAGCCCATCTTCCTGAAGATGGTGTATTCTTCATGCCCTTTCTTCTGTTTTGCAAATAAAGAAAGAGTGGTACCTACTGCAGAAAGCATAGGGCTGGCAATATCTCAGCTAGGAACCTACTGTTTCAGGTTTGGGGCAGCTGGCTTCAGAGAAGACACTGATCAAAAAGGCAAAGCCAGGGGAGAGCAGAAGAAAGGAAAGGGGGAAAAGTACCTGAGGGCTTGCAGGGAAAGATGGAGGGAATTGTTTGTTTAAAAGAGTGAAGACTGATGTTAAACGTGGTTAAGCCTTCAAAACCTGTGAAAGGCTGTGGAGAAGAGGAAAGAATAAACCTGTCCATGGGGACAGGAGAAGTCATGAACTTGCGCTATTAGCAAAGGAGATTTGGTGAAACATTAGGCAGCAATTCTGAACATAGGGAATGGTGAAATGCTGGAATAGATGTCTTCAGAGTCTCTGGAATTGCTATCATTGTAGGGGTTTTTTTGAGACTGGATTAGACATAAAGGTCAGGACAAGTTTAGATCTTGTTCATGGTTGTGGAACAGGTGCTCCAGAAAGTCCTGTATTTTGGTCCTATCTTCTGTCGTTCCACCGTGGTGTCACATAGGGCCAGATGAGCCCTGCTTATATGAATAAACCAAGTTATGCTGAAAATCAGTGTGTGGGCTCCTTGCAAAGTCCTCGCTAAAGCAGAACAGAAATTCCCCCAAAGGGTTGTGTGTGTGTTTATTTTCCAGTTTTAAAATGCTCCCAGATCATCAAGGTGCTTCATCATGCCCCCAGCGTAGAGGACTTGAATCATGTGATTGGATTCATTAGGGTCTGTTCACAAAGCCTGTGCCTGAGGGCCCATTTTGGGGGGAAAGTTTTACACATGCTAATGATGGTAAGACAATGTATGACTAACACACTGATTTGAAAAACTGCCCTATTATCTGATCAAAAGTACAAGCTCATGAATATGATACCGCAGGTCATTTGGCTAAAAGACACCTGGTGTCTTCCAAGTTTTTAAAACAATCCCATACACAGAAGCAAAAAAAGAGAGGTATGAACAGTGGAGCCAGTGGTTGCCTCTTCACTACAGATCATGCGGAATGTTTTATTAAAGATATTTTTATCAGACACAAAAGACTGAAATACAGAATATCCTGGGCTGGCAAGAGAAGGCTTGATAATAATTTAGATTATTATGCCTCAGCTCTGTGATTCATTTTTATTATTCTCTGTGTTCATTTGAGGAATGATCAAAACCTCCCTGAGGACGAGGGAAGGTTTCCAGTTGAGTTCAGGGGACTCTGCTGCTGCTTTCGTCCTTAGGGAAGGTCTGAGGGTCAGTGAGATCCTGTGTGCATGTGCAAACATGCTCAGAGGGAGTTTAGAGCGATCTTGTGACTCTAGGGCTGCCTTTAAGATTAGGCTGTAATCTAACCTGGCTGTCTAAGGCCCCTCTGTAAACCCTAGGAAGAGAAAGACCCCGAGCAAGAGTAAATACCCGCTAGAGACCTGCACCAGAATGATGTGGACCACCTTCTGGAGAGATTTCTCTCCCTGTTCGCTACAGAAACATTAAGTTACAAACTTGGACCAGAGGTTTTACTGGGAGTTTTATAGCATTTGGTGAAAGGGATCATTCTCTTTAACTCTCTCTAATCCACCTTGGCATTTGGCTAGAAGTAGAGTTATATTTAAGAAAATGTTTTATGTGGATAAACTGTGATTCCTTTGCTGTTATCATGCTTTGTACACATGAATAGCAACACAGTGTTCTTCTGTAGAGCATTTAAGGATTTTTTAGAACAAACAATCCCACCTAACGGTATTTATCTTAACAAGGAAGCCTTTATAGAAAGCTAATGTTTTGAAAACAAAGAACAACCTCACTGACCAAGGAGAAGAGTGATCAAAAATTCACAGGTTTTTGACAGGAAACCCTAGGATTTTAAGTAAATTGTAGGGGATCTTTTCCCCCTCAAAAAAGTTACCTGTTTTAAAGAGAAAAAACCAAAAACACTTTTGGCAGTTGACTAAAAGACGGAAACATGGTACAGAAATTTAAAATATTGATTTAAGGCTGTTTTAGGAATTCCTTAGATGTAGTTGGCTGATGAATGAGCTCGGGATTCTTTCACAGGTTCCCTGGCCAGCCTGTGACCCTCATCGGACACCTCACACAATACATCCCTGAAGTGTAGAAAGACAGTTTGCACCAAGGACCATTTTAATCTCACTGGAGGATCAAGCCCATAGATGTGTCAGGAGCAGAATACACCTGAACTGCAAGCCTGAATGGCATTTCGACGATGTTTTTTTTTTAATTGAAATTGAAAACTAGACCCTTCTTACAGTTTAAGATTCAGTTTAGGGCTAAATTGTGTAATTCTGTAAAGTGACAAACTAACCAAAAGATGGGTACAAGCACCTACACATACTTACCTAAGGGAAAACTGGTACAGGGGAAAAAGGAAATAAAACTTGTGATCCCACTGTCAATGTGGGATCACTGACATCACTCAAGAGAATAAATGAGATCTGCATGATCAGAAGTTGGAGCATGAGTGCATTTCTTTTGAGTTACTCAGAGCCGGTAGTACCTAGTTGTGTCAGAAGTACGCTTTAATGGTGCTTTGTATTCGCCGTGGGAGGACCGTTCCTACTTGGTGTTGCGTGTATTACAGGAAAGCAGATACACAGCACCAGATCCAGAATCATTCTTGCCAGCGTTAAATTAACCATTCAAAAAAGCTGGACAGATTTGAAACAGCGACATTAGCTTATCCCAGATCAATTCTGTGTATTAAGTGACTGCAGTGGTTTTGATGCAATGTAGCAGAAGCTCTAAAGCTATGTGTCTTGTGTCATCAGTTCAAAACGGAAACCAACCACTCCCCATGGGAACTTAGATAAGAGCTTTCTTTGGTAAGGCTTGATTTTCAGAATTCTCTATTTACATCAGTTTGTTCCTCCTGGTTAGTTCCAAGAATAATTGTCTTCACTAGCAGAACACTAGTTCCTCCTGGAACAAACTGCTCCTCTGTTCCTCTGCACCGCTTCTCACTGTCAAAATTCCTAATACTGGTTAGATAGATTATCTGCTCCCATGAAGCAATTCCCATGTTTTTCATTCAAGACTGCTTTTTCTCTTTTCTCTGATACATTGCACATTAGTTAAGATCACTTCTAGCTACAGACCAACTATCCCTCCTAGGAGATGTGATGACAGTATAAAGGATGAGGGAAGAAATGAAATTAATTATCCTTAAACCTGGGATGCAGTCTAATGTGCAGTGATTGTCTAACGGATTTGATGTTGACCTGCATGTGTGTTTACCAGTGACGCCTTCTGGGTGGACTCTGAGGTTTTGCAGTTTGCAATTGACTCAACACATTTGAAGCATCTGAGCTAAAAGCTATCTTGGTATTGCTTAGACAGAAAAAGACAAAAGCCTTCAGTGCTACTAAATTCTATTTCTGTCCATAAATTTGAAGGAAGGTATTGTTCCTTTTATCTGAATTGTGCAAGACACAGTCTTTTTCTTCCAAGGTCAGGATCTCAGATACTGTAGCTCAATATTGATAGGTCTGCATAGCTTCTTATCTCATAAAAAATTACTCGATAGTCATTTTCAGTGCCTCCAAATCCACTTTATGGAAGATTCAGTAAGTAACAAGAGACTCTGCAGGTATTAGTGTCACATCTTGTTTTCAGGAGAACTTGTCTTTTTTTCTCATTACTCCACAGCAGAATGACGTGGTTTTAAGTCCAGAATCCCACCTTGCACAGTTTGCGTGCTCGTTTATGCTGTTCTGTGACAACTGGTGGATTATGGATCATCCAATAATAGATGCACTGAAGGCATTTTATGAAATAGAGATTACAACTTAAAATTTCCAAATGAAATTGACCTTTTTGACCTTCAGTGTCATGGGAATCATGATGAATTCCAACCTGCAAATTCAAAAAAAAGTACTAACTCAAGCTACAATCAATAAGCAATCACACTGCTGTTGAGGCAAATCCACAGACACAGAAACTTCACACTGAGTCTGGTTTTGTTATTGTGATTTGATCTAAAATGGCTTAAAGCCAGGAAAAGAGACAGAGCTTCTTGGTCTCCTGTGCTGAAGGTTATCAGGTCTGTAAGGGGAGCCTGAGAAATTCTTTATGGCTTGTGAAACAGGGAAAGGACATGTTTTGTGGCCCCTCCAGGACTTGGTGTTCGTCCATGGTTACTAAGACATGTTTCTGAGATGTGACAAATTTTGAGTAAATTGGTGGCAAGAAGGTACCTAAGAACCTAAGAATGAAGTCATCTTGGGTCAGCACAAAATACATCTATCACAGTCTCTGATGCTAGCCAGTAATGGATGCTTAAAAAAAAATGAAAGCAGTGAGTTAGATATATCAAGTGATCCCTCCTTTGGCTGGGTTCTACAAGCAGTCAGAAGCTGAGGGGCATCCTGAATCATCACATTTTTCAGCCTCTGGGGCTCTCCCTTGCATGTCTAATGCATGCAAGCAATAGTAATAGTTATGCCTGAAACTGGTTGTTACTACAACGTACAATGACTGATCACAGAGTGGAAATAAGGGATCTCCTGTTTAATTTCCTTCTCTTGTGTTTTCTTTTAGCACCACCACGTTGCCTTCCTATATCAGGATAACCAATGGCTACATCACAGTCAAACCTCCCATTTGGATTTCAAACCGGCTGGATCAGAGACCACGTCCAGATCGCCCAGCCCAGCCTCAACCTACAAGCTCAGCTTCAGCCAGCTTTTTATGGCCATCAATAACTTCTCTCTGCGTGGCCATAGCTTCTTTTCTCCTGAATCTACTGCAGCCTTCCTGACCACATTCATATTACGTGCAATGCCTTGGAATAGAGAAGAGAGATAATTTATGAATGAATTGGAGGTTAAGACAGTAATATTTACAAGCTGGACCTTCTCAGTGACTCAGTAGTGCCTTCTAGCTGATTTTGTCTCTTTGCCCAGATACATTTTGAAACTCTAAAGCTTTATTGTAACACTGACTTACATCTTCTTTTTGTAGAAGGATCTTTATTTCCCATAGTGCTATGGGGTTTTGTAAAATATACATGTTCATACAAAGAAAAAAAAAAGGAAAAGAAAAAATGTATTTATTCGACTGGTAAACTTATTTTTCTTGTTGTATATGTTAATAACATCCCTATTAATCAGTAGTGATGGTGAAACAGATAAATTAATATTTTCTATATTTGTTTTCTAACTGACAACTCTGCAAATGAACTGACACCAAATGAATGCCTTCTTTGTTTCTTTAACCATTACTTTTTACAACAACTATCCAATAAGTACATTTCTGCTGAACTTTATTTCACTTTTTTTAATCTCATTAGCATATCTTACACTGAGTAAACCACATCCTGCTCTCTGTGGCCTATGCCCATTAGAAAAATAGGTGCGTTAACTCGATAGCTGCTACAACCTAAAATACCTGTTATTTTTATGTGACTTAGTAAATTATTAGTAAAGATAACCCTCTAAGTTCCTGTGTTGTCTTTAACTAAACTATTTCACTTCTTTGGAAATTAGCTATTTCTCTCTTTGCCTGGGATTAATTCATTAGCTAACACACATTAAGACACTTTTTCCTTAATAAAAAGTTGCTTTTAAAGTCTGGAATAATCCCACTGGAATTATTTTCTTCTCTCCCTCATTTTATATAAATGCAAGCCTACAGTCTTTCCCAGTGTAAATAAGCACAGAACTTGGTCTGTCTATAGGGTCTAATGATCTAGTGTCCTGTTAATCTATAGAATCTCTTTGTACCAATTGTACTGATGCAGGTGGCCAACCTGGAAGAGAAGAAAGATCTATGAATTCCTCTTCATCTTGTGGTTATGATGCTTAGAGCCTCTGTCTCTGTGCTTGTCCAAAATCCATTCAAGATCACACGAACTAAATTAACTCCTGTGTCCTCTGTTTGTAGACTTTGGTAGCTCTACTGACTTAGATGGAAAAGCTGTGACATCTTACACTCACATGATGAATATCTGTGGAGAAAAAAAAAAAACATGTCCCTCTTAAAACCTGTTATGTTTAATATGGCATGTTCAGGTTTTTTCCCCAACAAACATGATGAAAAGTCCATTTGGGTGCAAGAGCTTCAACGAGAAAATTAATTTTGGTTGAAATAGTGCTTTTCTTTCTAAGTCATCTACAAAACGAAAATCCAGAATATGTGATGGAAACATACTAGTTTTTTTAAAAAAGAGACTAAAAAAAAACAGAAAAATACAATGGAAACTTTTCTATACAAAATTTTTTAAAAAGAAGTGCTTTTTCACCTTGAAAAAAATGTCAGATGATAATGATGATGATAATAATAATACTGATCAAAATCTGACTGATACCAGCCATGCCCATTTCCTGCCAGCCTTACCACCTGGACTCCAGGACTGCAGCTGATTCCATGCACTCTTAAGTCTCTGCAGTGAGAGACAGTTTAGGATTCACAGTTTGTTTGTCATCCTACCAGTTAATTCAGGAAGGTTGGAAACTAATTGCACTACAAAAGGCACGTGGTTTTATTTCAAACCATGATGAAATACTGAACTTTTCCATCATGCATCCCCACCCATTGCATCGCAAACGCCAGGGAGAATACCAGTACCTTCTTTTTGACTTACTGCACACCATGACATCCAGACTTTGCTCTGTTTTTTACAGAAGGTTGTGTAGATCTGTGATCAGTTTACCTGGGTACAGCAGACAGTGCTGTAAGCTATCTCTATGTTTTTTTTCAAGCACAACACTTGATAAGGCTGAAGGGAAAACTTTGAGCTCTGTCCCAAATGTGAGCTTCAAGCACACCCTGTGCATACTTTTATATTGTGTATTTTGGCTAGCAGAAGATTAGAGATGTTAGTTTTGGACAGAAGCCATTCACCTTGCATAATATTTATTGCACGGGGCTGGATATTGGAAACATATTTTGAGAATTTTCATTTCAGTTTTATTTGGGCTATTACCCTAGAAGTGCCTTCATTTGAATATAATGACTTAACAAACCTTCAAATTCAACCTTAATACTTTTAAAAAGATGACTGGTTCTCCTGCTGTATTCAAGACAGAGATCAGAACTGAATTATAATGTCTTGTTTACAAAAATGGAACTGGAAATAAGGTAGGCAAATCTTAAGGGTGATGATAAGTTACATAGTAAAATTGAACAGCCAATGAACCACAACCCATTGAATTTTATTTGTTGTAATCTGATCGAATCCAGAAATGATTCCATGGTATTAGCCCAGAAATAATTCCAGGTGTTGGAAAACTTACAGTATAAATAGACAAGACCGCATAAAGATAAGGGAGAAAGGAAAGAGCAGAAAACAGAAACAACTTACCCAAGACCATAAGGAAAACCACCGACGGGAGCAAGGCTAGAAATTACAGTTCTGTAGTTTCCCAGCCTGTGGCTTTCTCTGTAAGTGGGGATTTTTTTTAGTATTACGAGCACACAGATATCTCCACACTCACAGCTGTCATCATACCGCATAGAATAGTCACGCCGTTTGTCACTGATGAGGTTTTTTGTTTTTTTTTTTCTGAGTCACTCCTCCACTGGACAATGAATATTCAATATTCAATATTCATTAGCTCAGATAGCATGTTATATTTGGATATCACAATATGTAAATAGCTTGGCTATCAATCACATATGTTTTAATGTATTTGCATTTCCTGGTATTTTATCCGTAATTCCGTGAAATGAATGAATGTTACTGGAGCTCACTGAATTTCCCTTGTGCTGGGGCCCTACATTTGTCATACTCAGTGCAGGCATCAAAGCAAAATGTCTCCTGGCTTTGGGGTCCACACCTTCTGCCACCTAAAAACATCTTGCTCATTCAATTACCTGCTTTCTCTGGTTAAGGGAAAAGACATGGCTTACAATAAATGTAAGATTAAGTAGCTTCCTGTAGATCCTGGCTCAGGAACCCACCATGAATGGTTCAGCACAGTTCTGTAACTGAACACTGCTTTTCGTCTGTTGTCTTACCCTGAAGTATGACTTAGGGTAACTTTTTTTTGATACATGGCATGTAACCGTAGCAATACTGCAGAATGAGACCCTTGCTGTCATTGATAAAATAGCTTATTTATTAATCAGCTACCACAGCCCAGTATTAAGTAACGTCCACTAATAGCGGTTAGCACGGATCTATGCACATCCATTGTAATGGCTCATAATTATATTCACCATGAATTTAAAAAGTGTGCATCAGATGTGATACGTGCGCTTGTAATAACACTGACTACCAGCTTCATGGGACTTACTTCAGTTTTCTCTGTGGGTTTCTTGGAAAACCAGGAACCAACTAGTTTTCTTTCTTCTGAAGGAAAACTTAGTTTCCCATGTAATCACAGGATTTCAAGAGCAGGAGATTCAACAAAAGTATACATGCCTGCTACACAAAATAATAAACACCTGTGATACTGTTTATTGCCGAGAAACACAAGATAGTCACTCAGTGTCTAGCAATCAAGGACATGATTTTGGATGAGTCCAAAGCTGAATGTTTGTGTGATTCATCTTTTCAACTCAGCAACCACTGACATCAATACAATTCACATTATATGTAACTGTAACCTTATAAATGAATGCTAAGTATCTGTCAAGCTCTTGCCCTGGTGGAGTAAGTACCCCATACCACCAGCAACAGATCTAACTTCCACTCATCAATTGGTTTAATGCTTTTCTTGCCAATATTTAACTATGGATGCTGTATTAACATGCATTGCCACTTGGAGAACCAGTTAGTTATCTGGGACGGAAGGTATTTTATATTTTATGACTGTTGTAGATTCTCTGCAATCCCTCGGGCCGTTGAATAATGCAATACCTCTTCTGGCAATAAATGATGAACATGATTTATGATAACTATGTTTTATACAGGTGTCAAAATCTGCTTTGTTGAACTTCCCTTCTCATTCCTCCAAGCTCCACTGTAATTTAGGAACACCCAAGGTACAGAGTTGTATATTTATCTAAAGGTTCTTCAGTATACAGTTGTGGAGAGAGAGTTGGAAAGAGGGAGAACTTCATCTGTGTTTAGTGCGTCGATTAGCTGAATGGTATGACCCAGTCATTACCATATTCCACTGTTAGAGAGGAATTTCCCATCATATAGTTGTGTTAGAGAAACTGAAGTGCCAAAGTTATTAGCTCAGCATAAATGTTATCATTCCAAACTCTGCATAGTACCATAGTTCTATATTATATCCAAAAAGTATATGGGCTTGTCATATCTCTGAAGTAATCAGTGTTCCATGGAGTGTGCTCGAGCTCAGCTTCAATTTAAGTTTGTTTCAGCTTAACTGAAGCAGAAAGATAATTGCCTAATTCTGAGACCATAGGATGTGGAGGTGCACACACATGCATCCATGTACCTGTGCATGTGTGAGTATGTTATGTCCCAACTCAAACACAACCTTTTCTGTGACTTTTCAGGAGGCACTTTAATCTAGCTAAAGGCAGAGAGGTGGGGTTTTTTTGGTCCAGTGAGTAGTCCATACTTTTCTTCCACAGGAATACCTGATCATCCCGCAGATTCATGCTCACACTGAATTTTAAATTGCATGTTTGTCAGTTTTTAATTCAAATGTATTTCAAATATTTTTTCCTGTTCCGCCTCCTGCTTTCATGAAGTGTTTTGAAACGTGTAATAAAAAGATGCTTTCTAATATTATTTTGTCAAAATATTTTTGTAGCATAATATATTAATAAAATGTTATTATAAATCCATAGCACAAGAATCTTGTGTGTCTAGATTCTTTCCTTTGCACCAAAAGCTGGAGAATCTTACATCTGCTCATTTGCACACTGCTCAGGGTAGCACATGGTGAGTTCCATGTCCTTTGCGCCTGGCATAGAGGACCACAGCTGGGAGATGGAACGAGATGAGCACGTGGGCAGCCAGAATGCGCTCCACAGGGCTAAGGACAGTGGCTTTGCCGGTGCTGCAAGGCTTAACGCCAGTATCCCATGCTGTGCCACAAGCAGATTCTTCTCCTCTTTCCAGGCAGCAAGGGACAAGCAAGGAAATGCCCTGACAGCCTCTTCAAGACAATGTTCTTTTCTGCAGAGTCAGTGGGCCGTTGTCTGCCTGAGCGAAAGCAGAACCGAGCTCTTCCCCTTTAACGACTCCCTTCCCTCACTACTAAATGCATTTGCCTGGATACTTAAGGTTGTAAAATAATACTGCACACCACGGAGCTACGCCAGCGACCTGAGTTGCTGTCACTACTGTTAGTCCTCAGGCGCTGCCCCTGGGAAGCACAGAATCAGTTCTCACATGGAGCATGGGGCAGCAGAGCCAGGAAGCCAGTCCTTCTGCCCAGACTAGCTGGAGTATGTGGAAAAGCCCAGATCAAGCAGTCGCGTTCCCTCTTGGTGGTTATAGGAAGCACTTCTCTTCGGTGCAAAGAGTTGGTGTCCTTTGAACTGCTGTTGTTGCTGCTGGCAAATAAAATAACCCCGGAGCTGTGTCTCCATTGGGACTGGAGCAGAAGCTACCTCTCTGCACCAAGATGGAGAGACACAGAGATTTACTCATTTTTCTTGGCACGTTACTCTTTCTTGCATCCAACTCCTGCTTTGTAGCTGACATTGCAGACTTCTTGCTGATCACAGCATCATTGTTTGCTTCTTAATTATGTGCTAAATCATTTGCTCTTTTAACACACTATTTTGAGAGGCCTCCACCAGCAAAGCTGGTTTAGAACTATCCACCATAGGAAATGCAGTGGGAGGTATAAACACTTGAGCTGGTTTGAAGTGAACTAGCCATGGCACAGGAAGGAATAGCTGTTGCAACATAGAGGGGAATCTCTGAAAACATAGTTAAAAAAAGAGTCCATCTACTGAAATACCAACCAGACAGTCCAAGCTGCTTGCCATCGCTATCTTTGACCTCACAGCCAGTCTGGAGTGTCTAGCCACAACCTTAACCCTACCCCCACGTTCTCTGCCCTGAGTAGTCTTGCATTGCCAGCTATCCCTGGCCCTGGACAGTCCCAGTCTGCGAAGTCCTTTTTCTCTTAAGGGTCTTGTTCAGCCACAGATCTGAAAACACTACAAACTTTCAGCTAGCAGAGCCAGATACTGGCTCAGTGGTGCCGTTTACTTAAGCTTCTCCTTCCCTTGACCTCTCTCTGTACTCCTGAGCTGTAATTGCAGCTTTTTCCTCTAACTTGAGATTTTCCTGTTTATAGATTTCCACCAGAAAGAGAGTAAGTTGTGATGAGAAAAGTTCAGGGAAGAAGACTGGGTTTCTTGTGGAATAGCTTAGTATCTGCACTGCCATCCAGCCACCTATCTCCATTTTGGATCAGTGCTTTCCAGTTCCTAAAGGCCTGAGTCTCACCCACAAGAGCTCCCCACGCTGAGCGGGTTGGAAGGAGTATTTAGCTAAATGAAGCCTCTGTGTGCTCTCTGTGTTTGTCTGCTCAGTGGTTTCCAATTTTCAGCTTGTGATCTTCTAGTAATTTCCACTGAAAGTCCAGACCCCTGGTTGTACGCCTGATGTATATGACACCTTTGCTCAATTTATTGCAAACTATAGAGTTAGGCCAAGGATCCCTAAAGACCCATGGACCACAGGCTAGTGTCACTAAATACAGGTTTTACACCACTGTCCTGTACCTGTCTTTGGTCCAGGCTAAGACTGGATGGCTTCTGCAGGGCAGCAGTACCTGACTGCAGTCTGCTGCCATATTTGTTTGTTTATTTATTAACTTATACATTTTTATTTTAACTAGTTTGAGCTTAAATTCAAACAAAAAGTGTTGTTGGTCCTCTCTTCCTGATGACCATTTAAATGGGGGAAAAATACTCTGGAGATCTCTTGCCTTTTGGGGTGTGTGAGTGTGTGTCGTTTTCTAGCAGAGAACTCAAGCATAAAATGCCTGCGTGTCTTCCAAAGCATGTTGTGCTGTGAGCAACAAACGTAATGAATGCTATTGGGGTTTTTTTAGCACACATCTCCACTTCATTCCACTGCAGATTTGCCAGTATTTATTAATGATTGAACTTACTACCTCTCCTTGAGCAGAGGTACTAATAGAGCTCCCTTGTTATTGGTTGCCTGCTGCCCATTCTTATGAAACTCCTAGAAATTATTATATTTGAGATTTCCAACCCCATGTGAGTAGTTTCTAAAATTCCTAGCCAAGGGGAAGTTCTGGCACACTGTGATCACGTAACCATCATCATTTTAGAAATGAGGCTACAGTATGACTTATAGGCAAATGTATTTGAGGCAGCACATCTGAAGGAAAACACATCATCACTTGCACATTTAATCACCATTGAATCAGGACAGAGCTGGTCCTGCTGCACCTGATTTGTGGAAGGACTGAACACATCATACCATGCTGACTGAACACATCACACCATGCTGGGGGAAAGCTGGGGTTTAGCTGAGCATTGCGGCGGTTGGTGCTCCAGTCTCATCCCAATAGGAATAAGCACGTCTGTGCCTATCTAACACAGCCAGACAAAGGATCTCCATAGCGTATCCAGGGGCTCAACTAGAGCAGAAGGGACCACTGAGAAATATAGTAAAAGATCAGGGCACAGTTGGATGTACAAATGGAGCCAGAGGAACTCCAAAAAAATCAGAGGGGATGTCCAAAGACAAAAATAACCAGACACCCACAAGTTTACTGCCAGTAATGGAAACAATAGTAATGGAAAAAATAGTGTGTGTTTAGATTGCTAAATAGCTGGATGGTGGGAATACAGTCACTTAATTTCACTGGGGTCTTAAAATATAAAACACTGAAACTTTACTAAGCATCACAAATTCCATATTAGTCTTTTTAACAAACAGTTTCTCCTACTACAAAGAAGAGGGTTTTTTTTTATGTCTCCCTGTACATTTAGTGAGTGAGTTTCAGGTATTGGGTTTTGGAAGGACATATATTAACAGCAGTGCAAACACGGACAGGCTGGGATAAAAATGTGTGCAGTGACCACCCGTGCTACACTTACACCAGCCCATGGCATCTCATGAATCTAAGGATGATCTTTCTGTAGCACGAGAATCTGCCAAGAGTACTGCTGTGTGAGGTTTGAGTGGCCAAGACCTCAGGATGATAGGAGAGACCTCAAGGTCAGGGTCCTGGCACTGCCACCATACTTTTGCAATTGTAGAAATAAATGAGTCAAGACTCAAAATGCAAACAGGTAGATCTTTGAGTTAACTTCTGCCCATGTAACAGTCTGTATACCTAACAAACCACTCTGCCCTCTCCAGAGGATTAACACCTGGTAAACCACACTAAGTGTGCAGCTTTGGTGAGAGTTTTAGCCAACGTCCAGTCAAAAGCCTTGCACTTACTGCTCGGCGCTTTGCGTTAAGTCCTGAACCTCTGATTCATTTGAGCACCAGGTCCCAATTCTGCAATCTCAAACACCTTGCTACACCACATGACAGCACGTCGTTAGTTTGGTTGCACCTTTGGGTGCAAGCCACCATCCAAAGCACTGCACTTCATTCCATTCCATCTTCCACTTTCAACAAGGATATGGTTAAAACGGCAGAACAAATCACACAGAGCCAAATCTCCATCGAGCTGATTTTCAGAGGAATGATAACAATAATAACTGTGACAGTGAGTTCATGCTAACAGCCCTCATTCACACCTGGAGCTCCCTGTCTTCTTGGAATGAAATGCAGTTTGAACACAGGGACAAAGATAATGTGAGAAAACATCAACAAAGGGCAGAGAGCGGCACAGCAAATGAAAGACAGATGTAGGAAGGAAAGTGGGAGCTTTCTGCTTTGATTTGCACAGGTCCTGTATCTTTATTGTCCTAAGGAATATCAGTTTGTTGTCCTAACGATATCAGTTCCCCAGTCTTCTTGCATGACTTATGATGCACCTTTTCTTTCTTCATATGAAAGCTATTGGTTTTAATTATAATTTGATGGACACACCGCCCCAACTAGCTCTATGTGGCTGAATTATTTGAACAGCAGTGCAGTAGGGCCCTTTTTCTTTCCAGACATTTCTGCAGCTGTTTATCTTGGCAAAGGTAGGTTTGTCCCCAGCTTCATCCTATGTGAAGTGCTTTCCACCCACTCAAGATAGCCTGAGCATTCACCTCATTTTTAATGGGAGTATTATCATCTTCTGTTTTGCACTGGCAAAAATAATGCTCAAAAGGGGAAGAGACAGAACCTCACACTTGCCCATCTTTCTTGAACTGCCTTCATCCAAGCTGTAGGAAGCAAGCACTTCAAGGAATTTGCCAAGAATCGTTTTTCTTATAGGAACAGTCCAGACCAAAGGTGGACACAGAGTCTATGATATCACCGCACAACCAGAAGGACACTCTTCAAGATACATTAGTTCAGATAACATGTGCACTGGTAACACAATGGTGGTAGTTGTGTGATTGTACAACGGACAATGCTGGTTATGTTCTCTGGCTGTGCCTGGGCCAAGTGTGGCCCTGAGGGCAGGATCCAGCCCACATGATGACTTTATCCTCCTGCTGTTGCCTTTTCCTCCAAGGGAAATGCAAGCAGTTCACGAAGAGGCAAACATTTTTTCTTGACTCTGCTAGCGGCAACGTGCACTGAGTCCAATCTACCACTGCTGAGTCCATGAGGGAAGGCAGATGGAGACTTCTTTCTAAGCAGAGCCAGGGGCTAGAAAAAAGGTTTGGTTCCCCATTGCTGCAGGTTTAGTGATGACATACAAACAAACACCTGATCCTTTCCCCATGGCTGAGCAGGCCTATAAAAAGACACGTGAAGTGAGATCATAACCCATGTGGAGAGAGTAAAATTCTGAGACTCAGTTGGTTTCTCTTTATAATACTTACTGCAACTTTCCTTGAAACCTCAACCTTCCTAGGCCGTCTTTATCCAAAAGCATTAACACAAAAGGACAGGGGGAAAAGGCTAATCTATTGGTGTTAATGGAAGGCTCAGACACAAAGACAAAAGTTTATACCAGGTTTGGAGCCTCTGTAGCCTGCTGCCAGCAAGAGGCTCTGCTTGAAAGGAAAGTACCTATCTCAGTATGTGGTCAAGAAGAATAATAAAACTCTAGTCATTCAGAGGCAGGAAAGAGGAGAAAAACACTCATAAATGTTCTGGCTTATGTTTCTCATGAACTTTCAAAATAATTTTTCTCTCCTGCCCAGAGATTAGTCACAGAAGCAAATGATACCGTATCTGGGAAAAAAGTTGGTTGGATGGAAATGATCTTTGGGGAGAAGGAGAGGAGGAAGGGAGCAGACACATACTTCTCCGTGTGCCTTTCTCACCTTCCCCTTTCTCTGAGTCTGAACATACAAAAGAAGGAGTTGGGAAAGAGTCAAATGCTTGTGTCCAACCTAAAGCCAGCTGAGGGGCTTTGGGTCCAGCCTAAGGTCAGTGGTGAGTTTTTCACTGCTGACTAGTAGGTTTGGGGTATTGACCTCACGGCTCTGCAAGTTCCTAGGGTTCCCACTCCACAAGAAGCTTGATTTCTCCCAGAGGCCTCAGTGAAACGATTTTTAGCACATTTTTCCATACTCAAAATGAAAAAGAAAAATCTAAGTATGCTCATAAATGCCATTTTTTGGGGAAAGGCTCATGCTTGCTATGGTTTTCAAAATAAAACCCCAGTTCCTCCAAGTACTTCTAAAGCACTGAGTTAGATTTCACAACATCCAGAGGTGTCAGGTAAAGAACAACCTCATCCCCATCCTAGTAAGGTGGGAAAATGAGGTGGACAGTGGATTTTATGACATGCCTGAAATCACAAGGGACAGCTATGGGAACAGGATTCAAAAGGCAGCCCTTCCTCTATGGTACACTGTTTCAAAAGCATGGCTCATTTATTTCAATTAATAGAGCTTTATAAGGGCTCCCTTGCTTCCTTTTTTTTTTTTTTTTGGCATGAATTACTGCAAAGACAGTGAATTAAAAGCACCGAGGGGCATAATTTTCATTTAATGTTTAAAGAAGCTGTTTTCATAAAAGCAAAATATGTGAAATTTACCCAAAAGAATAAACTTGGAAATAACCTAGAGGATTAGAACAAAAAAGAAATGTCTTTAAAATCTTTTCTTAGACAAGGCTGACCTGACAGTTCAGCTCTGGAATGAATTTTCTGTGTGACTCCAGTCAAGTGTTTCAACTAGGTACTAGTTCTTGTCAAAACGTTCACTCAAGTATTGCAGGATCATGGGTTTCTCCAACCATATGTGATGAAATCCTTTAAAAAGCATAATGCTAATGCATGTAGTCCGCTGCCTCCTCACTTTCTCTCTTCAAAAACATTCAAGGTGGAATTCAGTCCAAGAACCATGCACTGTCTGAAAGCTGTCACCCAAGCTTGCTTCCTTCAATGGTGCCATCCAGACTGACTCTTCCCTTAGAGAAATATTTCTAGTTTATGTGACTTGTTGTCAGCTATTTTAGCTGCTGTTGTGCTTGTCCCAGCTAGCTTCTACTCTGAGAATGCAGTTATATGTGTAATATTTGGAAAGGCATTTTCATTTGTCTCCTGTGAAGAGTGACCAACTTCAAAACCATTTAAAGTAAAAAAAAAAACAAAAACAAAACAAACCAAAACTCAGCAATGGCTGCCTCATGTTCGATGTTTGTCCAGCTCCACTCTTTGCTGTGACCATGAAAAATCTCTCTGATGTGGTGGAGATGTGTTACAGCAGAACTTCCCAGGCAAGCCAGGAACTGGACAAGGTGCAAAATGAACTATAATATCAACTTAAAACACTTCCACTACAGGCTCTGCCCAGAGCTTGACCATGTCAAAATTTACCATTTTCTAGAATTAGGGCCCACCATCATCATCCACCTAACATCATTTGGTCAGAATTGCAGGATTGCATGATGCTGAGACCTTCAGCAAATGCCCTTAACCTTGGCCAACATTTTCATTTTATATGTCAGGGAAACTCAAAATGGTCCACTATGAGAAAGAAATGGTGTAGTTTTAAACTTTGGCTTGAAATTACTTCTTTTTACAATGCACTTTCATACTGTAACCTCAGAATTAAAAAAAAAAAAAAGCAACATGGTTTGGCTTTGTACAAAATAGCTTTACATGAAACTTGTCGATTTTGTTTTTCAACTGCCAAAACTGTAATACATCTATCACTGATAAACAGCAGAAATGTTTAAGTGTCAATGGATGGAAAAAATCAACATTGCTGCTGTAGATGAAAATGTTGCTTACACTGTTGATATCACAGTTTCGTTGTTGACTTGCACTGCCTCTCTCTCCTAGCAGCATCACTCCCCTGTTCATCCTCTTTGAGACCAGGAATTGGACTTTGCTTAGTTTTTACACAGGCCTCTCTAACTAGCCCTTTTTAAGAAGGGCTTCCTTCTGAGCATTTAAGGCCTGTTATTAAGAATAATTGTTAATGGATGAGCTCTGTCTAGATCAAACTTCTGGTAATCCTCCCATACTTCAGACTGCTGAAGACCTCAACTCAGTTCTCTTAGCGAATGTTGCCTTGAATGCAATCACCGTGTGGAGCAAAACGGCATTGCAACGTGATAATTTGATGATGATGATGATGAAGTGCTGGGCTGCACAACGTAATAATTTTTGGTTAAACCACAATCACAGCACTGAAAACCATTGGTTAATCATGGAAACTTCATACTCAGTGTGGTCTTCTATGCTGTTCCAAGATATTATGAGAAATGGCCATAAGCAGGCTGACAGGAATATATTTATGCTGTTACTCACATCTTGTGGCACCCACACCACATGCCAGAGGTCATCAGCTAGTGGTTTGTTTTGAAAACAGGGTTCATGAGTAAGACCTGATGTTTGAAGATGAAAATGTCTGCAGGCCTCAGTTCTCTTTAGGGCTATGGATGGTCATGCTGTCCTACTGTCCTCATTAGGGCTGCCCAACCCATGTCATGGCTAACATTAGCAAGGCAGGAGCCGTGGTCCAGCAGTGGTGGGGAAATAGCAGAAATCTCATCCTAAATTCCCTGAATGCACAGGTGCAGAGGTTCGAGGGCTGCACACTTGTGTTGAAACAGTGTGCTGAAATCTGTGGAATGCTCAAATGTACCAGTTCTTCCTGCCTTGAAAAGGGCCTCTAAGCAGTGGGGGAGAGCTCATGTCTGGTCTGTCTCCACTGACCACAGGGCAGCACAGGCAGGCAACGTCCACTATGCACCAGCTTTCAGACAGCGTCGTGTTGTGGAGCTTAAACCCATCCATAGGCATTCTCTGAAGTACCATTTCAGTCAGTCATGCTTCCTTGTGCTCCTCTGTGCTGGGACACACAGATGCACAAAGCCAGCTCAGCTCAGCACTGAAAAGGGAGCACAGTGAATTGCCTCTTTCTCGGGTGGTTGTTGAACAGCTGTTTCAGCTATGACATAACTTCTTTTAAACTTCAAAAGAAATCTATTTCTGAGCTGAAAACATACAGATTGTTTCATAAAAAAGCACGGGCAAGATGTTAGCGGGCCATGGAGCGGGTAGTGGACACAGCGGAATTGCAGAGTACACATAACATCCTGTCAGCTCTGTCCTTTACTTGGCTTTCACTCCTTAGGGGTCCAATCCTGCAATTTTTTCTCAAGCAATAACTTCATCCATGCCAACAGAGCTTGCTATTTCATCTGCTGGTAGCCATGCTGGAATGTGTTTGCTTTGGGAGTGATTGTGTGCTTTGCTGGTGGGCTCAAAGGACAGCTAAAACCTAGTGTCCAGCTCTGAAGAGTAGTTTCTATTGAGGTGAATGAACTCATTAGTAAAAGATTCCTTTAAAAAGCTTGATCTTTTGCAAAGCCACTGTGGGTTAGATTTTGTGGGGTAGGTGGAATTGAAGCATGACCAGACACATCTCATCTCTGTTTCATACTACCTGCTGCCTCTGGGAAAATTTTTTTATGTCAGTTGGGACAGGCTTGGGAGTACAAAAAAATCACACAAACTAGGCTTGGAGGTCTGGAAATCTTACACAACACAGAGGTTGCCCAAATTTTTCAGTTGTGAGGGACCAGGTCGCACAGATATTCTGTGACACTGGAGCTGCACCTGAAATTCTGACCAAAAAAATATGGGAATGTTTTGCTGCAAACCCTGATTATCATCTTACTGATACATGCAAGGAGGAGGGAAGGGATTTTGTTAAAAACAGACAGATTCCGGTCTGAAGCTGCATCATCAGTCTGCCAGACCCCAAGTTTTTCTGTTTCAATGCCATGGAAATCCTTCGCTTTCTGTGAGTGATGACTGAAAGCTTCATCTTGCAAACAGTTCTCTGAATTAAATGTCTGCCCTTGAACTAACTCATTGATGCAGGCAGCTAAAACACAGCAATGGAAGAGAGATAGGAGAAAGAAGGGGAGGTGCTGTGTTTAAAAACAAATGAAAAGTCTCTCAACTGCCAAAACCACAGTCAGTGGAGGGATGCGGTGGTGGTTCCAGACTGTAGTAATGAAAAGCAATGATTGTTTAGCTGTTTTGGGGGAAGGGAAACACACTCCAGCAACATTATTACCCAATTAGTCCCAGCAACACTGCTGTGGAGAAGGAGCACTCTTGTGAATGTGTGAAACTTGGAAGAGTGCGGTGGAGGTGAGGACCACTGCTCCCGGTGGGTCCCTCCTGCTGAGTTTAAGGGGCTAGAGGTACCTCAAGCACATGAAATGAGGTGTATGAGAATTTTCTGTTTCACTCCTACCCTGTGGAGCAGCTCCCCCGAGAGCAATAGATGGTCCCTTCTTTCACCCAAAAGACACTGGGGACGACAAATAGACAGTGCAACATGCTGAGTATAAATGGTTACAGTTTAAGCCAAGAACCTGTGGTGCCAGCATATATTCAATACTTCACATGCAATGTCTTTATGTTGGGAAACACGTTAGGGGCTAGGAGAGCTTAAGAGAAGACTCTGATGTGAGTCATCTCAGTCCCTGTTGAAATTCTCCTGCCGGCACTGATCAGCTCTGGGATTTTTGAGGGCAGACTCATAAGTTAAGCATCCAGTGCTCTGTTACAAGATGAGCAAGTGAAGAAAACCTCACATAACCAACACAGCCTTCAGGAACAGCGCAATTTCAAAAAGATACTGAGAAATGTTTCCACATCACTGAAAGCATTTGCTTGGAAGCCTTACACCGCGTCCATAATTGCTGTCAGGTATTGCAACTCCAAAAGAAACATAATTAGTCCTCAGTTAAATCATCCTGCTTCTAGATGAAGGGTTACACTGTGCAGCTCTGTCCTGTAGACTAAATATCCTCACAGAAATGCATTCTGGCATCAGAGATTTGCGTAGGTGGGTGGCTTGGAGAGGAATTCATGCTAAGTCGACAGACGAAGAATGTGAGAAGAGCTATCCCAAACACCCATTGTTCTTTGCAAAAATAATAGAAAATTGATGATTCTCCACCCCAAAACCACAGTGTTCCTCAAGCCTAATTCCCAAGGGCAGCCCAAGTGCTGCTTTTTAAGTACATGTTGCTGAAAGACAGATCAAGAACTGCTGCTGAGTAGGAGCTGTGGCACAGGAGCAGGAGAGATGTTGCTCCAGGAGCTGCCAGGTAATTTGGCACAAGGTGAGCAGTGGGAGCTGACAGGGACAGCAAAGTACATGGATCCCCAGCCCAGGTAATAATGTTGAATCCCCAGCACACTGCCCTGAAGGGAGCCTTTAACCTCTGCATCTCTCAGTTTTCACTTGTGCTATAGTAGTGCAAACTGCAGCAGCATTCAGACAGCAGATACCAGTGTCTACATTCCCCTGCACTTGGGTCTAGCACTGGGGCTGGAGCAGGACAGGCCCAGACATGATCTGTACTGTGGCCTGCGACACATCATTTATTCTTTTGGCTATCAGTAATTGGTATGATATTCATTTTCCTTATAAATGATGTTCTTTGTTCAGGGATGGGACTTGGCTGTTGCAAGGAAATTGCTTTAGGTTAGAGCAAAAGCAACAAAATAATCACTCCAAAACTATTCCAGATAAATACTGCACTGATATACAGCAAGACTTTATTTATGCCATGTGCAATTAAATTTGTTTTCTGCCTTTTGATGGGAGCATTTCAGTCCAGAGTAAGAAGAATGAAACACACACAAGCAGCAGGAGGCCACAGCTAGAAATACTCCCTTCATCCAGGGAAGAAAGGGCTCTTACATTGTGAAAGGGAGCCTCCTGTTGTCTTCCAACTGGCATTTTCTGGCCAGCTGAAAGCTAAAATAACCCTTCCTTTATGTTTTCGATACTGTGATCTAATGGCTAAATGGATTTTTAGTACAAAGCACGATTTCCTCCTTCGGTTTCACTCATCACTTAATGGAAAGGCCCCCTAATGTATTGATTGCCGTAACATTCTACTTACATTCCAAATAGCGGCTGCTCAGCGGAAGCAAAGAACAGATTGTCTTATAGTGCTGCAGTTACCTAATAATAATAATGATGGTTCCATTGCAGCTGGCTGCCTGACGCTGCTGCACACTCACACTGTGCAGGCAGTTCCCAAAGACCAGTGGTCAGAAGGCACAATTAATTTTTGCATGATAATGTGATTGACCTCTCCCTACACTTCACTGAAAAGAAGGCACAGTGTCCCAGCTCCCACTAAAGACCAGGGATTCTCATTGCACTATTCAGTGGCATTGCTGCAGATGACCCGAGAGTGAAGCCACGTCATAACATTTTGTATTACTTCTCTTCATTAGGCACTTGTGATGACCAGGACCTGGATGATGGGTCCTAGCAGATTGATTCTGCCAAGAAAAACATATGTATCTTGGGACATGGAGAACACTGGTGCACTGAGGTCATAGCAAGGGTGAAGTGCAGCAGAGATCATAATTGGGCTTGAGCTCTGACCTGGGGTGATGGCCTCCAAAGGCTGAGGAGCAGCAGCAGTAGGTTGTGAATGTAAAACTGGAGGAAGCAGAGGATTTGGGTGCTCTAGGATATCTCCATGAGAAAAGAACGTGAAGACACCCCCTGAACCTTAATTCTTGTGCAGAAAGAGATGCCTAAAGGGACAACCTGTAGCGCATCAACACAACTTCTAGGGACGGACATATGGCAGGGCCCAGAGCACCGCAGTGGTGGGGACAGATTGGGGGCTTACAAGGACACGTATCCACACATGCTACGCACATGCTCTGCAATTGTTTGGGACTGTCTTCTTAATTTTCCTCAGCTGTCACCATCATAGCAGAAGCATCATTGCTCTGAAGGGGCAACTGAATGTCAGAAGTGCAACACCACTGGAAGAGGGGATGAAGAACCACATTCTCCTCAGGAAATTCAAGTAAAACATCTGGAAACGGAAGCTGCATATTGTATGTGTTTCTTTATGAAAAGAAAATGCTTTTTAAAATCTAAAATCAAGAAGTCAATAGACAGAAAAGTTCTAGAAGTTAACTGAGTTCATATCTTCCATTAATGTTCTCTATAAAGAAATATTCCTGCTTCTTTGCTCCACTAGTCCTGGGTTTCACAAAGGCTTCAGTGTTTGGCTGTTGACTTCATCAGGCAGATTGATGGCTTAACTGAAAATAAATTTATGGGCACAAACCTGCCCTGACCAAAGCTCACTTCCTCAGACAGATCCAGATCCGCTGTTCCCACTGAAGTGCACAGGAGAAGAGGCATTGAAATCATTTGGGAGGATTTAAATAGGAAGAAGGATAAGCCATTTCTACCTTAAACCACTGAATTTGGATGTGGATGTTTTCACCCACTACTTGGAAGCACCTACATTGATGGCTAGACTTCAATTAGATTCCTAAAACTATGCTGTAAGAATACCTTGGGGAAAGTTCAGCATCCCAAAGCTCATCATAGGACACTGAAACTAATCCCAACTCTGCTGCTGCAGTGGTGAGCCCTGCAGCTGCTAAGCCCATGACACCATTTCTTCCTCCACAAGGAAAAGGCCCAAGGCAACAAATGCACTGCAACAGGTCAGCTCCTCTGCCCAAAGACAGGACTGTGCTTCAGCTTCTTGCTTCATCCAGCAGTGAAGTTAGCAGCCATGAAATAAGTTTACTTTTTTTTTTTTTTTTTTAAATTATTAGGAAATAAAACAATTCATTGTTCTAGGGAGAAAATACCCCTTGAGTCTAACTACTGAAAAATCAAACAGCATTTGAAAAGCAAGACAATAAGGCTAGCTTGAACTCACAGAGCATTAGAACTTCTCTGGCAACAGCATAAATGATTTTCTGATAGATGCAATAACAATGCTGCAATTACATAAAACAATATGTAAACTGAAAATGCAGTGCCACCCTGCTATTTGTACACTCCCTGTTTCCACTGTCATCCTCTTATTGTTAGCTCTTTAAGCATTGTCTCTCTTAGGCTTTTAAATACTTCATTAGAATGATTTGCCACCAATCTTTGTCTTGAAGAAGAATATTTTTTCCCATCAGGACTCTAATTAAGCCAATTTTTAATGTGGGAAATTCAGGCTTCACTAGGATCTTCATGCTCTTGACAGTTTAAGTGGCAGTCACAGAGAAGTACCAGATAGCAGCAGAAAAATAACACCTGAAAATCCAATGAAGAGTGGAAAGTACACAAAAGTGAATTCTTCCTTGTAGGGAATAGTTTACAGAAAATTTGTAAAGGACAATGAAGGTGAAATGGATTCAACTCTGCCCTTCTCCTACCTATGAAACACATAGAGATACTGTATGAAATGAATCTCCTCCAGATCATAAAACTAGTTTTAACCTCTGCGGAAGAAATAAGTTGACTTGTTTTGATTGATGTCTTGTGAAGCACTCAAAAAAAAAAAATCATACGATTTCTTTCCTCTCCAGCCCAGGAACATCGTAGCAGAGGGCAGGAGCCGGCAGCTTCCTGGCTCCTGGCCTCGTTCCCTCTAAATTTCAACTTGTAGAACTTCTACTGCCATAGTGCCATCTAGAGACAGTTAAAGAAATTAAAGGAGTTTTGCTGTTGCTAAGGGCAGCTTTTAGTGGGTTTTGAGGGTTTTATATGATCATATCCCAGCAATGATTATTACTTACTAATCCAGCAGCCCTTAATTTTAACATTGTGCTCCCAAGGTTTGATATCAAACTCCACTGAGAGCAATACAAAGAATTCTGTTGGATTCAGGGCTATCAGGATTGGTCTTGTCCTGCTTTCACAGGACTGAGATCTCATCATGATTAGCTCTTTATTAACATAAAAGTGCTAACAGAGCACCCACAAAGCAAACAGTTTTGGATACTTGTGTGCATGACTCCAGGGACAGTGGTACCTGAGCCACAAATATAACATTATGCTGTTGAAACTAGTACTATCTTTTCCCTAAACCCAGTGCAGACAGAGAGCACAAATACTTGCTACTTGTTCTGGTATTTTAACATTCTCATGTCCCTGTGACAACCTGGAGAAAAGCAAGTATTTTGAAGGGTAAAAAAAAAAAAAGTTTACAGAAGTGAAAATTTAAAATTTAGTAACATTGGAGGGGAAAATAGCACACCGACATTTAAAGTACTGGACTGGTAACAGAAGATACAGGTTCAATTCCAGATTTCCAGCCATATCACAGACTCTGCAGGACCTGTGGCATTTGTGCTTCAGTCTCCTTGTTTCCTATACAGAAAGCTGGCAATGATTCCTCCACTCTACCTCTTTTATTTTTTTTCTGTCTCTTCAGATCTCTGTGTGGTTGCTCAGTACCTCAGTTGCACTGTCATAAAAGTAATGAATAATATTAACAAAAAATACTGCAAGTGTCTCTCCACATAAGAATGATTTTTTTTCAAAATGTTTTTTACACTCCCAGGAGAACAGATGTACAGACAAATTTAAGGTACTAAGTCAAAGGCAAATTATGGAAACATTGTAAAGTTAAGGATAGAGAAATTACAGGAGAGAAAACTGGTGATCACCTGGCAAGCACTAAAAGACCTCCTCTTAATCTTAAGGCAAATGATCTCAGATGGCAAAATATCTATGTTCCTGGGTGTCAAAGGGTAAAAGCTGGATTAAACAGGATGCAATACAATACAAATACCACTCAATGGCTGCATGAGAGCAAAATATGCTTCTTTCATACATCCCTGTAAGATTTATCATTACCCATGGTTATAAATCTTCCTATAAAAGGGGTTTGAATGAAAAATACCTGTCTCTGTAGGTCGGAGTACATGGGAACATGGTGGAAGCACCAGGAGATGTGATCTTTGAGTCTGTTTTTGCCTGAGGCTTGTATGGGTGGATCCTGCTGTGGGTGGGCATCTTGAACATTCAAAGCTGGGCAGCTGAAGGTGGGTGGGCATGACACTGGCAAATCACCCTCCTGAAAGCCCTTGATTAGTAACACTGGTGTTGCAGAGTCCAGCAGTAAAAAAAAAATAAAAGGCTAAAAGGAATAGTATATCAAATATTTTGCTTTTCAACATTCCTGTCATTTTAATTATGTCTTGCAAGTCACTGTTGAACAAATACTCCTTTTGCAAACATTTCTCATTAAAATTTAGTAGTACATCTATTTACTAAGCAGTTACAAAAATGATACAGAAAACTATGAATTACCATTTGCTTAGGACTATGTAGGTTAAAGTGTGGTTAAAAATCACTGTCTAAACAGAGGGTGCGTCTCTGGGACAAAAATGTGAATCATTGACATTTAGGCGTGCATTTATTGACTTTGCTTCAAAATCCCCATTGTAAATTATACAAAAAATAAGAAACCAACCAAATAATATTTCCCCATACGCAAACAAGTGATCCGCGGAGTAAAAAGCCTAAATATCAACAAACCTATGGAGTATATTCTGCTGCTGAATCTATCCTAAATCGAATGAGAGGTGGAGCTGAGGACCTGGCCCTCAAGAAGAGTCTAGACCATGACCTTGAGGTGGGTCAGAACAATGATGGGGCATGAAAAGAGCCTCCTGCCCTGACACAGGGACTTATGGGGGTGCATCTTGCATATTTATCAGTCCTGCATGAGCAGGGCTATGGATAAAACAAGAAAAAGGTACTTGCCCATCAAATCCTCTGGAGTGAAGAGCACAAGGCTGAAGATGAGAGACCTAGAAAGAGTGAAAGCACAGCAGACCCAGAGAGGGACTTTCACCATCCTCTCTCTTGATGTGGGGCTGAATCCTGTAATGAGACATGCCATGCTGTACCCTGGTGAGCCAAGAGAGATGCCAGGGTCCTCTGCTCACAGAACAGCTCTGTCACGATCTTCTGCAGCAAGCCAAGGACCTGGTGCAATCATCAGAAAGTGTCCCTACGGCACTGCCTCACCGCCTCCCCAGCCTCCCCCTGGAAAATCTCCCTCCAGAGCTAACTCCTCAAAGAAGGGTGTTGCAGTAGGGAATAAATTCCTCCCACGTATTTTCTCCAACACAATGAAATAATGCGGGCCACAAATCTGACACTCTGCCTCTCGTGTTGGAGAAGTGAGCAGATAGCTGTGTTTTAACATTAGCTCCTAAGTATAATTTCCTGTAATTGTAAAGCACTTTAGAGGTACTTGTGAACTTAGGTGGATAGCTCCTAACTAAGTTGATGAATAACCCAGGACTGACTCATCTCCTAAACAGACAGAGCGCTGAAGGAGGGAACGTGGAGAAAGGTTTTGCCTTCCATTAGCAACACTATCCAAACAACTGACCCTCTCCCCAAGAGATTAGTTCACAGCAGGTGAACTATAATCTGCTCTGATCGGCAGGCAAGGAGAGCATTCATTCCAGCTGCATTAGGGCCAGAGCTTTTCTTCTCTTTTTTTCACACATTGTGAGCTCCCAACAAAAGGCTCCAGCTATCAGATCAAACAAACATTTTGCCACTTCTTTGCAGATATGGTTCTGGTCCCAAGTTGGGATGGTAACCAGATAAAGACTGCCTGATGCGTATTTTTTCCTGGCATGGCCATCAGCACTTTCTCAGTTGGAAAACGGTCATTTGGTAGCGTCCAGAGCAATAGGCAAGTTTCTGATTGGGGTCAGTTTTGTGCTGGGAAGTTGTTGCCAGTTCATGATGCTATAGATAATCTACTGGAAATTATTATTTGACCATTAAGTGATATTACAATCCATCCGATGCAGTCAGATGCTAATTGGAGAACATTCTTCACAAAACAATCATGCCATTGCTAGCTTCCTGTTCCCAAGCCTCCTGGGAAACCTACAAGATACCGTCAAAATACAAGTTTAAGTTCCCAGATCTACAGCATATGAGAAGTCATAGATTCATTAGTTTTTATGGCACATAGATTTCCCTAAAACCAGCAGCAGTAAAGCCATCATTATCTCGCAGCCAGTAACCATCTCTCTCTCTTTTCTCCTCTCTCTCTCTTTGTCCAACGATCTTATCACTTCCCTCCTTGCTAATGTCATTGCCTTTTCTCCACAGATATCAATCAGACTTTTCTCCCCACAAATCTGAATAACTAACAAAATCCAATTAGACTCAGAGCAATTGTTCTCAGCTAAGATTTCGTTTGAAGACAGTTCTTATTTTTGTAGTGAAAAAGACCTTGTGTGTTTGAAAGCTTAGCTGTTTGGGTTTGAGGGTGTGTGTTTCTCTCCCACCTATGCCTGCAGGTGTGATAAAAGGTATCACCTCTGCCTACACACAGAGCTTTGCTCTCCAATCCTGTTAACTGCAGCAGGGGGGGTGTTTACCAGGGCTGTCAACTGTTGGCCCTGAAGCTTCTGCACGGCTTGTGGTCCAGTGTGGGCCCGTTTACCAGGCTGAAGTTGAGTACGGCTTGAAGAGACATCTCGTGGCCATATCATATACTGCAAAGGAATTGTTTTGCGCATGAAGCACTCCTTGTGTTCAGAGGGCCAAGAACTGCCTAACAACTAGCTACATTGGGCCGAACAGCAGAGGATGCCAAAATACCATGCACCTAATTCAGCCTCCAGCCATTCTCTCTGTATGACTTCAGAGCATGAAGAAATTGAAAATATAGACACATCGTGTCCCTGTGCATTTAGTTGGGATTTTTAAGTAAGAAAGAAACAGCTTTGTAAGGGATGACAGAGAGCTACAAAATCCTGAGTCACTAGGAGCAAACAGTACAGGACTCCAAGCCACCAGGTGAAGCTGTTGGGAGCCACATTCAAGCAGGAGGAGGAGGAGGTGGTTCCTCCTGAACAGCAGAGGATCTAAGGAAAGCCTTGCTGAAGGACGCTGGATGTGTAGAAAGTCCACCAGGGTCGGAGGAAAGATTGGACAAGTGTCAGGATAACAGATCTCCACCAAGGGCAATGGAAACCTCCTTGCACAGTGTTCTGTGCAAGAGTGCTTGTGGTCAGTCAGGGCTGCATCCTGTGCCCAGGGCTTTTAGAGATATTTGCCAGCACAGGTCTGAGATGCTGCTGTGCATGGGACAGGCAAAGCTTCCCACCTCACTGGGAAGGGGCCACCTCCACTGCTTCCCACCACCAGTACTACTGTTCTTCACTCAACTAGCAACCCCTTGCTGTCCTTCAACTGCAGAGCCCCAAGCAGCCACCCATAAAGGGTGAAACACTCTAGGTCTGTCATACCTCCTGTGCTGGGAGTGGGACTCATTGCCCACTCCTAGCCACTGAAACAGCTTGAAATGTCTCATTTATCTTCATTCCCTGATGATTCCTTCTATTTTCTTTCATTTCAAAATGTATGGCAGGACTCTGGTAAGCAACCTTCCTCTGCCCAGACCTGTGACAGTGAGACCCAGCATACCAAAGCCCAGTACTAAAGTGAGATTTGAGGATTTAAAATACTGCTCCCACTCCTAGAGACTTTCAGTCAATATGCCACATGCAAAAGCTTTCATTAATGCTGGAACACTCTGGAACATCAGATTGAGGCATGATTTTAAGAAAGTCAACATCACCAACTGAGGCAGGAGGAAGGGGTTGGACACCAGGAGACCCTTGTGCACCTCCCCAGCTCCGCAGCCACCAACAAGGCAGACCTGCTCCCCACAGCTTCACTGTTTTGGCTGTATGTGCCTCAGAAAAAAAAAACATCTCTTGGACCCCTGCTAAGGCCACTGCCTCCTGTAGCAAGCAGGATACAAATATACAGGAGTTGGCATGTCAGTGCTAAAAGCTGATGTACCTACACTGACCTCCACCTACTCTAATAGCATGTTGCTCAGTCTTGGCTTCTTATGAAGTATTCCTTCTGGCTCCCTTGTCTGCAGAGACTTCCATCATGAAGTCCTCCATCCCTGGCCAGGGGAGAACAGAAGGCTGAGCTCTGGCTTTACCTCCAATATTCCTTGTCCAGTTCCCTTCTGAGCACAGTGAAACATCCCAAAACATGTCCATCTCCCAGTGTTTGAAGACCTGGCTCACAACCGCAGAGCTCCTTGCAATGCTTCATGAATGATATCCCAGGTTTTGAGAGATACACAGCTCAGTCCCACAGCAAGCTAGGAAAGGGGTTTAAATAAAACTGCGTTGGCTCCTGCTAAATGCTTCCTCCATGATTAACACTAGAGGTGATTTTGATAGCAGGATTCATTGTCAAAATAGCTTATAAAACAATTCCATAAAACTGTGTAAATCTTGTGTTGATCTTACTTTTTACAAGGAGTCTTAAAGCCATATATCCCAGTACCATTTACAAGGTTGTTGCAGGTGTGGGACCAGACTTAGAAATACAGCTACTACTTAAACTGTGCATTTTACAAGCCTAGGGAAACATCCGTTTGAACTGTAAAAGGAGCTCTCCAGCCCACTTGCTTCTTTGTACAAGAAGTTAAGCCCATCGAACTTCAGTAACTCCTGAATCACAGCCAAGATGCAGAGACAGGATTCCTTTGTCAACACACCTTAGCAAAGTTTTCCAGTATGTTGAACTTTGGTTTCAGGAGGATCCAGGCTCCCCAAATCCAGGCTTCACTGCAAAGCCACCGAGCACCTTAAAACTCCTTGCCACTTGCAGCCATGGGGCTATTTTGCTATGGGGTGCAATCATTCCTCCAGTGAAGCTCACAAGCTATTTATTGGTGCTCTGGAGCACAAAGAAACAGGTGGAAAAGGGGAGAAGGAATAGCGCAATCATGTGAATCGGATGATAGAAGGCATTTAAGTAGGTAATATATCCTGTAATTACATAATAGGTATTTAATAGGCATAAAGCTGAGTCTGCTGGGGATAAAGGAAGAGCCAAGAGAGATTTCTCCCCTTGGGTTAAAAATCATCAGGATTTTAACTCTATATTAATACTCACGATTACATCCTATCCTCCACGCCCTCTGAGCTCTCCTACAGCTCCCAGCACAACGGTCCTGAGATTGCTCAAACTGCAGCAACTGAACCCTCCTCCCATAGTGTCCAGTAAATATAGGACCTATTAGGTCCCAAACCATCATGTACCTCTGCTTTGCAGCGTACGTGGGCTGCCACATTGCACCTCAGAGAGCACTATGCTTTGCAGCTGGATACATGGGCTCCTCATTTAGAACACTGGGAGAAAATGGGTTGTACTTGGGTTTGAAGTTCAGGGACTCTGGGTTTTAATGAGGATTTGTTCTTTGACCTTGGCCAGGATGCTTATTCTTTCTTCTAAGGAGCGACAAGTCTCCTCCATCTGCATGTGACCTGGCAAACAGAAACACCAGTGGTTTGCAAAGCAGTGCCACCACGGCAACACAGGGCTATGGGCAATCTTCTGCCCCACTGTCCCCATCTTCATCCTCCTCATCAGATGCCTGATCTCACCTTCCCAGCGAATGTGTCTCAGCACCCTCTTATCTCCTGTTCATATCTTCCGCGTAAGACCAAATATTGACACTGTTCAGGAATGGCGCTTGGCTATGAGCACATCTCCTAATCTTCAAGATAGCCCTTGACCTCTCTCCTGACCCCTGAAATGCACAGAATAAATGAAGGAAAGCAGTGACTCACTTAAAAGCCATTTTACAGCAGTTGGAGGGCTAAGCCCAACATATGACTTCTGCTCTGCAACAGCTTTGTGAAGGATCCCGGCGACACTGAGTGACAGACATTTTGATTAGTATCATACCATCATCCTCCCCTGAAACAAGCTTTTCTGTAGCCCTGCCGAGGCTCCAATTCATGATGTCACTCTGATTTAATAAAAACTGAAGAAAATCCTTCCCTGTTTTTCTGAATTGGACAGTCGTAAACCAGTGCAGTAGCTTTGGTGTGTGATGCCTGAAGAAGTACTAAGTTAAAAGGACTGGGATCATCAGTGGGGTACGTGCTTGTATAGTACTTGATGCACCTTCCTAATCCCCTCACTAATCAGCGGTTGTCAAGATGTTGTTGCAACACAAATAATAATGTAAGATTATATAAAATGCTTTATATATTTAATGTATTTATTAGCCATAAAAACAACAAGTAATATTACGGTTGAATTTAAGAAACTCCATTATCTGAATCCCATTTGTATGTGGCTTCACTGGGACTTTATCAAACACTGGGCTTGTTTAACAAACCTTCCCTTCCTATTTATTTCCATAGAACACCAAGGGGTCTAATAGGTGTCTGCACACACAAACTTGGCTGAAATCTGCCTGCTTGAGTGATTAGGCAGGGACTGATAGACCAGTGTGAGCAGAGCAATCACACAACCCCCTATTTCCTTTGGAAGGCTAAAAACAGGGAACAGGCAGTAGAAAACCAGACAGGAAGGCAGGAATGGATCTATCGATAGCTCCCGCCCTGTTTCCTGATCATTAGCATCTCTCAGCAGATGTCAGGTAACCTTCAGAAAACCTCCAAAGAAACTTCATTTATCGGGCATTTCTTAAATTGAGGAAGAGGCAATTTGGACCCTGTATGTCATGGGTATCCTAGAAGAAAGAAAGAAAGAAGGATGGAAAGAAAGAGAGGGAGGGAGGGAGGGAGGGAGGAAGAGAGGGTGGAAGGCAGGCAGGAAGGCAGGAAGGCAGGAAGCAAGGAAGGATCTCTTCTGAGTGCATGAATTGTATATCCGAGAGAATTTTGTTTCTGTTCTTAATACAGCCACAGACCACCTGTGGGCTTTGTACTTCACATATTGCTAAATGACCACGTCACCCTGATCTATCTCCCCGTTCGTTTGGCACTACCACTGCTCTGACTGCAATCCCAAGCAGAGCAGGCAAGAAAACAGATGTTTTAGCAGCAGAGCTCCTCACGGGAGGTGAAATGCTGAAATTCTAGGTGGGAGTAATTTGCTGTCCACAAAACCTTGTCAGCAAGATGTTCGTGACGGTGGGTGGGAGAGTACGATCGAGGTTTCACCTTGGCGTGTTAGTAAGTTCTTCCAGAGGTGAGAAAAAAAGTTCTTCGCCGGAGCTGTGGATGGGCTACAGCTGGCGGTGCTGGTGCGCATCGCTCACTAGATGGCGAAGGCCACCCGCAGCCTGGACGTAGCCAGCCGGGGTGCTCCTGGGAAGGGAGCAAGAGGCTTGGATCGCTGAGGGGAGGTTTTGGGGGGACATTCACAGCCTGTTAAAGTCAGGGGGGAAGGGTGGGTAGGTTATTAAGGTTCAAATGGCGGTAAAGGTCCTCCTGGCAAAGATAGTGTCACATGTTTGACAATCTAGTAGGAAAGGAGTAGTGGGACACGGAATAATGGGTATAAGCTAGAACGTAGGAAGTTTCATCTCAACATGAGGAGAAACTTCTTTGTGAGGGTGATGGAGCCTGGAACAGGCTGCCCAGAGAGGCTGTGGTGTCTCCTTCTCTGGAGACTTTCAAAACCCACCTGGATGCATTCCTGTGTGGCCTGCCCTGGATGATCCTGCTTTGGCAGGGGGGTTGGACTGCATGTTCTCTAGAGGTCCCTTTCAACCCCTAGCATTCTATGATTCTACAATCTCCCTCTTCACCTGATTTGAAACAGACTTTTAGGTGAGTCCCCAGATACCAAGAGCTCATGGAGAAAGAGATATCCCACTGAGCCAGTTCTGCAGATTTCTTTCAAGAGTCTTTCACTAGCAGGATCAAGCTGGCATGACCCACATTTGTCCCTCAAACCTATCTAGAAAGGACATACGGTGATGCAGACTGGGATTAGTCCATCCTGAGTGCCTGAAGTGCTCTTGCGGTAAGAATCACCCTTTACAGATGACAACCATCTAGTAGAGATGCTTCATGACAATGTCAGTCAGCCATAAGAAGTCTCAGTGCAAGACTCCTGCTTCTGCTGTGGGTTGAGCTTTGCCCATGTAGAAAGATGTGTGTCACCTTCACAGCACCCTTCCTCTGCTGTCCCTGAGGTGTTCAGCGGATGCAGGATTACAATGGCAGGGACGGGAGTTTGGCAGAGCCTGATTTAATACTTTCCACGGGAGCTGTGTTTGTTAAAGCTGAACAAACGTCAAGATTTGCCAGGCTGGGAGACTTGGCTGCCCCACATATCTTCAGTCTCTCAACCACAACTAAATAAGCATGAGAAAGGACAATGCTCTATCTGGGGCATTGGCTAGGCTTAGGCTAAGCTAGAGGCCACAGGCCAAAGATGTCATTCTCAAAAAAAAACCCCCAAATACATAAATTAAACATTCGAGCAAGATGAAGCTGTGAGCCAAGAGAAACTGTTTTGAAAGTGTTCATCTGCACTAGTGAGTCATAAACCACCACAGCAGCTATAGAAGCTGGAAGAGGATAATTCCCACCCCATTTTCAGCAGCAGCTGGCTCCTGGGAATGTCCTACAAGTCATCAGCATTGACATGGCAAGTTTTGCACCATTGTAGCCAGAGTCCCTTACACAGCCTCAGCTATTTGGAAACAGTTTCTCTCCCATGGGTGCCAGTATTTTCAGTAACACCAGTTCGAAAAGGAAGAAAGCCCTCTACCAGATATGTGTCTGCATTGAAATAACTCCGCTTTGTCATTTCCAGGCTCCCCATCTGCATTGCTAGCTTTACTTTGGCCATAGCCAGTCTGTAGCTTGGTTCCCAAAGAACCACATCTAGGTATGAGCAGCATCCTACAGTTCTTGACTATACTGGGCTCAAAAACCTCAGATCATCTGGATTTCTGGGTGATGGTGGCTACTTGGGCCCAGGTGTGCTTGAATTCACGTGTGCTCTGCCTGCCCAGACCATATGAACCTGCACCTGAAGTCTTCAGAAAGGAGCAGAGTGTGTGTGCACTCTCACAGGCGCCCAGTTCCAGCATGAGTATGGTGTTCATGGTGTGTAAATGCCAGCTCAGGCATCCCAAATATACCTTTACACAGTGGAGCATCACCTACTCCTCCCCATGAGATGCCATCATGAAAATGAAAGCCTACCCTCATGAACATCTCAGCAGTAAGTCCACACCTGAGCCTACAAACACGGGATAACACACGCACCTGTGTCGATATATGCTCAGACATGAATACATAGGGCAGCAAACAACTTTCTGAACAATGCTCACAGCCATTTGGCAGAAAATTAGCCCTGAGGGTAATGTTTAGCAGCCTGAGTTCTTTCATTGCTTCCTCTAACACAGGATCCATTATACCCTACCTACATCTTTTGCAGAATAATGCAGATGTATTCAGAAATCTATTCAGAAACCCAAGGCTGTTCCTACCCCGCTCGCTGGGATATGAAAATACCTGGAAGGTGGTACTGACATTTTTCCTGAAGCTCTTTTCTATTTAACAGAAGCAAAGTCACGTTGCTGAGAGACCCCTTAGTAATAGGAAACAGTTGACCAGTTTAAAGAACCAGCTAGAAAGCAAACAGCTTTGCCTCCTTTTTAAAGCCCCTCAGGACAATATTTACTTTTCTAAAATATCATTGTGCCACGGCTTTGGGACTTTGCTTGACAAACTTGGGGTCTCTGAGCAGTTCAAAGTGGGCTTGACCTATAGCTGAGCATGGAAAACAGGAACTGCATATAAATAACTAAATTACAGAGAGATCAATTCTCAGTCAACTCATTAGCAATGCCCGGCGTCTTTAAGTGATAACTCCACTCTCTAAGACCTTTACGTAATTACTTGCACAAGGCACATTTTACCCTTTGGTTCGCAAGTTTCATAAATGAAGGTTAAGTTTACTTAACCACCCAGGATTTACCAGCCATGTTAAAGCATAAAATGCATGTGCTGCCAGGTGTCTCTGCAGAAACTGCCTTGTTGATTCAGAGACTCCAAGGTTAAATGATGGCTCCTCAGTCCAAGTTAGCTTCCCACTGGGGAACCGGAGGATCTGCGCTGTAACATTGTACCACAGTTCAGCTGAGGTTGATTTAACGAGGTTTAGAGTTAAGATAGCTGTGATTGTGAAAACCTCAATGAAAATCAGGGGACTGCTGTACATCGCACCCGTAACAGGGATCTTGAGTGTGTCACACTCCAGTCTGTTACAAAAAGATGCTATACATTTTTTTTCCTAGCCAGATACCTGTTTCTATCTTCTATCCATCTATCTACACTGTTCGTACACATGCACATCTATAGGATGCATATTTCTATCTCTCACTCCACACAGTTCATCCAGCTCAGTAGAGGGCCAAATTTTCAGCAGATGTGAATCAGCATGGCCCTATTAATGTATTTGGCAAATCATACTAGCCAAGGATAGATTCAGTGTTTTCAGGGTGGTGGGTTTGTACCTATGCATTTGTTTGACTCTTTCTTGACAGCAACTTGTATGCCCTGGTTGTACTTTCCTGGATTTCAAACACATTCAAGTTTTTCAGCCACCACTAGAACACCTTTGTGTACCATGAGAAATTGGGTCAGAGAGCTGTGAACCCACTGCCATGTATAATGCAAGAAACCTGGGAGAGAGCAGCCAAGGGGACATGTGTTTTCCGTCCCCCAAACTCAGCTCCTTTACCTGACAGCAAAGCGGTTCAAATTCTGCCCCTCAGCCCAGGTATGCTCCACCAGAACAACACGATGTTCTGTGATGCTGTCTTCCAAGGAAGGTCCTCATATATGGCCAACGCTGGACTCACCACTTGGTGTTACACTGCAGCAGCCCCTCCCCACTGCTGCCTCTCCCAGAGGTCCTACACTCCCTTCTTCAGCACATGGCCAAAACAGAGAGATTTCTCCTTGTGAAGACATGAACCCAGGCAGGAGTTCAGAACTGGCACACACCTCAGGCAGTGCAGAATGGTCTGCTGGGGACCTCTTCTAGTCCCATCAGATGATGGGGTTGCCTAATGTCTGCTCATCTGAAGTTGCTCAAATGCTTGGTCACATTTCTATGCATTTGACAGAGGAAGGATTGGTTTACCCGGACTTCCACTGTCTTCAGATAGAGTGAGCTAAACCACCCCAGTGAAAAGTTTGGCTCTTGCAGCTCTGTTACTCAGAGCAACCCACTGGTGTTCTAACAACCACATTATCATGCTCGGATCCTGGGGAAAGGGCATTCTGTTCAAATTCCCACTGCTGTCCTCTTTTTCATAGACACAGAGATCAGTGAAACAGGCTTCCAACAAGTTTGTCCTTTCACTGTGATTGTCCACAGGGTTTGCAATACGGGGACATCTACAGCCCTACTGCTCCTGTTTTCTGGGAGCTATGTTAGACATCTGATGGCAACAATACCCACACATTGCCTTGTAGAATATTCATATATACCCAGTAGTTCCTACCAGCAATACAGAAGGGTTCCCCAAGCCTCACAGAGTTGCACAGTTGTCACTAAAAGAGAACCTTTGTCCCCAGTTTCACAGCAAAATAGCCAGATGGCCACAAAGTCCTGACTGAAACTTATCAGGGTCAAGGAAGAGAGTTCAGATATTTTTTGATTAAGCTGTAAAACTTGGCTTTGTGACTTAGATAGGACTAATCAGTTCTTAGGTGCTGCTGAGTTTCTAAGTTATTTGTAAAGGTAGTTTTTAAGCCATGGTGCAGTTGAACAGCGATCAGAGTTTGACCGCGGCTGATTTTGGGCAACAAAAATTCTGCTTGCAATCAGTGTTTGACTGCGAATGATTTTGGGAAACATGTTCTGTTCACGTTGCCAGCACAGGGTTGGAGCTGTAGGTGTCAGCGCATAGGATAAAATGGCTTGAACCAGTTGTATCTACATCATTGCTAGACCTGAATTCAAATGTGATTCAATCTCATTCAGCCAAATTTTTTTGCAGTGGACCTAGAGGCAGAATGTACATTAATGTGAACTAGTGTCAGTGTAGATGTTTTATACACATCAGTAGGATGGGTTTAATAGCCTTTTTACATGTTTAACAACATAGTTAATCTATAACCATTCCTATTAATGTGATTATAACCACCGACAAAACGCATTACTCATACAGGATTACAGTATCTCTCTACCATTCATTGGTCACTTTTATAAACAGAAACTTGATAAATGATGGGCAGTTGAACTTCCAATACAACTAATGGTGACAAGTCAAAACTTCCACCCACTACAGCTCTGGGTGTTCCTGTGCTTCATGTTCTTCTCGAGGGACTGTTGGTGGAGCCATCATGATCTAGGGGAATGAACATGACAATGCTTGGAAGTGAAGGTAATATCTTTTATTAGAACGTACATAGTCGGAAAAAGTAGATCAAGCTTCCAAGCACACGATCCTTTCTTCACGTCTTGCCTATTTAAAACCCTCTGACCATTGCAAATCTAACTGTGATTTTAAAGGCAAGATAGAAGTCATGGTGCAAAGATTTTGTAAAGGGCTTAGCACAACAGGCTATACACTTCAATAACTAACCGTTAGTCTTGGGAAAATAGTTCGGCCTCTGATCTGAAACTTTAGCAACTAAGAGCTCTGGATAACAGATCTTACTCTGAATTACTCTCTCAAAACCTTATCAAAAGGAAATGAAGCCTTTTGAAATCACTGGCATCTCTGGAAGACCAGTTTATCAAATTTCCCCCAGTTCAAGCAGAAAACCTCTGTTTTCCTCTGCTCTTTAACCTCTTATTTAAAATGTCATTTTACTTTGAACCGTCAAAAGAGGCAGCGAGGGAAGCAGCTAGCTCACCATCAGAAGGAGGTGAAAGCTGAAACTTTACCCGTCCTTAGTGAGTTTCTCCACATATCAATGGCATGCTACACCAGTGTGTTTATTTTTATGACTGGAGCATATCCCTTAACCTCAGGGATCCGAACATTTCTCTGGAATGTACAGACGTTTCGTATCATTTATTTCCCAGTGGCCCTTCCCCACACCAGCTCCACACACACATACATAAACAGACATGCTTCTATTTGCGTTCTCTTGATCACACTGGTGTACACAACCAGACATTAGTTTAACAAAAACACATCCACATTCCATCCGTAGCACTGGTCTTCTCTATAGCTCGCTGCATAAAACACAGATGTATGCAATTCTGTATTTAGCTCTACATACTTACAACACGTATATGAACATAAATGGCCATGACTTGTTTGCATCTATTTATACAAGCCTACATTGCACATGTATGTTGCCAAATGTTTGTGTGAAAATGTACATACATGGAAAAGCAGGCCTGCAAAGGGCACTAACACATGCCACCAAGTCCCGTGGCTGCTCAGAACCTTGCTAGGTGGCTCCCATAACCAAGAGAAAGCATTTGGAAGGGATTCAAACAACTTCCATCAGCTGAACACTTGGATTTCACTTACCTCTGTCTCTCTACCAGTTTTAAAGGGAAAACTACTGCCTGGAGCTAATAACCAAAATGATGGACCAGATTCCATCTCAGAAGCCCTACAGCAATTAGGATTCCATGAAATTGCTGCAGCTTTGCTCTGCTGTAACTATATTCGCTTGCATATTGACTCAGGCTCTAATAAGATATTACCAAGCACTGAGGTTGCATTCAAGCTCTCATATAATCAGCTAGCTGAGGATTGGACTATTCTATCAGCTTGTGCTGCTTACTGTGGGCCAAGGTCTTCAGCTGGTGTAAATCAGCACAACTCCACTGAGGCCATGAAAAATTAGGTGTATAAGTTAAGCATCTGTCTCAATGGCTGATGCTTATCTTTACTCCCATGGCCTCAATTGCACTTGAGATGAACATAAACTCATGAAAACAGTTTAATGGGACATGGGCTTTCTGCTGATCATCTGCAAGCAGCTGAATTTTACTCCATTTGATTGCTAAACCAAGTTCAACAGATATGCATGTTACAAATAATTTGTCATGCTCTTAGGCGCGTTCCACCCCAGGCCACAAAATGTTCGCAGTAATTGAAATATACAGCCAAATTCCAAGCTAGCATAAATCTCTACTGATGTCAAGCCATATGGAAATCCATATGATTTGAGGGCTATAAAAAAAACCCACCCAACCATGCCTTCTAGTGAGAGACTTATGCAGCTCAATCTGATTACTCTATCACAAAGAAGATTAAGAGTTGACTTCACTAGGATGTCAAAGTACAGCTGGAAAAAGAAAATACCAGGTACGGAAGGGTTCTTTAATCTAGTTGAGAAATGCCGAGTGAAATTCATTGCCTGGAAGTAAATGCCAGACAAATTTGAATAAGCGATAAAGCATAGATTTTTTTTTTTAACACAGAATCATTGATCAAAGGATAAAGCAGACTCTATCACAGAAAGTCCTCAGAACAAGGTCAGATGCTTTTCTTTTCACAAGATTCTTTTGTCTAGCATAACTTATTGGGCTTGATGTAACAGTAACGACATCAGTTGTTGAACCAGAAGTCGTCTAAGAGTCTGTGACTATTTATAAGAAGACAGTGAATTAAGATTGAGAAAAGCCACTGTAGGATTAAATTTACTACAGATTGATTTAACTTCGACTTGCAAATGCTTGTGGGACTGCTAAGTGGAAAATTAGAGCAGAAACCACTGAACTTGATAAAATACAGAACTGAAGGACAAATTAACGATCCTTTCTCCTCACAATTATTTGTTTAAAGTCCAGTCAGTTATCCCTGAAAATAGAACATTTCTAGAGCTGTGAAACTAAATTCTGTTAATTTTCTTGCAGTTATGATGAGCCCTCTCAAACACAAAAGAAATATTACTGATCACTGAGAAAGAAATCTGTATCTTGCTAGAGCTGCATTCCTCTGCAGCAAAATCAATGATTTTCAATGGATCCCAAATGCCAAGAGCTGTAGTTGCTCCAAGTTTTAGCATTTATCCTAAGAAAGGTCCAGGTGCCAAGTTAATTTTTTTGAAGTTTCCCAAAAATGTCTTTGCACCATCTGTTCTCTAGCAGTGGTGCATTCTTCAGGCCGCAATGTCATCAGCTTCTCATTATTATTCTTAACGTTTCTTCGAAGTCAATCAGAATCAAAGACAGAACAACAGATTTGGGGTGCTTGTACTCTGTTTGCACGCTACATTGTGCTAGGGGTACATAAGGTTATTTGGTTGTTTCCATTCATGGCTGTTTGGCAGCAGAACTTGAAGTCAGAACCCCAGCTTGTCAAATAGATTATGATTATAGATAATGTACAATCACAATGAAAATGAGATTTTAGATGAAAATCTAAAATTGGGATGGGAGTGAAACCAACTCACTCCAGGCAGCTTTCTAATTTCAGTCATTGGTTCAAATCCTTCCCAGAAGCCACAGAGTGATGCAGGATCCCTAAATTTCTTGGGAACCAGTACCATACTTTCACTAAAGTCAGTGGGATGCTTTGTTGTGCCCCTGCTGAAAACTTGGGAAGGTTTTAAACCAGGGACATCCTACTCCAGGGTGCACACACCCCATTTGCATTACATTACAAGGGGGTGCTTACTCTGAAGCAGAACTGGAGGCTGCCAGAGCCAGGAGGCTGCACTTGCCAACTGCTCTTTCACCAGTGCAATACCCACGAAGGAAGAAAAAGCTGAGGGAAGCCATGCTCCAGATGCAGAAATAAAAAACGCTTCCCCAAGAAATGAGCAGCAAAGCCCAGAAATCCAGATCTCACTAACACACTATTGGCTTCCCCGTGGGTCTACTAGCTAACGGTTGGGTGAGTAACTGCTGCTTTATCTGACCACATTACTTAGCTACGATTTAGAATATAAACCTGTAAAGACTGGGATTAAACAGCCAGGGCAGAGGTGCAGGGCATTTCCCTGGGATTAGTAACTGCCTAAGAGATTGACCAGTGGCACTTCATGCCATATAAGGCTTAGTGGCAATCCTGCTAGGGCTGGAGGGAAATGGGAGCTAAACTCCAACCAGGGGAAGTGCCACCACCCTAGAGAAAGGTCCAGCCCCTGAGGACATTTCTGTGGTATTCACTGGCCCCTAGCAATAGCTAATATTGTTGGATAGAGCCATGACATGGGGACTGTGTTTCTGGTGTCAAAATAGCCTTACTTCATCCCTATTTGATGTGCCCTATCTGATGATCAGTAAGTCAAGACCAAAGGGGTCTGAATCATGTCAGGTCTTCACTTTCCAGCAAGGTCACTAGCCTGCAGCATAGTATCTGATGGTTAAATGGTAAAAGCAATATTTTGTACCCAGATAAGGCTATATCGTTCTGGAATATTACTGATGTTATTTTCATGTGGCCACTAAGTCATCTTGCCTCCACAGAGATTCCCCACACTTGTAGAGCAAAACCTTGAGTGTCTCTATTACAGCTGAGCCCCAGCATCCTGGGTTGAGCACAAGTAAATGTTCTTTAATTCTGGCTGCTATATGGCCCTGAGTGTTTCTCTTCTCAGAAGGAGGAGGTAGGGGGAAAATGAGAAGTAATTAATACCGAATAGGAATGTGTATTTTCCTCTAGCAAGCTCAAGGTCAAAGCAGCAATTTCCCTACTACACAGTGCTAGAAACCAAAAGCGGATCAAAATCACTGTAGAGCAGAGGCTATGTCTTGCACTTGGCAGAGAAGATCTCCAAACACTTAGGTGACAACAGTTTGGAGGACAAATAAGGCTTCCTGATCCTACCTTTTAAGCCCTTAAATGACTAGAAGGTGGCAATCCAACAAGTGTTTTTACGTCATAAATCCCTTGCTCTTGAGTCCATCAGATAAGCATTGAATACTTCACAGTGTGTAGCTAAACTGTAGCCCCTTGGGCATCACTACATGGCAGGAAATAACCCCCAAAATTTCTGAACCTGCAGGCAGAGTGCTGCACAAACCCTCTCGCAAACCCTCTTTGTAAGACAGACAAGTCAAAGTCAAAGGTTGGAAAAATTCTCTGGTCCACTCCCCTCTCCCCTCACTGGGTTTTTTCTGATTTTTTTGCACACAGATCACAAGGCAAAAAAAAAAAAAAAAAAAGTGTTTTATTTCACTAGGGAGGGGCAAAGAAACACGATGGTACTTTAAAGAAACTTCTTTTCTTTCCTTTCAAAAACAACAATTCAAGTAAATTAATAGGCCTGGTCTGACGAGTATGAGTCATTTTCAGTACAAACTAACCACAAAGGCTGGAAATCTGGTTTTAAAGTTAGAGGAGAAGGTAGAAAAGAAAATATCATAAAATAATTAATGTATTTTTTGAAATACGCAGCATTACCAGTGATCAGAAGAGGACGATAAGCTTCCAACATCAGAGATCATAATGTAACCTCTGAACCATGGCCAAGCAATAAACAGAGCTCTTTAGTGACCAAATAATTACAGAGTTTGAAATCGAAACATTACACCGTGTAACTAATGCAGAGAATAAACTCCACTCTGCATGTGTTTTTACAGCTTGATACTCCATTAACATTAATAGGTTTTTCTGACAATTTGCATAGATTAGCCTTTAAGAGAGATCTCCCTTACTGTCTTCCAAAATTATTTTTTTCAAGCTATGACCAGCTGATGTGTCTGTGTCTACCCCTACTCTGTATTTCCATGTTTCTCTCACACACAGACATCCTCCCCAAAATGCAAACTGATTTTCTGTGGACGTACACATGGTTCTTATTGACGGCTGTGGGATCCATGTGGGTGTTTTTCTGTGACTTACAAACACGCACATGCAGGCTTGGATGTGCTTAATATTATTCTTGTTGGAACTCCTAAGTTTAAATGATTTCTTCCAAAATCACATAAGAAATGCCAGCAGGGATGAGAAGAAAATAGTTCTCTAGAGCAGCACCCCATGATGTTAGCTAAAAGGCTTTTTCTTCCTGCAGCCCTGAACAGCTACAACGGAAAAAACCCGAGCTCCTAAGGACAATTGTAACGTGCATCTCTGGCTTCACATCACAGTTGCTTTAGCAACTTACCGAAAGACACGCTAGCTCTTCTCGTTGCTGGCTTAGCTCCCATAGCTTTCTCCTCCATGTGGGCTAGATCACTAAAAAAGCTGGAAAACGGAGCATACAGATTTTTTTCCAAGTGCTGGCATGGGCATCATAGCCAAGAAGCACAACTAGCAAGCCAGCCTTGCTGTGGTTCAGCTGGAGCAAGGCTCCACAATGATTTTCCTTTCCTCCCTAAGCTTTTAGCTTGGGCAACTTTGGGTCCAAATCACGCACGTTCCTAAGAAAAAACATTTTCAACCTTGAAATTTTACAGCTTTACAAAGAAATAGTATCCATATACATATACCGTGACTACACATGCAGGTTGGCAAAGAAGTAGTAACTATGTATTGCGACTACACACAGAGTTACATACACATATATATATAAAATTAGGGACAAGACACAACACTTTTCACGTCTCAGCCCTAGAACCAGCTGATGTATTAAAACCGAAAGATTATGTAGATATCGACCTGAGGCAGCAGTAGTGTGGGATAATTTAGTCCCAAGGGTTAATTGACTATGAATGATCTTAAGATCGCCAAACAACCTAACTAATAGCTTGTAACATGAGCTTTACATACAGGACACATACAAGACATAGCAGCTTACAATATCCCACACGGTACTTATCATATGCCTCCCATTATTGCAGATTCAATATTATACGGAATACGGTGTACATTTTATGCTGTGTAGCGTTTCTTATGTATATATTATGTGTGATATATATTTTACATTATATAGCATGTTATGTAAATTTGTACATAAGCAAGGACAGGATGCCAAGCTCTACTGATGACAAGCACATGATATCAGTTAAAAGCAGACACCCAGAAGCGTAGCAGTGCTGGCAGGTTCTTTTAGCACTGCAGCGTGCGAGAGGCACGATGCTGCTGAACGGGGTAGGGACCATTTCCCCTGTTTGCAGAGAAGGAGAAAGCAAGGGGACGACGCAGGTTTCAGGCCAGGCCGTTTGCTACATACAGGTCACGTTTCAAACCTGCTGAATTACATCCATCAATGTGTCAAAACAAAACCTACAAGAGGCTTTCGTCTCTTCTCTGTTCCAAACAGTGCCTGAGCCTCTAGAGTGGAGATGCGCAAGCAGCTGGCTCTGGGCTCGGCTTGAAGCGCATTTAGCAGCAGAAGTTAAACTGCTTTGCCGGGGAAACTGCCAACAGCAGCCGAGTGGGAACTTCCTGCTTCGCTGATTGACACTTAAAGCACCTGAATTCAGTGTAAATCACTGACTTCATGTTTAGGTCCCTGAGAAAGGAGGAAGGGAGGAGGCGGGATTTTTTATGATTTCGTGATTCTCACAAGGAGCTTTAGGGACCAAGGAGCAGCGGGAAACCCATAGCACCCACGGGCTCTCGCGTTTCTGGTCGCCAGCACAAGGCGAGTCGATGCCTCTGGGTTTGGAGCCGACTCCCTTCCCTAAAATAACGTTTGCTTAACGCGCGTCGCGGGATGTATTTAGCCTTGAAGCTTCGCTGTATTCGCTTTTTCTCCTTCCTCCGGGCCAGCGGAGGAAGTACCAGAGTGTATGGGGTCAGACTGGCACTGACGGGGGACGAACCGGGCTGGCACCAGCACCCCTCCGCCGGCACTGCTGGAAGGAGAGAGTCGGTTTGTGCCTCGCGGAGAAGATCGCACCGGCGCTAGGATGGGGGAAGCATCGGGCTCGGGCTCGGGCACGGAAGCGCAGAGCACCGGGGAGCCCACGCTGCCCGCGGTCCTCGGTGGCTGAGCGGCTCCGCTGGCCGGCGGGTGGGGAGCAGGAAGAGGAGGAGGAGGAAGAAGAGGAGGAAGAGGCACATTTCGGTGAGGGCACGGCGGGAGGGGATAGGAGTCCCATCCTCTCCTTCCTGGCCCCCCGCGGGAAGTGTGTGCCCGTGGGCGGGTGTGCCCACGCCTCCGTACGGGCCATCTAAGGCTGAGTGTATCTAAATGGTCGTTTCGGTAATTATGTACAACTCAAAGGTCGTTTAGAGGTAAAAAAATATATAGATATTAGGAGACCGTTTCTGTATATATGACATACACCTGTAAGCGGCCGTGTATTTGGTAGTTTTCCTGCAAATAAGGTGTAGGTATGTAGGTACGTGTGCATTAATCTGTGTTGTGAGTCTGCAACCATGCGTATCATACAAACATGCCGTTCTATAATTTATAATTCTAATTCTCATTTAAGAACATAATTCATCGAAATATGCACACTCTAGTTCAGTTGAAGGATGTACTTACATTAAGGATATACATAAAATTACTTCGAAATATTATCTACAGTATGTAGAACCATACGTACAACCATTTCGAATTACAAGTAATGTGTATATAATGTGCCTTATACACACGAGGCATATTTCGTCGCGTGTTTCACAGATGTATCGTGTAGTGAATTACGAATTTGTCATGTGTGTCATACATATATACACGGGTATAATTGTGTGCCTGTGCGCGCTAAACTTGTGAAGTATCGGCGAGCGAACAAGACGAAATAGGAGGCAGAAGCCCCGGGCAGCCATCTATCGAAGAAAACCTTCCCCGGGGGACATAAACACGCTGATTTTGTTGCGGAGCCTGGCTCGGCTCACCGGGAAAAATGTCCTTTCGAAACCACGGGGCAGCCGGAGCAGCAGCCCCTGCCTGGGGCACGGCGGGGGCGGGCATTCCGGACCCCACCGGCGTTGCCCCCGGGGCAGAAGGGACCCAGGACCTCCGGAGTCCCCACCAGCCCCTGGGGCACCCCTGGGGAATTGCCCCGGAGCACAAAGTGATGGTTGCGGGATCGCAAACCTTATGTTTCCACACGCTTGTTCTCGGGAGGAGGAAGCGCGAATGTTTGCAAACAAATTTCTGCAGAGAAATTAAAAATAAAGATGCAGCAACAACATCCACCCACCAAAAAAAAAAAAAAAGCTACATAAAATAAAAATCGTAGCTAAATGGACCTCAACAGCCTGTCCCGGCGGAGCCAGCCCGATACAAAGCCACTCGTTGTTTACAGCACAAATTCATCGGGGGTCAAAAAATGCTGCTTTGATCGGGACAAACGTTTCGCGACGTTTTTGTAAAATAATTTTGCATCGAACGATGCAACTGTGTAAAAAACCTCCCGGCGAAGGGCTGTACGGCTCCGCCGCTCCCGGCGGAGCAAGAGAGGATAGGTTGGTGGAGGGAGGATGAAAAAAATCACAAAAGGTGAAGGGGGTTGTTGCTAAATAGAAAGATGGAGGAAGACCGAGAGATGTTAGAGAATGAGAGAGGGAGAAGATGGTAAATTACGAGAACGGCAATTAAAGAGGGGCTGTGTAGTGGAAAGGGTCGAGGTGTTGAGGACGGCTCTGCAATGAGGCGGATTTCTCCTCAATTACAGCAACCCTACGAGGGAAAAAAAAAAAAAAAACATAAAGGAAAAAAAAAAAAGTACAGCGAGCTGCAGCTGCGCGCCAGGTGCCGGTGGCCGGAGCACCCGGAATGGAGGGGCAGGACGTAGCCCTCGGCCCCGCAGCCCGACTCCGAGGAGTCCCAAGGGGAGACCGCCTGTCTTGGAGGTTTGTTGCTCGCTAATGATCAACATCTTTATTTGCTAATTAGAAGTGCCTGGCGCTGCCGGCGCTGAGGGCACGGCCGGGAGGGCACGGCCACCCTCCTCCCTGGGTGACCACCCCGTTGGGAGCATCTCTGCCGGCCCCGCCGCCTTCCTGCATACACCTGCACCGGGAACACCCACCCCAAACACTCCCCTCCCCTTTCTTCCAAACCCAGCAGCTCCGTCCTGACGGGGCATTGCTCTTGAGCAAGTAATGCAGGATCCGGCCCTTTTAAGCCAATGAAGTGAGATATTAGTTTTTCCCGTTTTGTGGGGGGGTTTCTTAGACATTTTTATTATTCTTTTTCGGATCGGAGAGGAGCACGGTTCCCCGAGGGCTCCTCGGGCGCCGAGCTGCTGCATTTCCCTCGGCGGGGAGCAGGGGGTGCAGCGGGACCGTGCGGACCGGGGCGAAGAAGAGCCCTCGGGGCTTTTTACTCGTACTTTCTTTCCTTTTTTTTTTTTTCTTCCGCTTTTCCATTTTTTTCCTCTTTTTTTCTTTTTAACCTGGCCCTGGAGTAGCCAACTCAGTAAAGCTACCCCATGCATTTCCCCCACTCCTCCTAAAAGGAATCGAGAAAAACACCCCAGCAGTCACCTCTTTCCGCTACTCGTGAACCCCGGTATTGTGCCCCCCCGGAAAGGTGAGAGAGCAGATGCTGAGATATATGCCTCCAGCTCTGCAGCTAAATTCCCAGCAGCCCGAATAAACAAACACTGTCACCTTTCTACTAGAGGATGGGCGAGTCCCCCTGGCCTCAGCCCTCCCCGCTGCCACCCCGGTGAGGTACACCCCTCATGGCAAGGCAGATTTATTGTCCCTAATCAGCAAATCGTTTAGATCATTACAAGCCCATTACCGAGGGACAGGCGGGGAGAGGAGAAACCTCGGCCACGTCTTGTCATGTGAACTGGTGCCTTTGAAAACCCGAGAAGAGACAAGGATTCCCTGGAGAGTCCCCCGCTATCCCTCTCCTACAGGGATGCCCCCTGCTCATTTGCTCTCATCTGCTGGTTTCGTTCAGCCTCCTGTGGCCCTCCCGAAGGGTCCTCCTAAATCTGATACCCCACATCCTTGCCCGGACCCTTTCCTCCATTTTTTGCAGCCAGGGCAACGCATCTTCCAGTAAGACCCATGGAACGAGACCGTTTCACTGGTTTTGGTGGAGTCTTTTTTTATACCACCTCTGCCTTTCACAACCTTTGCCCCTTATTTCTTTTTCCATACCGCCTCACTAACATGTTTTCAAGTGAAAAAACACCAGGGTGATTCAGTGCTGCTGAACTTCAGGGTTGCTGGCAGAGCATACCATCGGGGAGGAATTTGGGGCAGAACTTCTCGAGTTGGTGTTCATTTGGATCCTCCACTAGAGATCCAGCTTGGAGGAAGGGAATGGGGACAACTCAGCCCTCTGAAAATCGGGATTCCTCCACTACCCCTCATGTGGCATTCTGCGGCATCCCTGGTACTTATCCTGGGTACAGGGGATGTCACCGGCTACACAGAGCTGGGGCTCTGGCCCCACGGTGGGGCCAGAGAGACCCTTGTCTCCCCCTCACCCCTTTTGCCTCCACCTTAGTAATTATGCAACCTCTCCTGACCCTGCTTTCTATCCCTTTTATCCTGGCCTCAGTGCCTGTTCGCCCAAGCAGGCAGGGCTGAGCCGTTGGAGATTGCTCTGAGGTCCTTCCATCTGGCACTTTCTCTCTGTTCCCCCACTCAATAAATAAAATAAGGGTCACCTTTTTTTTT